>LNAC01000039.1:6950146-7103837 GCA_002007465.1 Ailurus styani
AAAAAAAAAAAAAAGTTAAGACTGGAGCTGCTCCAGTTTATTTTAAAAACTATTTTCTTGCATTTTTTTTTCTTTTTTTTTTTTTAAAGATTTTATTTATTTATTTCACAGCGGGAGAGAGATCACAAGGAGGCAGAGAGGCAGGCAGAGAGAGAAAGGGGGAAGCNCATCTCTGACCACATTTTAGTATTACCCAAGTCTTACATATTTTTTAAAAAGTTAAGACTGGAGCTGCTCCAGTTTATTTTAAAAACTATTTTCTTGCATTTATTTTTTTTTCTAATACACTGTTCTCAAAGATACTTGTAGGCTCTTTGGGTCTGTATACTACATACACATTTTATCATACATATGGGAAACTCAAATTATTATATTTAGGAAACAAAAAGAACTTTCTAATGTACTTTTCAGTCGTGACCAAAGGACATCCGAGAATAAGTATTTAAAGCTTGGTATGAATTAGGAAGTCACCTACTTAGCCAGCCCCCTGATAATCTCCACTCCCCTTGTTCAACTGAGGTAGGGACTCTACATCTGTACTCCTGTAAACATTAGAATCATGTCAGAATTTCTGTGGAGTGAGAGTCACCAGACTTATCACTAAAAGTTTTATTAAAGACCATTGCTTTATTTGGATATCTTCCTTATCATAACGTGTTTTATTTTAAAATGTTGAACGAGGTTAAATAGAGGAGACATTGCTATTGAAAAAGCCAAATAAATCAAATGTAATCTTTGCTACATATTCTTAGTAAAATTATATATTTTAATAAAGGTAAGTCTGATGGTAAAAATATTTGCTTTTACATAAGCAGATGGAAATACTTTCCACATTTCTTGAGAGAAGTTTTGAAAGCAGAGGACAGATTCTTAAACTAACCAAAAGATTATAATGAGATTAATCATCTGCCTAGGGCGGTGAGGTTCATTGAGTGTGTCTCACCAGGGGATAACTGGAATGTAAGCTCACATTTACAGATGGTCTTGTGGTTACATGAATCTCATTTGGGCAGCTAGATCTGGAAGGCAGTGGTAAATCAGATTCAAAACCTGCAAATATGCTTGTCCCGGTTCTGCATGGATTATCAAAGCCCTGGCAAGAGTAGAATAAGGCTTTTTTGTTATCATTTTATGCAGTTTTGCTGTGCAGATCAGTCATGCCGACTTATTCTATTACTTACTGATTTTTGCCATCTCACGACCAGGCTGACAAAGTTTTGAGACTATCCTGTGATCTATTACTAACCTGTATTTTGCTAGCAATAATCTTATGTTCTCTGTATTTACCTGAATTCAAGTGTAGAGAGTCGTACTTCAACCCAAATTTTAATATTCACAATTAAAATTAAAAGTGCTTTCTTCAGTAACATTATTTTGACTATCTACATAAATTTAAATTTCTATTTAAAATGCTTAATAGTTTAGGGCGCCTGGGTGGCTCAGTGGCTTAAAGCCTCTGCTTTCGGCTCAGGTCATGACCTCAGTGTCCTGGAATGGAGGCCCGCATTGGGCTCTCTGCTCAGCAGGGATCCTGCTTCCTCCTCTCCCTGTCTCTCTGCCTGCCTCTCTGCCTACTTGTAATCTCTCTCTGTGTGTCAAATAAATAAATAAAATCTTAAAAAAAAAATAAAATGCTTAATAGTTTAATTCATTGCTAAATTCCAAACTAGGTTGTTACAGATGATTTTTCTACTATTTTCCTAGTGTGATTTTCTAAGTTTTTTTTTTTTTTTGATTTTTTTTTTTTGATTTTCTAAGTTTTATACACTTGATTCTGACTGCATGTTACAAAACCAAGAAATGTAAAGGGTTGCGATAGGTCATTATCTTCAGCAATTAATGGAGGGATAGCACTGACCTTGAGTGTTTCCAAGTGAGTACAGATAGATGTCAGATCCTTTAGAATAAACTGGAAAAATGGCTAGACTTTCCTCAAATTAACAGGTATAATAGCTTTGATACTCTTTATTAATTCCTTCTTTAACCAATTGTGGGGTTAGATGGCTATTAACTAAGTATTTTTTATAAGTTTATTTGTCACTGTACAATTTATTACAAAACAGATTTATTCTTTTTTTCCTCTGTTGTATGCCCATGAGAAAAATAGTTACAGGCCCCATTTAGTCACTGAAGAAAAAAATTATTTACTGGTTGATGAATTATAAGAAAAGAGCAGCCTTATATTTAACTGATCTAGGTAAATAAAAGATAGATTCTCTCTTTGAAGATTAACTTTTAGTAAAATTGAAATAAACAGTTGCAATATATCTTGGAGTATACCATTTTAGTTACAAGATGATCCTGGCACAGTAACAGCATTTTCTTTCAAATGACATAAGCAGCTTCATAGTGCAAAACATTTAATAGATTTTTTTTTATAAGTCAGGTTTGTGGAGGTATAATTTACACAGAGTAAAATTCACTCCTTTCAGATTCATAATCCCATTCATTTTGACAAATGTGGAGTCATATACACATCATCACATCCAAGATACAGATCATTTCCAACACTCTAACGAGTTCCCACATGCCCTGCTGTAGCCACTCCCCTTCCCCTATGCCCACTGGCAACCACCCTCTTTCTGGAATTCGGCCTTTTGAGAACGTCATATGAAGTGGAACCACACATCCATAGCATTTTGAGTCTGGCTGCTTTAACTTAGCACAATGCATTCAAGATTCATCCATGTTATTGCATGTATCCATAGCTTATTCCTTTTTCTTGCTGAGTTGTATTACATTGTAAGAATGTATCACAAATTGTGTATTCATTTACTAGTTGATGGACATATAGATTGCTTCCAGCTTTAGACAGTTCTAAATAAAATGATTTTATAAATATTCATATTCAAGATTTTATGTGAATATGTTCCATTTCTCTGGGCTAAAAATACCTAGGACAGGGATTGTTGGGTTTTATGACAGTGGATGATTAACTTTATGAAAATCTCTCAAACTGTTTTAAAAAATACCAACCCTCATTTCCACTAACAATGTTAAGAGTGATCTAGTTCCTCTCCCTCTTCATCACTATTAACATTGTTATTTTTTAAATGTTAGCCATTCCAATAGACATGTAGCAGTATCTGGTGATTTTATTTTTCATTTCCCATAATGACTAATGATGTCAAACATCTTTCTACGTGTGTAATTGTCATCTGTGTATCTTCTTTGGTGAGGGGTCTGACCAAATCCTTTGGCCAGAAATTTTTTTTAAAGGAAGAGCTCTTGGGCACCTGGGTGGCTCAGTGGGTTAAAGCCTCTGCTTTCGGCTCAGGTCATGATCTCAGTGTCCTGGGATCGAGGCCCACATCGGGCTCCCTGCTCAGCAAGGAGCTTGTTTCTTCCTCTCTCTCTGCCTGTCTCTTAGCCTACTTGGGATCTCTCTCCCTCTCTGTCAAATAAATAAATAAAATCTTTAAAAAAATAAATAAAAATAAAGGGAGAGCTCTTTATTATTATTGAGTTTTGAGAGCTTTTTATTGAATCTGAATTCCAGTGCTCTCTCAGATATGTTTCCTGCAAATGTTTTCTCTTAGTTTGTAGCTTGTCTTGTCATTTCCAAACAATGTCTTTGAAAGAATGGAAGTTTTAAGTTTTAATAAAAATGATTTTAAAATGTCTTTCTTTTTTCTTTGCCTTATACCTAAGAAATCACTGTGTGATCCAAAGCCACAAAGATTTTCTCTTATGGTTTTCCTCTAGAAGACTTCTAGTTTTAGGTCTATATTTAGAGTTAAATGTATAGTTTAAAATATATGTTAAAATTCTTTTTTTTTTTCAGAAAAAGTATGGAGATAGATATATGTGTATATATATGTATGTATATATATATGTATTCATATGTATGTGTGTGTGTGTATATATATATATGTATTATATATATATATATATATAATACATATATATTTTTTTTCAGAACAATTTATTGAACTGAGAATCCTTCTACCTTGAATAGCCTGGAAACTTTTGTCAAAAATTAATTGTCCACATGTGTGGGTCTATTTCTAGACTACCTATGCTCTTCAATTCATCTATGTGTCTGCCCTTTCACCAATACCACTCTTTCTTCACCTCTGTAGCTTCAGAGTAAATCTTGAAATCACCTACGGTGAGTTCTCTAACTGTTCTTTTCCCCAAAATTGTTTTAACTATTCAAATGCCTTTGCTTTTTTATATGAATTTTAGATTAGCTTGTCATTTTCAATACAAGTCTTGCAGAATTTGTATTGTAATTATATTAAGTATAAAAAGTAATTTTGTAAGACTTGACAATATTGAATCTTCTACTCATGAACATGGTACATCTTTTCCTTTATTTAGCTGTTTTTGATCTCTCATAATATATAGTATATGGGCTTTTTAAAAATATTTTTTTAGGGAATTGATGGTTTTGAAGCTACCATGGCTATGTTTTTTCCTAAATTTCTGAATATTCATTGCTATTATCTTAAAATATGGTTGATTTTCCTATATTAACATTAATCCATGCTGAACTCACTTTTCATTTCCTGTTACTTTTTTGTTGCTATTTTTCTATTTTTACTTTCATTATGTTCTGCTATTCTCTCTATTACTTATTTGTTATTTTTGTCTTTCTTCTATTTTTATATTTAATTTGCTCTTCTATTTTTTAGTTTCTGCTACACACTACATGTGACTCAAGGCTCAAACATGTGCTTTGGCTGATAGGATATTAGAAAATACAATCCAAGCAAAACCTGGAAAAAAATGTTTTCATGTTTTCACTTTTCTTTTTCCTCCATGATCACCATGAAAGAATGCCAGCTTGCTGGAAGATGAGACACATGGAACAGAGCTCAGGTCTTGTAGTTAGAACCATACCAGTCAGTCTGCATCAGACTAAACACTCATGAACAAGCCCAGACAGGATCAGTAAAACTACCCAGTAGATCCTTAAACTCATGAACAATAATGAATAGATGTTATTTTAAGCCACTAAGTTTTTAGGGGTTTTGCTTATCTATCTTCGTTTTCTCTTACATCTCTGAAATCCCCATGAGGACATATCTAGAGTTCTATACTTAAATATCCCCAGGATACCCAGCTGGAGGGCAATATGTGCAAAGCAAAGTTAGGTAGAAAGTAAAACTCAGTTGCATAACCAAAGTCATCCTATCCTAGCTGACCTACAGTTGACCTCAGATGCAAGAGAAAACCCAGCCTAGACTAGAAGAACTTCCCAGCTGACCATAGGCTCAAATGCTGACCTGAGACCTATGGGCTAAATAAATTACTGTTGTCTTAAGCCCATGAAATTTGGGGTGTTTTGTTACACAGCATTATTGCAGCAGTAGGTAACTGATATATAACCCAAGAGTCATTTGTCCTATATTTAGAGAATGAAGAGAGCTATGAAATTTGCCTAACTTTTTACATGATTTCTCCAGAGAAATGAAGAAAAAAAGGAAAGAACAGGAATGGTTAACTTGATCTAATCATATCTTTCTCATTACAGTTACTCCAAAAATAAGAGAGCCTACATTGCAGATTTTAACAACACAAGGGTTAGAAAATGTAGTGTCCACATTTTGTTAAACTTGTAACATCTCTAATCATCATTTCTTATATTTCTAGTTTCAGTGTTTGCAGTATTTTATTAACTGTAATTTTTTTCATGCCTTTTTAGATACCATTTCTATTCTCCTAGAGAAGCACATACTTTACATCAAAATACATTTGCGGTTTGATAATGAGGGCCACTGGAAAAACAGCTCAGGCATGCAGTAATTTACCTGTAGGCAATTATTCTGGAGCATAGTTTAATAGAAATTGAGAAATTCTTACAATACAAAATGAATTCCATCTCCCAAAATTTGCATAGGAAGCATAAGGTTGAGCTTTTCCTCTGATTAGATCCTTGCACAAAATCTTTCTCCAGAAAATCTTAACAAATGTTATAATACAAGAAGATAGAATGGAGACACTTGGTTGCAGAGTGTAAGCATTGCATTTTATTTTTATATAATGTTATCATTCATAATTGTAAGAACTTTTAACTTATTGACATAAGAGAAAAACCTTTGGGGAAATGTAGATTTACTATAAAACTTTGGTTAAAAACTGCTCAAATTGCACATTGGTGGTCTTTTTCTACTTATTGCGTGAGGCAAAAATAAAGATCGGTTACTTGAAAGGTTTCAGAAATGGGCATTTAGTGTCAGTCTGTTTTGACAGATCCAATTAATTCTATAAATTTGTGTCAGGTTGAACGAATACCTGGCCTTCCTAAACCTTGTCCCTTATGTAAAAGAATTTCTATTTTACATATGCAAATTTTCCTGTAAAACCCTAATTTTCTTTTCCTCTAAAGAGCAATACTGCTTTATGTGAGTCATTGTACTCAGAAAAATCTTTGCTGACTTACTGGGTAAGCAGAGCAGAAACATCAGGGGTGGTGTGTTCAGTGCTGGTGATATTAAAGCCACAGGGTCATATTGTAAAGAGATTGGACTTCAAAGGAAAGTGTAATTAAAATTAAGTTGCAAGATCTGATTTGAATCACAGTTTAGATACTCGAGATACTTACTCACCATGTAAGCTTAAGAGTTTGGCTTACCTTCTCTCAAAACTCAATTTTCTAGTAAGACTATGGGTATAATGGATATATCCATATCAAAGGAATAATTTCAAGGTTTATCAAGGTAGTATTCAAGCTTTTCTATCAGATTAAGAATGAATGGCTGGAGTAGAGGCAAGATGTTGCCATTTTAGGAGCCTGGGAGGACAAGACAGTGGCATTGACTGTGGAGCATGGAATAACCAAAGGAAACAAATGGAATAGAAACAGAAAACTGTGAGATCGTCAATAACATTAATAGAATTTGAAATAATGATATTGTGTACCCATGTGCCAACATCTCTTGAGTCAAATGCATGTTCTCATATAATCCTCACAGAAATCTCATGAGGTGGGTAGAACTGTTTGAAGGAGAAAACTGAGCAAGAAAGATGAAATTATCTCACAGTTATCAAGTGGTAGATAGGAAACTTACTCAAAGTGCATTGAACTCAGAATCTGCATTTAACCACTAAGCTATCTATCCTGCCTTTACACACATCCAAAGAGGTGCAGAGAGGAAAAAAGCTGAGCCCTGAGGAATGCCTTAGATTGTAATGACCCTAAGGGATCAAGTAGGTTCTGGATTTTGAGTCTGTAGGAGAAAGAACCCATTCATTTATTCATCCAATTACTCATTTAGCACATGAATGAGTTTCCTTTTAGAGACTAGGTGTCAAGCTGAGAGGGAAAACACAAAGCCAAGTAGAAAGGTCCATGGCTTTCTGGCACAAATAAGTGCAGGAGACAGGCACTAAGCAGATAGACAGCATCACTGTAGAAAGTAGGGAGTATTAAAGTAAAGAAGGGTAGGGAGATAGAGAGCGGCTGCTTCAGAGAGTGGTCAGGGAAGGCTTCTTTCTCCCAGGAGACTGACATTTAATCTGAACTCTGAATTATGAGACGGACCCATTTATTTAAAGAGCTAGGAAAATCCTTTAACGGAGGGAAGCTCAAGGGCAAAAGCCTGGAGCTAAGAACCCACACACACCATCAGTGTGGCCTCCGGACAGAGGAAATGGAAGGCGGGGCTGAGGCGAGGCTCAGCCTGGGCTCAGAGAGATTCCCTGAGGCACCCTCTGACAAAGCCAGAGAGCCACACCTTTTTCTTTAATAGCCCTGAATAGAAGATTCTAGTGTGGACAATAGGGAGGCATTTGAAAGGTTGTCAGAATCACCCTTCCTTACCTGTGTTTAACTCAAAGTATGCCATCAAAAAATCACCTGTTTGCTTTTCATGGTTTATTTATTTCTATTTTTTTGGACAAACTTTAGTCAACAAAACTTTCTGAAACCTTTATTACCCAAAGCATAATGAAGTAGACATTCAGTGTAGGTGCCTGATGCTGTAAGTAATGCTATTTATTTCAGTCTCAGTTTCCTCATCCTGCACTACCAGATTTCCAATTTTCATGTTTCCAAGACCTGGATGGACAACAGAAGTAACCTCTCAACAATTCACTTATTTTTTCATTATAAAAAAAAAAGAAGAAAGAAAGGAAAGAAAATTTAATGCTAGCAGCTCTCAAGACAGCATAAGGAGTAGATAATGCCACAAAGTACAAATGGATACACAATAGTATACATATTCTATTAATCGTGGACTTTCCCACACACACACTAGGTTTTGATATGTCAAATACTCATGTTAAGACATCTTTTTATTACAGAAAGCAAAGGGCACAGATCTTTGTCTAGGAGCCTGTGATATATCAACCAGTTTGCTTCTTTCTTAATGTGAAATAGGTTTATTGGCCATCCCCTCTGTATTGTTCCACTTACCTGCTATTCAGTTGTTGGCCTGCCATTAACAGGTCCTTGATGAGGAACCCTGCCTTCATGCCGAGACATCAAATTGAACAATTTCTATCACAGGGAATTAAACCTCGAAAACCTGCCACCTTCACTAAATAGAGGATTAAACAGAGCTTTAAAAGTGAGTTCCCATTGATTAGTTAAAGGATTTATTTTGAGTGTCCTTGAAAGTCACCTTTTACAGAAGTGTCAGTATACTCTGTTGAACAGCAGGTACACCCATCAGATAGTAAGCTGAAGCTGGTTTTTAAAGAAGAGAGCTGTAGCTTGTTAGGGACTGAAGAAAAACACATTTCCCATCTGCAGTGTTGCACCCTGCCTCCAGGAGGGTCTCCTTTGGAGTGAAACTTATTTCTGAAAAGCTAACAGTTGTTTGAATTGATTTAGCTCAGTAGGAAACCTGTTGGTATTCTTTGCAGTTGCTTAGCACTGTGGTGTTTTGTGAAGCCTGGTCCCTTAGCAAATTTTGTAGTGGAAGTGTCTTCCAGTTTTTTTGTTTTTTTTGGTTTTATTTTTGTTGTTGTTGTTGTTTTAATAGCTGGAGAGTACCATCCATTTACTTTCAACTTAAACACTATTCATTTGAAGACCACAATGGTCTTGAATTTTATTTTGGTTACATTATCTGTTTTTATCACAATCAACCATATTTTCTCAATCAGCACATCAGGTTGAAAGTTTCTGGGAGAATTAAAGCCAACTTTGAATTTGAATAAATTTTATTTTTGAACAAATCTTTTTTAAGAAAACTTCTTCCCAAGAACTAGCAACATTGACTTCCTGCATACTCTTCTAATCTGGGCTCTGTTCTGCATGAGCACAGAATTTGGAAACTTAGATCAAAAAATAGGGCACACACCTTTATGAAAGCACCATCTGAAGCTCCCTGGGGACCTCACCCCTTCCCAACTAGAAAAGTATCACTTTTACCCATTTTCCCGATCAGGTGCTGCCAGAATAATTTAAAAACCACAGTCCTGGAAAAACATAGTAGACCGATGACCCACACACCTAAATTTAGGAGTCACACAAGGCCTGCCTTTCTTTGATATTGGCCACGTTTCCACCTAGGTCTTCCTGGGAGTAGTCTGACTGATCCCACCTACTGCTTACTTCTGCGACCTCTTTGAATTTTTGTGAAGTTAAAATACTGGGAGGTTTTGTTTCTTGGTGACTTAATTTCACTCTGATGTTTTCCTTAATGAAAACTCTTAAGAATGATTAACTTTGTTCTTAATGTTTGGAAATTTCAGTGCTTTTGTCACCTAAATTCCATAAATAGGCAAATATTTTTAGTTTCTATTATATACATATAGCTGGCATTAGATGGATCTGCTTTTGCCCTATTTGTGCATTTGTCTTGGGTTTTTTTTTTTTTTTTTTTGGCCAGTCTGTTTCTCTAAAATTAAATCCACTTATTTCTAAAATAGTAGTTGAATTTGAAGGCACCAATATATTATATTCTCAATATCATTCTCCATCCTTTTATTCCCCAGTGTATCCTTTGTAGTCCCATCCTCCTCTATCCAGGGTCCCCTTCTCTTCCTATCTACTTACTTTGCCAGCCAAGTACACTGTTCTCACATCTGCTTTCCAACCGCTCTCCAGGTTCTCTACAACGGACCCAGTTTCTGTATCCCCAGATCTTCTTGTGCTGCATGTGGATTTCTGGAACCAGGCACTGCTGCCCTTGTGGCAATTGCTAAGGGTTGAGAAGCTCTGCACAGAATGCCAAATGTCAAAATCACATCTGTAGGCCTGCTCATGGGCCATGGTGACCTGTAGGGCCTTTGGCTTCCCTACCACATCCCTTGAGAACACAGATGTCATTTATCATCAGAAGTTCAGAGGAGTAACATACTGCCATGATACAAGGACTTTGACCAATGGAAGGCATGAAACAGAGAGATACAACAGAGAAATATTTTCCCCTGGCTGGTCTGCCCGGAGTGCTGTTGGTATAGAGCTCTCTGGAGACATCTCTAAGTAGTCAACTATCCAGCTTTGTGATATCCCTCTGATATTTACTCTTTTCCCTTCTCTCTTTCACCTCCCTTTCCCCTCTGCCCATATTTCTCTAGGATTTTATTCCCCCGTAAAGTGTGAGGACATAAGCTTTTGCTTTGGGCTTATTTTCTACGGAACCTAGCCTAAGATACCACCAAATTTGTATTTCTGTTTCATTCCTTGGTGTTCCAAAGCCATATGTCCAGCATCCAACCATCTACTTGGTTTCTCCACTTGTACTTCTAGCTGCAACTCAAACCAGCAAACCCAGAACACTTCTACCCTCCGTATATCCATAAATACTTCTTTTTTCAGTGTACTTGTCTTAATCAATTACATCCTCAAACACCTAATCACTCAAGCCTGAAGACTGGGAGTCATTACTCTTTTGTCCTTCCATTAATAATAATGCATATGGATCGGTCCTTAATTGCTCTTCATTGTGTTTGTTAAATAACACTCTAGTCTGCCCGTATTTTTTTATCTCCACTGTTGCCACAGTAGTTCATGTACCACAAGTTTTTACCTAGACTATCATAATAGTTTCTCAACTAGTCTCCCTAAATCCATGCTTGTGTCCTTCAATTCATTCTCTAAACGTTAGCACAAATACTTTTATAAATGTGAATCTCATCCAGTATCTCCTATTGTCAAGCCTTCATTAGCTTCCCCTTGTCCTAGAATGCAAGGAATCCTTATTATGGTATACCCGGCCCTCCAGTGTACCATGGACTCTACATAGAGCCTCAGTCTCATCTTACAGTCCTGTCCTTCTTGCTGTCTATATTTCCAATCACACCAAACTTCTTTCCTCTTCTCATTCAATATACTCTTTCCCACCTCAGTACCCTCACACATGCTGGAATGGTTATTCCTTATCACAGTAACCTGGAAAATTTTTTCAATTCTTTCAAGCATAGATTTTATGTTAATTTCTTTGAGAAGACTTTGATGAACTTCCAATTTATATCAGGGATTAACTTCCATATATGCCAAACTTGTCCTTTGTAGCAGTCAGCATGCTTTTGATTATTTGGCAAGTTTCTATATTCCCAGCTAGACCATAAAGTCCATGTGGTCAGAAGCTGTGTTTTGTTCACTGTTATACTTAGGCTAACTAGATATGACTGTCCCCCATCCTGTTCCCTCTGGCCATGCTGCCACTGTTGGTAGGGCCAAGCAACAGTGACAGGTTAAAGACCCAAGCCAAGCAGTTAAAATTTCCAGAAATTTAAGTCTACTCATAAAAGCTACCAAAAGAATAAGACCTGCCATTAATCAGGGCAGTTTTTGGTTTGCTTTGTTTTACCTTGCTTTATTTTTCTACTTGTTTTTAATGGACAGAGGTGACACTGTGGATAGAGGAGTTCATCTGAAGGTCAGAAGAATCAGAGCAGAAGATGCAATATCCAGCTTGCAAGTTCAATGCACTCTTTTGAAATTCTAACTCAAAGCATTCTCCCAACTGATTTTAGCATCTCAGTCAGCAGTCTTCTTGCAAATTCTCCCTTACTTCCACTCCAGTTCCTCCCTCTCTCTTGTTTCATGAATGTTAAAGCTACAGTTTCTTTTTCTTTATCGTTCTTATGTCTCTCTGTATCTTTCTCAGTATGATAAGCTCTTCTAATTTTATTGTTTCATATAATTTTTATTGTTTCAAACCAATTTTTTAGGACTTTATTCTTTAGTAAAGTATAATGAGACATGCTTTTGCTTCAGGCTTATACTCCGGGAAGCCTAACACTAAGATACTCCCAAATTTGTAATTCTATTTATTTCTCTCCACTGAGTTCCAAAGCTATATATTCAATATCCAACAGTCTACTTGGTTTCTCCACTTGGACCTCCATTTGCAACTCAGAGCAGCTGTTCCAAAACACTCATTCAAAACCATAAAACAAAAACTATAGAATACTAATAAAAATGCCTGACTGTAAATAATACCTCATAAATAGTACATTTCCTATTGTTACTTAAATGATTTCTTTCAATTCTGTATGATCAGTGCTAATGACCATTTAGCATATTGCCCAGCAATAAGTGAGGATTTGAGAATGGATTTATATATATAATATGGATATATAGAATGTGGATATATATATAAAATATGGTTCTATATAATATTTAGTGAAGATGAAGCAATAGAATCCCAACTATGAGAGTGAAGTGGCATCTCCCTACCCCCCTCTTCCCTCCAAGTCAGTAGTCTATCACTAACTGGAGAACTTTTGGGTTTTATGATGCTGAATCAAGTTTAGAAATTAAGATGATTAATCTCACCTATAGAGTAAAATGTGTGTGTGTGTGCATTTGACTTTTTGGTAATGTAGAAGAGAACTGTTGCTGAGACATATCTTCCCCCATTGATGACCTGGTTTGATAGAGTAAATCTGACTAACTGAATATATATCCTCTTCTTTCCTTACAGTTTCACATGTGCAACCTCTTTAGTCAAAGAAGATAACTTTCAGAGATAAAACAGAAACATTCTTTAATCACTAGTGTATGGCTAATATAAGTCTACACAAGAATCCCAGTGATATATGGTAATCTGGTAAATGATTAAGACATAAAAAAGATGGGGGAAATTGAAAGGGAACAAATCTTGGTAGAGAATAAGGAAGCGTTAATTCTGTTTGGTAATTGGCTCCAATTTTGGAGCCAATTTTATGGAGAAATATTGTATAAGGAGTTACGTAATTGAATCAGATATTCATGGGAAAGATGATGGCTAAAACTATACATTAGGAAATTATTGGCCTGTAAAATTGACTTTTGAAGTCATAGTATTCAATTTCCACTTAGAGCATAAATGTAGTTAGATGAAAGTCTGAGAATCGAGCATGCCAAAACTTAGACATCAGGGAGAGGAGGAAGAACCAGGAAGAGCTGCCAGGAAAGAGTGGCCAGTGAGATGGAAGGAAAACCAACCAAACAAAACCTGTCCTGGCAGTGAAGTGAAAGAGAATTGCAAGGAGAATGGAGTGATCCACCATATCAAGTGTGACTGATGGATCAAGTGAGGGGAGGGGTGAGGATTGACCTGTGGATTTTTCAAGTGGAGGTCATCAGTGACTTTGAAAAAAGAAGCTCAGTGGACTGATGAAGGTGCAAGCGTGGCCGGAGAATGCTCAAGAGACAGGGGGAAGGAAGAATTGGAGACAAGAGCAAATTCAGTTTTAGTCTAAAGGTGTTCTAAGAAACAGGTGGCAGTTGGAGGGGAAAATATGCTTAAGAGAGTTTACTTCATAATTTCAAAAATCGAGATAGAGTTTAAACATCATGAAGTGCACAGATCTTAAAATTGCAGTTTACTCAGTTTTGGTAAATATGCATTCCCATGGGACACAGGCTTCTAACACAGATATAGAACAGTCCCATCATCCCAGAATGTCCCCTGTGCCCATCCCAGTTAGGCACATCTACCATTCCACTCACTTGCATCAGCCCCCTGACACAACCACCATTCTGATGTTTGTCACCATAGAATATGTTTGCCTTGTCCAGAGTTAATGTCAGTGAAGTCACATGCAGTGTCCTATTTTGTTCCAGCTTATTTCACTCAGCATAATGTTTCTGAGATTCATTCGTGTGGTTGTATGTGGGAGTAAATCATTCTTTTAAATTATCGAGTAGAATTCTGTTCAATGTATATGTCATACATTGCTTATTCACTCTCCTATTCCTAAATGCTTACATTGAAGTAGAATGTTCTATGATCATAGGAAGCCCATTTCATCACTCTAATAGCTTTCATTGGTAAATAGTTCAGTCTTGTATGGAAACAAGACCATCTCTCCACAACTTCTAATCACTCATCCTACTTACAAGTCCCACACCGAAATGGAAAAATTGTAATTTTCAGGGCGCCTGGGTGGCTCAGTGGGTTAAAGCCTCTGCTTTCGGCTCAGGTCATGATCTCAGGGTCCTGGGATCGAGGCCCGCATCGGGCTCCCTGCTTGGCGGGGATCTTGCTTCCCCCTCTCTCTCTGCCTGCCTCTCTGCCTCCTTGTGATCTCTCTCCCTCTGTGAAATAAATAAATAAAATCTTTAAAAAAATAAAAAGAAAAAAAAAAAGAAAAAAAATTGTAATTTTCCTTAAGTTTCCTCATCCAGTATAAGCTTCCTTAGTTCTTTCAAATGTTTCTAATATGGCACATGCCTCCTCAAATAACTAGTCTTGCTCCTGAGAATGTTGAAATAATAATGCTAAGACAAGCAAACAAATAATTGAATAATACAGATGTGGTTTGGTCAATAAAAGTCTAGAACTATCACCAGTTATTGTACCTGGTATATTTTCAATGTAACCTAGGATCATATTAGATTTCTCTCAGCCACATAGCTCCTTTTACAATTTTGAATTTATTTTCAATTATTATATTTAAATTGTCATGTCTCCCAAATTACAATTTTCAACTCAGTTTTTTTGAGCAATTAGTGAACTTTTACATTTATCCTTATTAAGCCTTATTTAATTAGATTTATTATATTGTTCCAATGGGTTGAATTATTTTCAGATTCTAATTTTTCACACAATATATTTCTTGCACCATTCAGTGTCATACCATTTTCGTATATAATCAGGACACCACAAATATACGTATCAAAATCATCAATAAAAGTACTACATATGCTGGGTGCTACAAAGATAAACCTCTGATACACCTAAATAATTTTCTGAAGATTCACTTCAATCCATATTAAGCATACATTGTTTATAGTATTCAAATAATTCCAAATTCACAAATTTATACCATTAGGTCACTTATACACATCCTTTTTAATGACTATAATAAAAGATGATGCCTTTTTGATATCCAGATTCACGATCTCTAAGTGTTCTTCTGCTCTATCTCTTTAGCATCCTTGACAGGCAAGCAAGTAATTGTTTGGAATCACTTCTCCTTAGAAACAACAAGCTGACTTCTAGTGATCAGTGGTTCTTTATTCCAAATGCCAAGAACAATTTTTAAATGATTTATTATAAAATCTCTCAGGTAACATGATATATAAACAGCATCATGTTGTAATGAAAAATAAAGAAAAAGAAAAAAATGAAAGGCTTTAAATAAAGATAGACTTGACTTCAAATTCCTGCTGTATGATCTTGAGCAAATCACTCAGATTTCTTCAACTCTCAATTAGGATCATCGTTTCTACCACACTATTTCTCTCAGGATTAAGTAACAGTGGGAATGCAGACCAAGTGTTTGATAATACTTGTGTTGCTATTATCTGATTTACCCTCACATTGCTGTGCACATACCTTGACACCACCAAGGAGATGTACAATCTATGAGGTTTCACTGTACTCTGTGGCAAGATTTTTTCGGGACACAAGTCCTCAACCTTTTTTTTTTTTTTTTTTTTTTTTAAAGATTTTATTTATTTATTTGACACAGAGAGATCAGATCACAAGTAGGCAGAGAGTCAGGCAGAGAGAGAGGAGGAAGCAGGCTCCCCACTGAGCAGGGAGCCCGATGCGGGCCTCGATCCCAGGACCCTGAGATCATGACCTGAGCCGAAGGCAGAGGCTTTAACCACTGAGCCACCCAGGCGCCCGTCCTCAACCTTTTAAAAGAAATTTCCTGAACAATACGATTTATCACTTTCATTTATTTTTGAGCTTGAGTTTCCCCATACATGTTCTGTTTTTCAAGCTTGTTTGTTTTTAATAAAGCCATGCTGTTTTTAGTGACTGCTATTTCTTTTCACATGTACCATGAATCAAATTTTAATAATTCTTTTTAAAGGAACTATTTCAAACAATATAGCGTATGCCTAATTGTTTTGGTTTTATAGTAGAGGGGAAAAATGCAGAGTTCTCATGTTATTGGACACTTGCCACCCTAAAAAATAATAATTGTTTAAATATTTTTAAAGCATTGAATCCATGGGAAATAAGATCTTTCAGTAAACTATCATAAGAAAATTACTTACGATTGCATGCCTCTTCCCCTTATGGGTTCTCTACTTAATTCTCATGAAGATCTTTAAAGTATTGGTCAGATTTGGGATCCTATTTAAATGATAATAATAATGGTTATTGATCATTGTGAGATTAATCCTAAGGATTTCTCATAATTTACCTGGTTTAATTCTTTTGAGAAAATCTGTGAGGTGATTACTATTTTATTCCCATTTTATAAAACAGAAAAGTGAAGCATAAGCTGGTAAAGTAGCTTTCCTGTGATCAAATAGCCTATGAGTGGTCAAGGCTGGGATATGAACTCAGACATCTAAAGGTTAGCTTATTTGCTATTGTTAAAAGAAGTGAAAGTGTCCCAGAAGATACAGTTGAGAAGAAAAACTGTGAATGAAAGAGGTATAAAGCAATTTTACATGGTCTGTTTTCATGAAGAAATGAGCTCCCAAAGCTGACTCACAAGGTCTGGAATTATAGCAAACATACAACCAAATGCCGTGGTTTATACACTGGGCTGTGGTCCTATCCTGGCAAAGGGGGAGTGCTCCATGGCCTTCCCTAATATTCCATGGGTAAAGGCAATATCTTCACTCTCTATGTGCAAGAGAAACAACTGTCCAACAACCTGTCCCAGTGAGCAGCAGTGTGGAGGACAAAGTAGAAAATATTGTACACCATTTCAGGACACCGTAACAAAATGTAAAATACATGTGCAGTTTTATTTCATAAGGCTGCCCAAGGATTTTGTGAAATTAATCTAATGTAGTTCAAAGGCATGCTACTTATTTGTGGCAATGGCTGAGGCCCTTGCCAACCCAGATCCAGAACCTCCAACTTCACCGATCTGCCCGTGGGTGATGTGGAGTCATGCCTTTTCCATGCTTTATCTTTCTGTGTTCAGACAAAGTCTCCATGAACTTGAATTACAGACATGTGACCTTACGAATGTGGATGGCATTCTGTCAAGATAGGTGGCCACCTCACATAGACTCACTATGGCAGTAGACTTTTAATGTTTTATTGTATAGTTACAACAGCTTGTGTGATGGTGCTATTGATGTCTCTTTACCCCCCACCCCAACACAAAGACACACACGTACACATACATAATGGGCTTAATATAGTCATTTAGGCTATCATTTGAAGCTATAAGATTTATGGAAGAATCAGCTTGCTCTTGAATCATACATTCCAAATGAACTAAACCAATTGAGCCAGTGGTGCCTTAGCTTCCATTCAGCGAGGCAAGCTTTTCAAGGATTTTAATGGCTTTTTATCTTGCTAAGCATTACTTTATGACACATTTCATAGTGAATTAAATTACATAAAGGGAAGCATCTCTTTCTCATACAGATCATTATTTAGGTAAAGTGTTTTGTGCACCTTGCTGCCCATCAGATTCTTGTATGCTTGCACAAGGTTAAGTTCTCCTAGTAATCTCAATATGAAATTCAAGATAAGATTTCCCATTTTAGGAGAAATTTTGTATACTTATTTCCTGTTACTTGATAATTTATTAAGATAAAGAAGGAAGGAATTGAGTGTTTTGAGCACAAAACTGAGCTTTTAGAATTCAAGGTGGTATATATTCCTAGTGAAAGGCAGTGTAATGACTCATTGTTTTACAGATGCTAATGGCTTATCTTTCACTTTGATGAATGAATTAATCACCAAATATTAAATGTCATGACACATTAAAGAAAATAAATCATTTGGCTTGATGTGATAAAGCTTCTATTCAAATCAATTCATCCAGTGCAAAATTGTGAGATCTTATAAAAATCTTAGTTTGCTCTTGGATGATACAAAGTGTTGGCTTTGTTGAAATCATGTGTTCCCTATATATTGAGTGATGTTCTATCACGTGTGTTGTGAATGATGTTTCAATAGGCTAAATACATTTGCTTCAGAATAAGTTTTATGTGTAAAATATCTCAGAAACAGGGAAATATTAAATTCAGTAAGAGAGAATTTAGAAATAGACAGATTCTAGATTTTCAATCATAAAATTTTAAGCCATAAAAATAGAATCATTTATTCAAAAGTTATTGGAAAGAGAATAAAGAAGAAAATACAATTTACCATAATTAGGTAAACCAGGTGTCTCTTGTGCTTGGTGACCAGTCAGCAAGATAGAGTCAATTTGAAAAATGATCCCACATTAAGAAAGAAAAATCTCCCTTTCTATGGCTTATGACAAGGATTTTTCCTCCTTTTTCCCCTTTCTCTATTGAGCTCAGTATACCACAGTATACCATCAGACTCCCATTCTCAGATCTGTGCAGACCATATAGAGTGAAGTGACTTCTTTGAAAGGGTCTTCCTATTGTGAACTTCTTAGACCATCCTGGAAAGACGGAGCTATCAAAGTGGGTACATGGTGAACTATGGAAGGGGTTGGATGAAAGGAGACTCTGGTTACCATTTAAATTTTTTATTTTAGCAGTGTCACCCTGTTTAGATGTAGTATATGGGTCTTGTTCTACATTTGTGGGTTCTGGTTCAACAGTTTAACTTTCAGAGGCTTTATGGTATTATTTTGATCTTCTTGGTATATCTGGTGGCACGGAGGCTCCCATGGTTCTCACTGGTGTTGTCTGGCAAAGAGGAAGGAGGGCCCTAGGCCCAGGTGCCTGGGGTCTCTAGCTGGAGAGGCTATGAGGGCTATAAGGGGAGAAGAGTGTGCTTTCTGGGTTGGACAATGTATTATGGCAAGATCCTCCTTGCAGACGCACATGGCTACCTCATATTTCTAAATGGGGAAAATTAACCCAGTGAGGGTGAAGAGACTCTTTGTACTGGCTGCTTGTTGTGGCAGGATTCCTCTTGCCATTGCCCTCCAGCCACTCAACCTCTCTGGGTTAGGGTGGGCTGTGCTCAGGCTCATGGGGAAGGATAGCCCTGGCCTTGGTGCTTGTTGTCAGTAAAGCCCCTGATGAATCCCTCTGCTTGTTCTGCTGGTCTTGCTTGGTGTCTCCAGAGGGCTCCTGTTCCATCCAGGAGAGGAATGAGCCTACTGGGCTCTTCTGTTGCTAGGTTGAGAGTCAGTGCCCACAAGACTTGGATAGACCAGGATAGCTTTCTTCTATGGGTGAGGGGTCATAAGATGACCTGTTGCTTCACTGTCCCTCCGGTGGTCTCGTATTGTTCTTCTTTCTATCCTTCTGGCTTCTTCTTTGATTTCCTCTGCATTATTTTCAGGGTGTATAGTTGTACTTAGCAGGGCATTGCTGAGAGAAATACTCCTATGCTATCTTGTGTGGACTGAAAGTTCACCATAATTACTTTTTGTATGAGATAATTTATGTTAATATAAAATCACATGATTTTAGCATATATGAATTTTTAAAAATCAGCTTATCTAGAATTCTAATCTAGGAAAAAGGAAATCTCCCCCACCTTTTTTTCTTATTTTTGTTTCAAATCATGTTCTGAATGCTTTTAAGAGTGTACTAAGGTTGAACTGATAAATCCTGATTAAGACTGCCAGTATTTAGGGGCACCTGGGTGGCTCAGTAGGTTAAAGCCTCTGCCTTCGGCTCAGGTCATGATCTCAGGGTCTTGGGATCAAACCCCCCGTATCACATCCGGGCTCCCTGCTCGGCAGGGAGCCTGCTTCCTCCTCTCTCTCTGCCTGCCTCTCTGCCTATTTGTAATCTCTCTCTCTGTCAAATAAATAAATAAAAATCTTGAAAAAAAATACTGCCAGTATTTAAACTCTAGTGATGCTGTCATTTTTGCATGGAACACCTCTTTTTATGATACCAGATTAAATAGACAAAATGAGTTTAAGTATGATACATTAATCATCTAGACAGTTGTCTTAATTTTTCACATAGTTCTGTCTCAAATCCCTTCACTCAATCCTGACCCAATCCCAAAATGCATATAAATAATTTACTTATGTAGAATTTATCTCAATGGCAAAAAAAAAAATACCCAGGAAGACTTTGAAAAGGGAGAGATTTCTATTATTTTTGTTTCTAAACAGGAAGAGATGATACTTTTTTAGTCTTTCTCATTAGATATATAGGCTTGTTACTTTTCTCTTTGGTCACATGAATATGGCAGTTATTATCAAAACTTGTGTTAATCAGTTGTATGTCAGGAGCTTTTTCAGGACATTGTGAGGAGAGAAGGGGAAAATACTAATGTTTCCACCGAGTTTATCTTCTCGGATGCTTTCATTCTTTCGCCGTTTGAGATTTGCTTGTAAGCACTGTTTCTGCCTTTCACCTGCCATTGTCTGAGTGTTGAAGCATTTGTATAATGGGATTATGGATGTGGTGGCAGCCAAGGTTCTATAAACTCAAAATCTTTGGCCAGTCACAAGGCAGGTCATGAGGACCTACAGGATGGAACTTCTTCAAAGCCTAAAGAGATTCTTCTGTATAAAAATTAAAATGGAAACAAATGAAAAAAAATTATAGAATACTGATACCAATAATGACTTTGTGGCAAACAATGGTATCAAATGAGCTCTGATGAATCAAATTTGTATGAAAAATATACCACTCTTGAACTGTGACTACACAGAAAATTACAGCGAATGCATCAAATTTTACATAACTTCTGATGGAGGAGGTGCTTAATACTTGCGTCCTGCTAGATGAAAATTTAAAAATAATCTCAATAATGTTTATAGTTGTGAATGACTTATGAAAAGTTTTACCACACGGAAGTTTTGCACAGGCAATTCTTTAAAATGTATATCCATCTATTTTTAAGGATGTCTCAGATTATTAAAATTCAAGAATAATACTTGAAATAATTCTTTGTATTATATGTATGTTATTTGTGGTTCTGTGAAAAGTAATTTCATTTTCATTGCCTGCATCTTCATTTGGCAAGAAAAAATTTGGCCTCTTTAGGTCTTTAAAAAATTGAAACAGAATACTGGTCATTTACATTTTTATAAGCACTTTGTTTTCTTCATCATCATGCTTCTGAAAGAATGTAAACAGAATTTATTTTTAAAACACTATTAATTATAAATGAGTAGAAGAAATGATGATGAACAACTCATCAGTCTTAGAATATCAGTGTATCTCAGAGTTTCTCCCAGCCAACCAGGAAGACAGACCATGAGGAGTGTATGGAGAAATTCCCAGGGAAATATTTATTAACATTCCTTGCAAGCTTATGAGCTTTATTATGGGTCTAAGAGTCTGTTAGTATATCTCCCAGACACAACTGATCCTTATTCGCATTCTGAATCTCTAAATTCAGGGAAGTGTAAGGCCTAGGATGTGTTATCCTGGGCAGGGGGAGGGTAATAAATGAGGACTGGTTCATGCTGACCCACTGTACTGCATCCAGGAGCATTGTATAACACCCAGATTTATGGGCTGCACCTGGCTCAGATGAAGCAGTCCTTCGTGTATGTTCAGCCTGATATTCATACAGAACTACTGGAGACTTAAAATTGTAAGACAGGGCTTAACTAGGGCAATGGAGCTTTCAAAAGTTCTGATGTGATCCTTATTCAGAAGCTAGCATCTATAAGCATGTACCTCCCTGGGAGGCTTGGGGTGCTCAAGTTTAAACCTCCATTCTCTCTATATTACTTTACTAAGTAAACTTTATTTGATTTAACAGAGTGGGGTCTATATCTGCTCTCTCCAACTTCAGTGCCTTCCATAATCAGGCATGCTGCTGTGAGTCATACTCCATTATTTTAGAGCAAAGACTCCACTCTTTTATACATATTTTAAGATATTTGACAGTGGATCCAACTCTGCTTGGTGTTGTGTCATGATGAAATTAAGACCAATTGATTGACAACCCTTTGAGCTTGCAATTAACAGCATAATACTCACGGGGCTAGAAAAGCAAAGTGAGACCAGACTTTAATTAAAAGATGATTAAAATTATTACATACTCCTGAGAGAATTAATATAACCGTCTTCTTCATAATATATTTAAAAGAATAACATTGTTAAAATATATGACATGAAAAGATGTCTACTTTCTGGTTTTCAAATGATCTTTTAACTTCATTATTTAAGAAAATTTAAGTTAGTTTTCCTAAGTACAGAAGTATCAAAGCAATAGGAAGAAATGAGTTAGGTGATTTCAATTCCCCTTTATTCATTATTATTTGTAAAATTACACAAAAACAATTTTTTGTGATCTAAAGAGATATATTCTGTTAATCAAATACCTCTTCAAAAATTTCTAAGTGTATTATAACTTTTTCTCTTAAGTTTTAGCTTTCAAATTAGTGAAATTTGCTATGGTGTATACTAATTTGATTTGACTGAAGTTCTGGTGCAAGCATGTTCAAAATATCTAATTAGGTTTAGGAGAAAAATAAGATAACTTTCCCTGGAGACCTCTTAAGTCTTGCCAGGGAGTAATACTCAAAGACAGTGATTTTAAGTACTCCGATTGAACTTACATTTAATAAAGTTAATGTGTTATATGCTGTGATCTCTATCTTATGGTGACAACATATATTCTTCGCAATTTCAAGCAGAAATAGTAAATCTCATACTTTAGGAGTTGTCATTCCTTACGTATCTCACCGTACGTATCAGATCTTTTAAGTCTTTACCTATTATCTATTAATTGTATTTAACGTTACCTTTTGACACTTTCTGAGTCAATCAGAGTGTGAAGAATCCTAAGGGAAAAAATAGTAAGAGTTAATGTGTGCTGACCGCTTATTCTGTGTCTGGCCTGGTTCCAAGGGCTTGATGTGAATTGTCTCTTGGTTGCTGCTCTTTCTCCGGATACTGCAGAGTGCGAGTATCTGCGGGGCTCTGAGGACAGACATTCAAATGCTGACTCTCTTGGAGCACATGAGGGAGTTTTTCAGTGTTTTAACTGGGGTGGAGATGGTGGTTATGGATATGGGGTGTTCCCAAGTGTGTGGTGGGAGATCTCTTACAACTCCCTGTCTCAAAACCATTGCATGTTTGTGCAAACATACACCCAATATTATCTTGCTCAGCCTTTTGCTGCCAGACTCTTTACCCAGCAATTTGCTCTCTTGGATGAAGTACCAACAGGTCAGCTCAAATCCAGATATAGGTATAAGGCACAGGGGAAAGACAAGCAAAACTACCTCTTCAACTGAAATACCACAAAAGTGGTCTAGAGGTCTCTATGGATAATTCTCTTGTATGTGCCCCTTCCATTGGCTTGAAAGTTGAAGGAAAACCCATTAAATATTCTGCAAAATTGGGGAATCAAAGCTCTGGCAATTCCTTTTTCTATCCCCAAGTTTCTGCTTAATTGGATTTAGAAATATGCGTAGGCATGTATATGTACATGTATGTGTGTGTGTGTGTGTGTGTGTGTGTGTGTGTGTGTGCGTGTGTGCAGTGGGGTATGCAGATTATGAGCGGAACATTTCATGTCTGAGTTTACTTTTAAGGTGAAGAGCTTGATGCTTCTTGTTCCCAACTGTGAGCCCTAGTCATGGATACAGGGCACAAAGAAAAGTCTCACTCACTGTTTTGATGTACTACCATGTGGATGAATTAGCAAGCTCATGAAGAGGAAAAATGGGAGAGAAAGTTTTCCATTTAGATTGAGTTAGATCACAAGGTAGTGTTAAAATTAGTACAGGTGGCTTATACCATCAACAGAGGGAAGAATAATGTAATATATAAAAATTAATTTGGGCGACTTCCATGTTAAATTCTGAAAGATATTTCAGAAATATCTTTTTTTTTGGTGATGGTGATATCAAAAGGGAATTATTTCTGTCTTGCTTTTGCAGGGGACCTGGCTTTTCAATATAATGCTAGTTCTGAAAAAAATAATGTCTTTCTACATGAGTATGATATCTTTAAATGTTATAGTTGTAGTTCGGATATACAAACAGCTTATGAAGAACTATTACTGATTGCTTAGAATTTGTGTTTCTCAAAGTTATTTAGTACAAGTAATTGCAGAATGTAGTGTGGAAGAGGCCAGAAAATTGGGGCTGAACATGATGAATCACTGTTCATTCTTATGGGTACAGTACATATTGAGATAAATTAGTTTGATCTCACTAGAAAGCAGAATAAAGTTCAAGGACCTCTTGCTTGTTTGCTTGTTTGTTTATGGTTAATTACATGGTACAGGTAGTTCAACAAGATGATTTTCCAATGTTAACTAAAATTAGAATGCCTGAACTTGCTTCTTTCCAAATCATATTTACAGGTAGTTGGATGGAAAGGACCAGGGGCTTTATACAACAGGGAACTGACTTCAAATATAAAGGGTCTGCTTCCTCATTAGCAATGTCTTTCAGGGTGGTTATACAATCAGATCTCTCCAGCCTACAGTGTTTCCAGCTGGGACACATAGCCATGGCAGAGTCTTATTTACAGTCTGAGAAAACCTTGGTTCACCTTTTGGACTCATGTCATTCTGAAATCATTTCTTTGTAACTCTGCCAGGTGTTTTTTCGTTCGGGCTTGTCTATGATTCCTGCTAGTGTGGAACCATGATTTTCCTGGTTCAGTTCTTTTTAGGTTTCTAACCTCACAAATTAAACAAATCAAATGTAAAAGAACATGGAGTACGAAGATAATATAAATATGCCAATCTAAGCGCAGTTTAACACATTCCCTGTAGCCAAGACAGAACGAAGATGTACTTCTTCTCAGAAAACTAGTATGTCAAATGGGTAACTCATTAGTAGTCCACTTACAATCTCACTTTATTCTGCAAATGCTAAGTGACAATAAAAGTGACATCCAGTTGGAAGCTCTCAATCTTCTCCTCATACCCTCTTTCAGTCCTTGCTAAAGATAAGGGAATATTAATCTAATTGGCAAAATTTCAGGGCACGGCACCATCTTTGCTAATGGACAGGGTATAGGGCTCTTTCTGGTAAGAGAGTTCACTAAGGCTTTTTTTTTTTTTAAACTATTTTTTTTATTTTTTTTTAAAAGATTTTATTTATCCATTTGACACAGAGAGAGAGACTACAAGTAGGCAGAGAGGCAGGCAGAGAGACAGGGAGAGGAGGAAGCAGGCTCCCTGCTGAGCAGAGAGCCCGATGCGGGCCTCGATCCCAGGACACTGAGATCATGACCTGAGCCGAAAGCAGAGGCTTTAACCCACTGAGCCACCCAGGCGCCCACTAAGGCTCTTTTTGAAAGAAAGTGGTTTCTTCCCCTCTCCCCCACAGTCCCTTCCCCTGACCCTTCCCCTCTCCTTTTCCCCTGCGCTCCTCTCCTTTCCTCTCCTTCCTCCTCCTCTCCCTCCCTTTGTCCCTCCCCTTTGCCCCTCCCCCCATGTCTCTGCTCTCTTCTCATGTAGAAGAAATGGTGTGTTCTATGTGAAATTTAAATTTTCTTAAATAATTTGTAAGTATGAGTGTGTATAGATAAGGCAATTATAGTTGTAAAGGATTTAGAACCAATGACAAAAACACAAATGGAAAGAAAGTAAAGACTAAGGAGACTAAAGTCACTAAATATCTA
Source organism: Ailurus styani (assembly GCA_002007465.1). Classification (NCBI taxonomy): domain Eukaryota; kingdom Metazoa; phylum Chordata; class Mammalia; order Carnivora; family Ailuridae; genus Ailurus; species Ailurus styani. The sequence goes on from LNAC01000039.1 coordinate 6,975,906, forward strand.
CTAGAAAATTTCACATAGAGCATGCCATTTCTCCTACATGAGAAGTGAAACGGGAAAGGTTACTAAGTCACTAAGTTAGGAACATAGTTTTTGATACACAGTCATAAAAACTGTAATACTGACTAAGATTATATAAGTTTTTTACCTGCCAGAAAACATTGATGATTGACGTTAAATGAGTCAACATAAAACTAGATATCTGATCAGCCAATTTTCCTTCATTCTCTTTTTTTGCAACCAAGCGTTAACATCAAGATCACTTGAGTACTATTTCTGTGATTCTTCGGCTTATCCAGCAAGTGTGCTCCTTTTTAGTTTTTCTGGAAACTCTCCTCTACTTCATGATTTCTCCCTATTAAGTACCTTTGACATAAAACCTTTAAATTACTGCTGTAAACTGAGATCACGTTTTCCCAGAGATGGAAACTTAAACTCATTTAATATAGTTATGTATTTGCTTACATTCTTCTCACCTACTTGGATTTCAATTCTCACTTCTTTTTGTCCTACCCTTCAGCTTCAAAATCATTCTTCCTGGAGAAGATATTATACAAACGGTTGAGTGGTTTGGCTTTTTTCAAGTTACGTCATATTATTCCTTGTTTTGTTTTGTTTTATCACTACAAGCATAGCTGAAATAGCTTTCTGTGGCCTTTAGATTTCTGAATTACTGGGAATTTTCCCTTAGTGAACCTCTTTTCATGAATTTATGTTATGATGTTGTATTCATCTTTGAACTTCCACCAGTCTTTCTTTTTTTCAGGAAACAAGTAATTTAGGTTTACTCTGAAAGGAAATTTAGGTTTATCCTGAAAGGGCGCCATCTAATACTGTTCAGGGGACGAATGTTGTGATCGAAGTGGCACTCCAGACCAAAGTGGTGATGAGTCTGACATGTGTGCTGGGTATCAGCACATCCGGCGGGGAGATGAACCCAACAGGAGGACCGTGTTCCATGTCTACATTCATTTTAGCACACATGCAGAGTCTGTATAGAAGTACAGACAGGTATTTGCAGTGCAGCTTGAAACTGGACACAGTGGCCAGCAAAGAGCAGATTTGGAATTAATAAGCACTTGACTAATTCTCCTTAAAAAATGTATGAAGGGGGCACCTGGGTGGCTCAGTGGGTTAAAGCCTCTGCTTTCGGCTCAGGTCATGATCTCAGCGTCCTGGGATCAAGCCCCACATTGGGCTCCCTGCTCAGCGGGGAGCCTGCTTCCCCCTCTCTCTGCCTTCCTCTCTGTCTACTCATGATCTCTCTCTTTCTCTCTCTCTGTGTCAAATAAATAAATAAAATCTTTAAAAAAAATGTATGAAGGAAATTAACCAACCAAACTACCAGGGAAATGTAGATCATGTGCCAATAAAGCAGTCCTTTATCAAAGATTCTAAATCCAGTCTATCTTAATTGTCAAGTGGTCACTTAAAAAAGGAGAATTTGAAAATCATAAGCTTTAAACCAGGCTTGTTCAGAGACACTTTTTTTTTAGGATTTTTTTTTTTTTTTTTTTAAGAGATAGCATGCATACAAGCAATGGCGGGGCAGAGGGAGAGTGAGAAACAGACTTCCAGATGAGCAGGGAGCCCCAAAATGCAGGGAGCTCCATTCCAGGACCAAGAGATCATGGCCCCAGGACCTCAAGATCATGACCTGGGCAGAAGGCAGACACTTAACCAACTGAGTCACCCAGGCATCCTGCTCAGAAGCACTTTTAATTGTAACATTTCCTAAGGCAGCATCAAATTTTCTTCTGAAGGGTTTACAGCTGTCTCTGCATAGATTCCATTAGCATTTCTCTACATTTCTAGATTTGGGTATGAAAAGAAAGCTGTCAAACAATGTTCTAGAATATATTTTTCTTTTTCCTCCTCCAAAGACATATTTTCTCTCTAGTTGATTAGGTAATTAAAATAAATTATATGTATAATATAAAATTAAATGAAAAGTGATTAATACCAAACACTAACCTCTACTAAATCATTACACTCTTGTTGAGTGACACATAAATAATGAAATAGCTTTTTTATTTAGTATGTAGGAATATCATATTAGCAAGGGTGTTCAACGCAAATACAAATATTTTGCTTCAGGTTAATGTTAATTTTCCTTCAGTGGACATTGTCCATTTCAAAAGCTAAATGACAAAAGGAGAGCTAAACAACTTATTTACTCATTTGTTCACTTACCAAATATTTGCTGAGTATCTAACATACCCTAAGAATTCTAGTACTACCAGAAATACAATGGTAAACAAAATAAACAATTGCTCTAGTATTTTGCAGATTATAGTATGCTGAGGGACAAGTAAACAGGAAATTATAATAAATTGTGATAAGTTATTTAGAAGATTAGCAAATCAAAAAACACCTAGAACATGCTTAGACTGTTAAAAGAAGATTTCCTGAAATGAGTGACTCTAAGAGGACTCATTGAGAAGGGGTAGAAAGAAGAAAAGGAAAGAACAGATTGATGGCACATACCATCATGTTTGTCATTGCAGGGTTTCAAATTCAAGACCAGATTTGCATTGTGTAATCCTCATTTGGTTTGAGAATAGGAAATGGATTGAGTGATGTTACTAGAAATCAAGAAGGAGAGAGTGGGAATGGCAGGGAGACTCTTTAGCAGTTCATGGAATAGATGCTCGCAACCTCGATTAGGGCAGCGTCAGTGAAAGTGAGTGATTGGATGTGAAAGATATTTTGAAATTAGTGCTATAGGACTTGGCACTTGATTAAGTGGGGACACCAAAATGATGTTCTGGTTTCTGACTTGAAAACACGGGTTCGGATGGTGTTGTTTGTTTGAGAGAGAGAACGTCGAAGGACAGACCGAATACAACCATTATGTAAGACCTCTTCCCTTCTCTTTTCTCTCTTCTCTCTCCCCTCCCTTCCCTCCCCTCCCCACTACCCTCCCCACTCCCNCCCACCCCCCTCCCCTCCCCTCCTTTCTCTTCTCTTCTCTTCTTCCTTTCCTATCCTTCCTTCCTTCCTTCGCTTTCACGGCTCTCCTTTTATGCCTGCTCCCTCCCTCTTTCCATTCCTCCCCCGTCTTTGAAAACTTTGAATCTATAATTAAAAATTTCCTATCCCTTGAAGTCACTGTCTTCTATGAAGCCCAAAATTATTTTGACAAAGAAAAGTCACTTTAACTTCTGTACTTAGAGCTAATCTGTAGGTAAAAATAACAACAGCCTATCACTTTGCCAAGTTATTTCAAATATCTTTAAATACTAAATTGAAGGAGACAGAACATTGATGTACTTAAGGACAATTGCCAAGAGTATTTCTTGACCTTATTTAAGGATTGAAGATGGAACTAGGCAAATTATTGTGTGCAAAATAAAATAAAAGTAAGTGGGCTCCTGGGTGGCTCAGTGGGTTAAAGCCTCTGCCGCCTCTGCCTGCGGCTCAGGTCATGATCCCAGGACCCTGGGATCCAGGCCCACATAGGGCTCTCTGCTCAGCAGGGAGCCTGCTTCCTCCTCTCTCTCTGCCTGCCTCTCTGCCTACTTGTAATCTCTCTCTCTCTCTCTCTCTGTCATATAAATAAATAAAATCTTTAAAAAAATAAAATAAAATAAAAGTAAGCAAGGAAGATGTATCCAAGGGAAATTATATGCTGTCATGTAAATATAATTTTTGTGGATTTTACCTTGAGTACTTAGAATTAAAAAAAGAATTTTGTTTGTTTTTTTTAAATTTTGTAATGGGGCTCTACAAATGAGAGAAATCCCACTTAAAATAGTGTGGACAATGAAATGACTGAATTCATTTTCTTTGTTACCCAAGAAAAGAGAGCTCAACCTATTCCACCCAGGGACACAAGTGCTGGTACTGGGTCTTCTTCTGTCCCATCTGCCTCCCATCTCAGTTCTGGTTCTTACTAAGTATTGACTCATTCTCTCTGACTGCAGATGGCTGTCTCCAGGAGGGAAAAAGCGGGTGATGGTGGTGGTTAATATGACTTTAACTAGTGTCCACAGAGCCATGAGAGCGTGCTTTCCTTCCAGTGATCATAAGTAAAACTTCAGAAGATTTTCACTGGTCTGGCTTGGGTCATGGCTGCAACACTTCTTTGGCAATTGTGGCAAATAAGAAACTGTAGGGAACTGTGGCAGCCCACAAGAATTGTCTGCTGTCTAGTAGTTCTCCAAAAGAAATGAGGACAGGGTGCCTTCTGATACCCAATGAACAGGATGCAGACTATTGGACAGATGAACACAGTGCATTTCCAGTACATTTTTATTGCATGCATTTGAAAATTTGTTCCAATTTTAACTGTAAATTACCAGACTACTTAATCATGTCAATGCCAAACCACTGGCATAAGTAGACAACTAAAGGAAATTGGCCAGTAAAAAGTTATTTAAATTATTGCACATTATTGGAGAAAATGTTTCAGAAAAGCCTTCATGACTTCAGGCTGTGCTCATATTTAAGCTGAACAAGGGTTATAGTAATTGTCATTGTTTAAGGCTTTGCCAATGACATTTTTCTTTTTTTTTTTTCTTTTCTTCTTTTGTTAGGAAGCAACTTGGTGCTTTAACTTTAGCTGGACAGTTTTTGCTGCCTATTTTCATAGTCTATAATTGAGTAATCTCCATACTCTGCTATTTCTTTGCTCATGTGAACTACAGACATCTTTCCATAACACCTGCTTCAAGTGTGACTGTCATCTATTGTATCATATTCAGACAGGACTAAATTGCTATACCTGTTTGTTTTGGAAAAAAAAAAGGATGTTCTTCCTTTTTTGGGCTTGATGATTTCATTTGTCTATTAATACCAAAATGAAGACATTAGAAGAACTTAAGGAAGGATATGCGATTTGTGATGTTGTTGCTGCATTTTTTTTTTCTTATGTCAGATCCCAACAGCCCTGGCACTTGTAAGAGGCATCCATGTGCCAACAAACACAACAATGAATTGTGCATTATTATTTCACACTTCTGTCAAAACAGAGATGATGCATCTTGTTTTTCTCAATAATTTTCCTGCCACAATTCACTGGAGGAATTTTTCTTATTTTCATACTTGAAGATTCTGTTGATTTCAACATAAATCCTTTTAAAGAGGCATCAAATTTGTTGGTCAATCTTTTACCCGTGCTAACTAAACTTGAGAGCTAGGACAATTCTGAGTGCTCTTCTATAATGAAAGCTTGGCTATCCTGGAGAAACAATGTCATTGTTAATGTAAAGATAACTTGGCTACCTGGATGTGCATATTGTCTTAGGCTTTCTTATTATGGCTCCACGTTTGTTTCACAGAAAGAAATGATGCTAACAGGTCGTTAAAGCCAAATGTTCACATTCTGAGATTCATGGCTCTATTTATAGCTAGACCATCTCTTATTGGATTATTCTGACTTTTCTTAAACCTATTACTTGACAAATGGCTCCTGTGCTTGTCCAATTTGCTAGGCTACTGCACATTGCCTTGACAACTCAAGGGAAGACTCTTTCATCACTATGGAAACAAGTCAATATAAACATCTTCACATTTTATTTATAGACAAGGTAATGTAAAGGGCATCTTGCACACTTGATATGATTTGAAATGAAATATGGTACTTGCTTCTTGTTTTTAATTAATAGGATTAGTGGTTGACACTGACATATACTATTTTCTCACAGCTGGGGAGGTGAAACTGCAATTGTCACCTTATCTGTTACTTTAATTTACAGGTTTTTTTCATCGTTCAAGGTTAACACCTAGACCTATGGCGGAAAAACCTAACATATGACAGTAACATGAAAAGAGAGCTTATGGGCACTTTCAGGAGAAGTGCCAAATCTCAAAAATACCTATGAACTGCTGTAACAATCTTCTGTGAGTAATATTTCTTAAATTGGAATAGGGAATGAGCAATTTGCCCCCGTATGGATTTCATTGTGTAATAGAAAGAACGCAGGACACTAAAAGATTTGGGGAAGCCACTCATTTTATTTTAGCTTCCCCATCTATAAAATGGGTATAAATAATATTTACCTACTGGATTATTGGGAGGATTACAAGTAATCTGAAAAATATCTAGCCCAGTGTCTCCTTATAATAGATGATCAACAAATGGGAGGTTTATCATCATTATGTGTGAATTTTTAAATGCTTAGATGATTACCAATCCTCCTTACTTATGCACCTCTCATTTGCCATGTTGGTAGATTTTGTAGCCATCTTATTAAGTTCACTGATTTGGCAGATATAGAAGGGAAATTGTCCATATTCCACTTCTCATTTAAAAATTTTCAAATATGAAGTCAAATGGATCCAATAAATAAAATAAAAAATAATGCCTTTTAAACAATTATTTTTTTTTAAAGATTTTATTTATTTATTTGACAGAGATTACAAGTAGGCAGAGAGGCAGGCAGAGAGAGAGGAGGAAGCAGGCTCCCTGCCGAGCAGAGAGCCCGATGCGGGCCTCGATCCCAGGACCCTGAGATCATGACCTGAGCCGAAGGCAGAGGCTTTAACCCACTGAGCCACCCAGGCGCCCTTAAACAATTATTAATCACTTATTTATATGCTTGTTTTAAGCTATAAAATCTAGCATATAACTTTCCCTCTTACCTTCATTTGTTTCTGAAAAATAATATCACAGTTATTGTCACTCAAGAAATTTGTACCCCATGAGTTTGGGACTTAGCTTTAGCTTTTCAGTGTGTGTGCATGCATATGTGTGTGTGTGTGTGTGTGTGTGTGTGTGTGTGTGTGTGTGTGTGCATGTGTGTGCATCAATCTTTTCTGCAGTTGAATTAATTTTGAATAAAAGGTCTCTTTCTCCTAAACAGGTAAGAGACAAAAAAAGTATCTCTTGAATATCAGAAGAAGCATATACTAAAGTATACTATTTTTGTAGGAAGTCTGATGATAACCATTCCACACAGAGCCAATTTCTATAATTTTCACCTTAAATGAAAATTTCCCTTGGTTTTAATTCACTTTCAAAGGTCTTTTTTTTATATCCTGAGATCCTAAGTTTATGTATCTTTGAATAATGAAATACATTTTTCTTGTTCTTCTTATGTTTTCCCAGAATAACTGTTTCTATAGTATTCTGATGGTAAATGTGAAAATACATGAATTTATGCATACATCCTTAAGTCTTTGTCCTTTGCTTTTAAGAAATATTTTTGTCCAACAGCCAAATTACAGAAAAAGCAAAAAATCCTGCTAGCCAATAGACAAAAGAAGCACTGCTTTTTATGTTCTTCTGTTTTATTTTATTTAGTAAGATAAAAATTAAATGCTGGCAAATTTGGGAATGTCTCCACTAACACAAAAAGGATGTGAACTCCGCCTCAGGGAAGAAGAGATCATGATGATTAGTTGTGGGGAGGGGAGTTTGATGTTGCTTAGCGAGGTCTTAAGGTCCTTTTGGGGTCTATTTCTATGGATTTGTATGAGATTATTCATTAAGTAACAGTTTCCCCTTTATTCCCCCAGCATACAAAAAGAATTAAGCTTAAAAAAAGCAAATGCAGGGCTCTTGGCTGACTCAGTAAGAAGAGCATGGGACTCTTGATCTCAGCGTCATAAGGGGTCACGAATTTGAACCCCACATTAGGTGTAGAGATTATGGAAAAAATACATTTAAAAAGTGCAAATGCAAAGAGGTTATTATTTCCTTCCACTTCATCTTTGTGCAAAATGCTAAAAGGCAAAGCTTGATTTCTAGAATTAAACTAATGAAATTAACAGAAAATTTTAGTTAAAAATAAATAAAAGGGAGAAAAATTATCATGTTATTAATTTTAAAAAACCCAGAAAGAATCCCAGAAATATTTACCTTTTTACATTTACCCTTTTCTACTAAGGAAATGCATATCGAATTGAGAAATACTAATGTATGTGGTTCGATAGCAAGCAAGACGAGACTAAGGCAAAAGTCTAACAATACCAACACACACACACGCACACACACACACACGCACACTCACACACACACACCCACAAAACCAGTCACATTGCTGTTTCATTAATACTATCTACAGTCTCAGACATGTACTCACATTGAACAAATTCTTGTGGAAAGATCCAGCTTGTAAAATGGCATGGTGGGTCTTCCAGTGAAGCTTATTTGCAAACTACATGAAAATCAGATTGTTTAGCTAAACAAAGCATTAAGAATTTATTCGAAAGTTACGTCAACAAATCATCCTCTGGTTTTAGAGAACTTAGGAAGTCTTACAGATCTGCTTCCTTCTCTGCCCTTCCAAGGGTTCCCCCACTGCACAGTTTATTTCCTTACTCTGCTGGCCTGTCGCTTGGTCTTACAGCTCACTCTGAAAAATGGAGGTTGCCCTGTTGATAATGTGTTTTCTAAGTATGGCATTATAAGGCTATGTGGGCTTCTGCTCCTCTTTCTCACACTTCTGCCATGACATCATCACATCATAGGTGGAGGATATTCTTTCATGCAGTCCTAGCGTGCAAAGACACATGGAGCCCACCTGCCTCTAACCCACAGCCTGAAACAGACTCACTGTAGCCGATCCCCAAATGTATGAATGCGAAATAAATGTTCTTTGTTTTAAGCCTAAAAGTTGGGGTTTGTTGGTTACATGTAAATATAATAGGAAAAGATTACTAATACAAAGCACTATGAATTAAATTCAGAGTAAAATGTCAGTGGAGATGCCATTATCCAACACATTTGCAGTTCACCCAGGAGTGGGAGTAAGACCTCAGCAGCGAGGTCATCGCACTAAGTGTAGTGTAGGGAGGTCCTGCCAAAGGGACAAGTACAGGCACTGATTGTTCATCCTTGCAAGGGCCAGACTAGAGCATGAGACTGGAGGGCCCACACTCAAAAAGACTCAGGTCTTGTACAAATTCTCAGGACCAGAGTTCCATCAGAGCAAAGAAAATAAAGAAGCAGAGACTACAAATGGAGTGGAAGATCACAGGAAAATTAGCAGCGAGACTAATGGTTTGCAGAGTCCCTAAGTGGCTGAGTTGCTTCTCCTTTAAATTTTTCCTTTTATAGTGAAGCTTGGTCAGTGGTGCCAGATATTGGAAGAGAATGGGTCAGGAACAGAGCAGGGCCTGACATCAGAGGCCAGGGGCACTTCAACATGAATGATCCTCAGAATAAACTGACAGAATCCGAAAGCATCTTTTTGAGATGGGGCTTGAGGGAGCTCTAAACATACCCACAGGACCTGTAAGAAACTGAATAGCAAACTTAGGGTGAAATGAATATGCTAGCAGCTTTTCAAGACAGAATAAGGATCGTAGGTGGTATCCTCCCTGTGTTTAGTAATCATGGTATTGGTATAAGCTCACCAAACAGAACCTTTCCTTAAAGAATTGTAATGAAAATTCAGGCACCTGGGTGGCTCAGTGGGTTAAGCCTCTGCCTTCGGCTCAGGTCATGATCTCAGGGTCCTGGGATCGAGCCCCACAAGCCCCACATCGGGCTCCCTGCTCAGCAGGGAGCCTGCTTCCTCCTCTCTGTCTGCCTGCCTCTCTGCCTACTTGTGACCTCTTTCTCTCTGTCAAATAAATAGAATCTTTGAAAAAAAAAAAGAATTATCATGAAAATTCATTTTCCTTTCACAAAGGCTACATTTGGATTTAAGATTTTTCAGACGGGACTGACTTTCTCCAGTGACAGCCTGAATATCCACTCTTGAAATGGACGAGCCATTCTCTCTCTCCAGGATTTGTCGATTCTTTTCCCATCCCTGCTGTAATCTTTAGATCCTTCTGAAAATCTTCTGACCCAAACCTTCTGACTTTTCTGAACCCATTTCTTTCTTCTTTTTTTTTTCTAAGATTTTATGTATTTATTTTTGAAAGAGCGAGCATGAGTTGAGGGAGGGGGATGAGGGAGAACCTGGCTCCTCACTGAGCAGGGACACGGACGTGGGACTCAATCCCAGGACCCTGACCTGAGCCTACGGCAGATGCTTAACCAACTGAGCCACCCAGGCACCCAAAGCCATTTCAAAGTACTCCCCTCTCCTGCAACACAACCAGTCTTACTTAGTATAATGAACCTTGTAGTCAGCAAGCTTCCCATCTTTCTTATGTTTTTTCACTGACTAACGGTGTGGTCTTTATTCTTTATTCTTCTATTTGAGCATCAGTATCTCTGCTAATATACATAGCACCTGAAATTTTAAATGAGATGTTAAAAAAATAAGTAATATTCTGGAACAATACCAATGTGTTTTCATTTTGCTTATTCGTGGTAAATAATGTGTATGTTGCTTCTGTGCTCTTCCCATTTTCTGAATCTTCTACCTTTTTGTTTTCTTGTGTAAGCCTTAGTTCTACCTCTGCTGAAAATTTCTCCTAGACTATCCCAATTTATGGTGAGGTATTCCTTCTGTTGCACCACACGTGTCATTCAGCATGGCTGCCCTCTATTACTGCTTATTTATTCAATGTATATTTTGTGTTTCAAATCAGATGCAAAGCTTTGCAGGGCATAGGCAGCAAATTATAAATTTTTGTGGACTCATTGCCTAGTGCAGAGATTTGTTTATTGAAAGCAATCCATGAATAGTAGAGTCTTAGGGAGCTAAAGGGACTTTAAAAATATCAGAATACAACTTCTTCTGTGATGGTATGATGCTGATGACAATGGTAATGATGAAGGAAAAAACCAGATATATGTATGTATTTGTTCATGAATCTATCTTACAGTGTTTTTTAAAGTATTTTGAATTTTCAATAAATGTATTATTTAACACATGTAAGTATAGAGTAGGAAAAAGCATACATATCAAAGACCATGTTAATGATATAAGGATTCATATAAAACACTTTTAAGTCCACTTTTTTATTATAGATTTTTTTTGATAAGCAGTATTGATCAGCATATTCTCTCATGATATATAATGAGAAAATAGCTTTCTGGGGCATAACCAATATATAGCATTAAAAATGCATGAAATAGCATAAGAATTTAAAAACTGGACCTAGACCAGGGTCAGGAAATGTTTTTTATGAAAGGTCATATAGTAAATAGCTTAGGTTTTATGGTCTCTCTTGCCACAAGTCAATTCTGCGTTGTTGTGCAAAAGTATCCATAGAGTAGGTAAGTTTAGTAACTCATGGATATGATCCAATATAATTTCATTTACAAAAACAGGGATGGCCTATGATCCATAGTTTGTGAAGCTATGATAGACAATCATATCTAAATTGGCACCTTAGTTTCCTATTTGCAATAAGCCAGTGACTTTCTAGTTTTTCAATGGAAATGTTTTATTCTATAATTCAACTCTCAAAATAAAATGCATACTTTATTTAAGAGCTTTTTCTAAATCCTTTAACAAAAGTTTTGGTCTATTCCTTTTCATAATTGCAGTATTTTATAGAAAGGACCCTGAGATATTTTTCCAGCTTTTCATTTATGTTTTGTTCATGTTTGATAATCAAAAATATTGTTGACCTTATAAATGTATATTTATGTATATAAAATAGTGCATCTTCTGTTCCATCCACAAGCATTTGTTTGAACCATTATACCTCCAATAAAGTAGGGTTTTTTTCTCTATTTCTTAACACAGTTGACCCTCGAACAATGTGGGAGTTAGGGGTGCTGACCCCTCACAGTTAAAAATCTGAGTATACTTAACTATTCATAGCCTTCTGCTGACCAGAAGCCTTACCTATAACATATGCTTTATTAGTTCCTTTTATCTTTAATATTTTTGACTAGCTTATATGTGAATGTGTTAAAAATTTTAAAAATACAAGAAAGCATTCGATGAGAAATAATTTCCATTCCCACCCTCCAATTGCATCTGTTTTCAAGAGGAAAGAGTCATTCTATGTATTTCTACTTCCCTACCCAAATGATAATACATGATGCACACTGTTATACATCTTGCTTTTTCAATTTAAAATCAAAATTTGGAGATGATTCTATAGTAGTGCACACTTTTTAAATGGCTACAAATGTATGTATGTATACCATAATTTTTGTATGTATACTATAAATTATTTGTATGTATGTATGTATGTATATATGTATGTATATATAAATGTATGTATACCATAATTTATTTAATCTCTCCCCTAAGGATAAACAATGTGGTTCCTTATAATATTTTTAGCATTATAAATAATGCTGAATTAAATAATATTCTACATACATTAACACACATGCAACTATGTCTGCAAGATATTTTTTCAGAAGTGGGCAGCAATTAAAGTTTTGATAGATGTTGTCAAACATTGTAGTGGTTATGATAATTTATATTTATATATACATATTTAAGAGTGTTTTAATCTTTGTTTTAATTTATACTCTTCTTATTATAAATAACATTTTACATTTTTTAAATTATGGTTTTTAATTTTCTTTCTTGGAACTATCTCTTCAAGTCCTTTGTTTGTTGAGGGGTTACTGCTTTTTGAAGGTTTTTTTGAGGAGTGGTTGCTTATTTTTAAGAGCTCTGTGCATATTGAAGAAATTTTACCTTATCTGTAACGTGACTTCTAAATAGCCACATCTATATATAGCTTTTCTTTCAAATTCTAAAAATAAAAAAAAGCTTTAGTTTTATATATCCAAATTTGTTAATCTTTTCTTTTATGGCTTCTTTGATTATATACTGAATGTACAGATGCTTTTCCAAATCTCATATTATAAAGTGATCTTTCATATTTTTATAATAGTAATTTGATGTTTCTATTTTTAATTTATGTCAATCCACTCAGAATTTACTCTATTATAAGGAGGAAACTAGGTATTCAACAGCCATTTTCCAGAGAAAACCAACTCTCCTCAAATGTTTTTTGACTAATCCATTTCCCCCGATGATAGACTGTACTGATTTTATCAATACTAACTTTCGAATACATTTTCATTGATTTTTGAACTCTGTACCAAATATTTTCTCCTTATTCTATATAAAACTATGGCTTTAATTTTGGTAAATGGCATGACTAGTTCTTCATTATCTTTCTTGGGATATTTCTGGATATTGTTTATTTTCCATATGAGTTTTTTTTATGTTTCTCATTGTTGTTATGATTATTTTGATTGGGTGCCAACTTTGAAACTGAGAGAACATTTTAACATAAGTCTGTAGGAATTTAAAAAATAGTATGATTAATGCTAAAAATATATTTATTGTATTATGATTATATTGTTTATTATATAAAGTGTGAATTAATGCTAGAAGTAAGATGTTTGTGATATTAAATCTTCCTAATGTGAAAAAAAGTTATCTTCTTTTATGTCCGTCAATACCAATGGAAAGATTTCCTGATTTTTTTCATATTTCTTATTAAATTAATTATTTTGATGATTTCGTAAAGTAGATATTTTAGAATGTTTTCTAATTTGTGCTTCAAATCCACAGAATCCTTACCATTCTATATCACATTTCTGTCCATATACCATCTGAATTTTCTTATTTTTCATAGAAGTTTTTGAATTCCTTTTTAAAAAATACAATTTCCTGAAAATATTTTAATTGTTGTTTTTCTACTATTAGATCTATATATCTCTACATATCTATATACACATATATTTATCATCTAATTGCATTAGCTTAAGCCTCCAGCATATATTTTACAATAGTGACAGGCATTCTTGTCTTTTTCTTTTTTTAGTAGGATTGTTTTTGATTCCTCTCAGTTAAACATTGATCTGGTTTTTAAATGGGGAGATAAAAGAATTTGCATTAAAGAATTTTCTATTTATGCCAAATTGTATTTTAAAAATATTTTTCAAAAATAGATACTGATTCTTTTCAAACATCTTTTTGTTTGTTTGTTTTTCAAATATCTTTTCATCAACATGAAATGTCTCACTTGAGCGAATAAATGGTGACTATTATTAGATCTTGTAATATTGGACCATTTTTGACTGTTTCTTTTTAAGAACCCACTTGATCATTGTGTAGTGTTCTCTTAATATGCCTCTGGGGCCTATCTTTTAATATTTCATTTAAGAATTTTACATTTATAGTCAATAAGTAGGACTGCTCTGTAGTTTTCTGTTTCATCTTCTTTTTTAGGCTTTGATATAAATGCAAACTGGGACCCTCAAAAATGTGTTTTTTGTGTTTTTTTTTTTTGAGAGAGAGAGAGAGAGAGAGAAGAGAGAGTGCGAGTGTGTGCATGGGGTCAGGGGAAGGGGGAAGGGGCAGAGGGAAAGAGAGATTCTTAGGCAGGCTCTCTCTGAGTGCACAGACTCTGAGCTTGATTTCTGGTGTCTGAGATCGCGACCCTGTGATCATGACCTGAGTGAAAATCAAAAGTCTGAGGTTTTACTGAATGAGCCACCCAGGTGCCCCATCTTTTTTCTAATCACAGTTTAATAATGTGGTGGCTGCTATGTCATAATTGGTATAATATAAGCTTGAAACTATCTAGTCCTTGTGTCTGATTAATTTTTTTTCTTTGTCTGTCTTTTTATTTTTATTTTTTATTGTGTTATGTAAGTAACCATACAGTACATCATTAGTTTTTGATGTAGTGTTCCATGATTCATTGTTTGTGTATAACACCCAGTGCTCCATGCAATCCGTGCCCTCTTTAATACCCATCACCAGGCTCACCCATCCCCCGACCCCTCTCCTTTCAAAACCCCTCAGTTTGTTTCCTGGAGTCCATAATCTCTCATGGTTCATCTTCCACTCTGATTTCTCCCCCTTCATTTTTCCCTTTCTTCTCCTAATGTCCTCCATGCTATTCCTTATGTTCCACAACTAAGTGAAACCATATGATAACTGACTATCTCTGTTTGACTTATTTCACTCAGCATAATCTCCTCTAGTCCCATCCATGTTGATGCAAAAGTTGGGTATTCATCCTTTCTGATGGCTGAGTAATATTCCATTGTGTATATGGACCACATCTTCTTTATCCAGTCATCTGCTGACGGGCATCTTGGCTCTTTCCACAGTTTGGCTATTGTGGACATTGCTGCTATGAACATTGGGGTGCATATGGCCCTTCTTTTCACTACATCTGTATTTTGGGGGTAAATACCCAGGAGTACAATTACCGGATCATAGGGTAGCTCTATTTTTAATTTTTTGAGAAACCTCCACACTGTTTTCCAAAGTGGCTGCATGAACTTGCATTCCCACCAACAGTGTAAGAGGGTTTCCCTTTCTCCACAACTTCTCCAACAATTGTTGTTTCTTGCCTTACCAATTTTTGCCATTCTAACTGGTGTAAGGTGGTATCTCAATGTGGTTTTGATCTGAATTTCCCTGATGGCTACTGATTATATTTTTTCATGTATCTGTTAGCCATTTGTGTGTCTTCTTTGGAGAAGTGCCTGCTCATGTCTTCTGCCCATTTTTTTACTTGATTATTTGTTTTGGGGGTGTTGAGTTTGAGGAGTTCTTTATAGATCTTGGATACCAGCCTTTGTCTGTAGTGTCATTTGAAAATATCTTCTCCCATTCCGTGAGTTGCCTCTTTGTTTTGTTGACTGTTTCCTTTGCTGTGCAGAAGCTTTTTATCTTGATGAAGTCCCAAAAGTTCATTTTTGCTTTTGTTTCCCTTGCCTTTGGAGACGTGTCTTGAAAGAAGTTGTTGTGGCTGATGTCAAAGAGGTTGCTGCCTATGTTTTTCTCTAGGACTTTGATGGATTCCTGTCTCACATTGAGGTCTTTCATCCATTTTGAGTTTATCTTTGTGTATGGTATAAGAGGATGGTCCAGTTTCATTCTTCTGTATATAGCTGTCCAATTTCCCCAGCACCACTTATTGAAGAGACTGTCTTTTTTCCATTGGATATTTTTTCCTGCTTTGTTGAAGATTAGTTGCCCATAGAGTTGAGAGTCCATATGTAGGCTCTCTATTCTGTTTCATTGGTCTATGTGTCTGTTTTTGTGCCACTACCATGCTGTCTTAGTGATCACAGCATCGTAATATAGCTTAAAATCAGGCAGCATGATGCCCTCAGCTTTGTTTTTCTTTTTCAACATTTCCTTGGCAATTTGGGGTCTTTTCTGGTTCCATACAAATTTTAGGATTGTTTGTTTCAGCATTTTGATTGGGGTGGCACCAAAAGTATAGATTGCTCTGGGCAGCATAGACAGTTTAACAGTGTTTATTCTTCCGATCCATGAGCATGGAATGTTTTTCCATCTTTTTGTGTCTTCTTCAATTTCTTTCTTGAGTGTTCTGTAGTTCCTAGAGTATAGATCTTTTACCTCTTTGGTTAAGTTTCTCCCAAGGTCTCTTATGGTTTTTGGTGTGTCTGCTTAAATGCCGGAGAACTCATCTAGTACCTCAAGTTTTTCATATTTATTTGTTTGTTGTTGAGAAAAGCAGTTTTATATATTTTTTAAAATTTTTAAAAATTTTTTAAATGTCTGTATTAGTTTCTCTCTTTTCTTATTTTGTATATTTGAACTTGTTTGCCTTATCTCATGGTTAGGCTAGTTAACATCTTATTTATTTGACTTATTCTCTCAAAATTTCAGTTCTTTGATTATTTTACATTCTTCTTGCTTTCTAATTGATTAATTTAATTTTTAATGTAAATGAAATTAATTAACATACAGTGTATTATTTGTTTCAGAGGTAGAGGTCAGTGATTCATCAGTCATATAACATTCAGTGCTCATTATATCACATGCCATCCTTAATGTCCATCACCCAGTTACCCCATCTCCCCACTCCCCTCTCCTCCAGCAGCCCTCAGTTTGTTTCCTATGATAAGGAATCTCTTACGGTTTATCTCTCTCTCTGATTTCATCTTGTTTTATTTACAGATGAATGAGTAAAAAAGATGTGGTATATATATATGGGGGAATATTACTCAGCCATCAAAAAGGAAAATTGCCATTTGCAACAACTTAGCTAGAACTGGAGAGTACTATGCTAAGTGAAATAAGTCAATCAGAGAAAGACAATTATCATATGATCTCTCCGATACGAGGAATTTGAGAGTGAGGATTGGGGGTTGTGGGGGGAATGGAGGGAAAAATGAAACAAGATGGGACCAGGGAGGGAAACAAACCATAAGAGACTCTTAATCTCAGGAAACAAACTGAGGGCTGCTGGGGGATGGGGAGGTAGGGATTGGGTGGCTGGCTTATGGACATTGGGGAAGGTTTGTGCTATGGTGAGTGCTGTGAATTGTGTAAGACTGATGTTTCACAGGCCTGAACCCCTGAAAAAAATAATACATTATATATTAATTTTTAAAAAAAGATTTGATTTAAAATAAACTGTACTGTTGTACGAAAGTGTTGACTCACTAAATTCTACACCTAAAATTAATATTACAGTGTATGTTAACTAACTGGAATTTAAACAAAAACTTAGAAAAAGGAAGAAGAAAGCTATAAGTATTTCTCAAAAAGATCTAATTGTAAAACATGCAAGTTTTAATGTATAAATGTTTACATTTTAAAAATATTTTTACATATTTCTGAGCCATACCTGAGAAACTAAACTAAAAATATCTCTTGCTGAAAAAAATTGAAAATAGAAATATCATATGATCCAGCAATTCTACATCTGGGTATTTATATCTGAAGGAAATAAAATCACTATTTCAAAAAGATATCTGCAGCCCTGTGTTCACTGCGGCATTATTTACAGTAGCCAAAATATGCAAACGACCTAAGTGTTCATCAACAGATGATTGGAAACAGAAAATGTGGTGTGTGTGTATATATATATATATATATATATACATACATATATATGTATATATACACATACATACACTAATGATATGTATATGTGTGTGTATATATATCTATATATATGTATATTTATCTCATTGAAATATATACAATGATATATAGATACATGCATATATACAATGGAAAATTATTCAGCCATTAAAAAGAAAAAAATCCTGCTTTTTATAACAACATGGATAGATCTTGAGGTTATTTTGCTAAGTGAAATAAGTCAAAGAAAGTCAAATACTGTATTTTCTCATTTATCTGTAGAATCTAAAAAAGTCAAACAAAAAATTAGAGTAGAATGGTGGTTTTCAGGGGTTGGGGGGGTGGGGAAACTGGGAACATGTTGGTCAAAGGGTACAAACTCCCAGCTATAAGATGAATAAGAACTGAGAGCTAACAGATGGCACAGGGACTATAATTAACTATATTATACACTTTAAAGTTATTGAGAGAGTAAATTTTAAAAGTTATCACCATCATAAAAAAAAAGTAATTATGTGAGGGGACGTGCATGTTAACTACCCCAATGGTGGTAATCAGCTCACAATACATACATGTATCAAATCATCACATTTTATACCTTAAACTGACACACATCAGTTTTTGTAATGTCTCAATAAAGCTGGAAAAAATATTGCCTGAAGCATGGTCCTGTTTTTCTGATTCATATGCAATTCAGAAGATGTGAGACTCGCCAAGTGACTTCCATCAGCCAAGCTTGCTAAACCCCCTCTCAAACAGACAAGTCTACCAATCACTCCTTAGGATTTCATAGCAAGATTGATTTGTTATAAACATTTCTAAATGCTTAGCTCTCTAGCTGTGGATCAGCCACAAAGTGCTGGGGAATCATACTTGGACTAGCAGTGCCGAGCATCTGTCTCCTTATACTCTTACTAATAATAGGCTTAACGATTTTTCTTATCTTTGCTGACCAGTTAAGCAGACAAAATATATTGCATTTTCATGAAATAAGTTTCTATTAGAGAGCTCGCTTTTTCTTACAATCATTAGAGATACTTATATGTTGAGGATACTATCACTCCGTCTCCCTTGTATGTTAAAAACATTTTCCTCTTTGTAATTTGTCCTTTCTTTTGTTTATATGTCTGTGACATTAAGGAGTCCAGTGTAGTGTAGGTCTTTTGCTATAAGGATTTATCATTTACGGTTGATGCTTTTGGGTTCTCTGCCTAACCCAAAGAATCACTTACCTTGATGAGAGTCCACACCTCATGCCATTCCCAGTGAATTAATTTCCTAGGGCTGCAGTAGGAACCTACTACAAATCGGGTGCCTTGAAACAAGAGAAATTTATTTTCTCATCTTTTTGGAGGCTAGCAGTCTAAAACCAAGGTGCAGACAGGGCAGGGCTGTGCTCTCTATGAACTTTGTGTCGGAGGGTCCTTTCCTGCCTCTCTGGCTTCTGGTGGTTGTCAGCAATGTTTGGCATTCCTTGGCTTATGGATGCACCATTTCAATCTCTGCCTCTGTCGTCACACGGCCAGCTTTTTTCTGTGTGTGTCTGTTTCTCTATCTCTTCTCTTTTTATAAGGACACCAGTCATACTGAATTTAGAGCCCACCTTAATCTGGTATGACCTTATCTTAGTTAATTATATCTGCAAAGGTTTCATTTCCAAGTAGTCACATTCTAAGGTTCCAGGAATGACATGAATTTGGGGGGTTTGCTTTCAACACACTATATAGCATATGAAAAGCATCCAATGATGTGTTTCTTCCTTTGCTTCCAAAGATGTTTTATTCTTTCACTAAGCTTCCTAAGACCTACTGTACTTATTTCTGTCTGTATCTTTTACTTTGAGTCCCATGGCACACTTGGATTTCCGTTATGGGTGGATAAAGAATGATGAGAAGAGCTCAAAGAGCAGGAAGGGAGAGGAGCCATGTCTCCTCTCCTATGTACACATGAGATTCAAAAATGCACCTTGACATTCATCTCCATCAATAAAGACATTAGTGAAAATCAATTCTATTCTTCAAAACAGTCACATTCATTCTTCTTTAGTCGTTGCCCCATGCACAGTTGTCATGGAATTTTAGCATCCCCAAACCCTCAACCTCCAAGACTCATTCTTGCCATTAATATTTAGATAAAACAATCGAGCCACTATCTGATGATTCTGTTCTCTAGGTGGGTGATTTTCAGCCCTTTCTGTGAACTCCAGTTCTCAATTATTCTCATCTTCATTCCTCTAGCTATTGTCCTAGATGCCTGCAAGTGCATCCCAACCATGATTCTCACAGGGCATAGCTAGAGCAGAGGCAAAAGCAGGGGCAGAGCAGGGCCATGGCATACAAGCAAAACCAAAACCCTAAAAATGTCCTACAAACTTGGGAATATGCAATTTTCAGTGAATTTGCCTGCTTCTATGTGTGGACAACACCCTTAACCTTCCTGAAACTTCATTTCCTTTTTTTTTTTTTTTTAAGATTTTATTTATTTATTTCACAGAGGGAGAGAGATCACAAGTAGGCTGAGAGGCAGGCAGAGAGAGGAGGAAGCAGGCTCCCTGCTGAGCAGAGAGCCAGATGGGGGACTCAGTCCCAGGACTCTGAGATCATGACCTGAGCTGAAGGCAGAGACTTTCACCCACTGAGCCACCCAGGTGCCCATAATTTCCTTACCTGTAGGATGAGAGGACTGAGTTATTAGAGTTCTAGTATTCTGTCAAATAGTAGCATGGTATGGTCCTATGAGAGAAGAAACACTCAAAAATCAGATGAATCTTGTTAAGTAAGATAATAATTTTCTGACCTCACATGTTAAAGGCTAGAATTAGTTACTTACTTCCAGAGACTGAAGTGACCCATATTGAAGATCTTTGAAAAGTATCATCTCAAGTGTCTAAGTATGATTTAAGAAAAAGACTAGTTGAAGACATCAGATTTTAAAAATAAAATCTCTAATCTTAAAGTTTGCTATCTTGCTCATTGTTTTAATTTCATGTTGACTGTGGATGTGATAATGGCTTGTCTAGTCAAATACATTTATTATCATCGTCATTATTACTATTATTGGGATGACAGAAATTATTTTAATTATAGAAAAGCATCAGCATTTGTGATTGACCTCTTCTGATTATGGTAGTAAGAAAATACCTTTTTGGATAAGTAATGATTTCATCCTAGTCCCAGTCAATTAATGCCCTAAAAGGTGAATGTAGCCAAATGCCAATGCTCTTGACGTTAATGAGCTTGCTCAAAGAAAAACACCACAAGAAGTATGGCTAGTTCAGATAATTCAAAAGACCAATTGTTCTCTTTTCTTTTCTTTTCCCCACTGTTAGTGTGTTCTGTTATAATTGACTCCCTGCTCACTTGCAAGTACATCAGGTTTCATAAAAATGTAAGTCCTTATCTCCAATTTCTCCCCATTTTCTTGTTATTTTGGAGAGGTAAAATCAAGCAAATTAAAATAAACTGAAAAAAATGATCTAAAACGACCCCCCCCAAATTAAGAACTGCTCTATGAGATTGGGTTCACTGTGTGTTTAAAGAAGGTCATGATTCATTAACTATGGCCTGTAACAATCAAATAAACAAAACCAGATCTACAAAGCATCCATTAGCACGTTGAAGTGCATAAATCACTAACCATGTGACTTGGGGCTCAACCATTTGCCAAAACAGCTGTTTTCTCAGTTCAAATAATGAAGAGAAAAAACAGCTGAAGCCAATTAGTGGATAAGCATTCATTCCCAAATATCTGAGACAGTTGAATGGTTTATTTTGCAGGACAGATATGTTGTTATTCAGATCCAAGGAAGAAAGCTCCTTTTGCAAAAAATTAAAGGTTTTACATTAACCCTTGTTTGCACTGGGCTCTCCTCCAAAGAGCAAGCAGAGAAATAAACAAACAAGTAAACAAACAAATAAACAGCTAATTAAAATCTAGTGTTCTTGAAAGCAGTGCAGTGAATAATATATTTAGGATTGTTACTTTGCTCAGAGAATATTTTAAGCATTCAGGAGGCCTAGGAATGTGAACACAAGATTCTAGTGCAAAGGAAAATATCTGATTTCAAATAGAAATTATGTTTATGAAAGAGAAATGATCTATCAAACAGAAGTAGGCTCTTAAAAAGCACTGAGCATATTTTCCATACTCAGATTCTAAAAGTTAATCTATTTTCAACAAAGGAAAAATTATCAACACATTGTATTTTTGCTTGGAATCACCACCATTGTTAGCAAAACCATTGACTGAGGTTTCAGCAAGAATCCTCCTGTAGAAGATTCTATAGCTTCTCCTGCTGCAATAAAGACATAATCTAGAACTTCCCCTTTTTTGGCAGTCCTGCTAACAAAATTAATTAATATTAACCACTATTAAAACTTCAAGAAACATGACCTACTTTCCTCAAAAGAATCATCACAGGCAAGGTGCCAAGAAATAATCTACTTCTATACAGACAGAAAAGAGTAAGGATTTTGCAGTGAGATCACTTGAATCCTGACTTAGGCCACTTACTAGTTGGCAACATCTGGTCTTCTGAAATCCTTCTTAACCTCTGTGTCTTTATCTATATAATGTGTATAATTACATCTTTCTTACTGACTCACAAGTTTATGTTATGAAATCTGGATAACTCATTAAGTTTTTGAAATAATTGCGAAATAGAAATACAACATATGAACTTATCCAAAGCTCAATTCTTGCCAAGTGAAATGTGAAAATAAATTTAAAAAAAATTGGTTAACATTCTGCCTGTTAAAAAATGACCATACCAGATAAATGGTAGCTGTTTTCATAATTGTTTATGAAATTATGTCATGGGTATCTAGAAAAGACTGGACCTTTACAATTGGGAGAGAATGGATTAACCATTTAATGAATTGCAAAAAGTTTGATTTTCTAGGATAAAGAGATAATTTCACTTTTTGGGGCTAATCTGTCTCTCTGGAGGGACCTTTTTTGAGTATGCTGTTTTGAGATAGTCACCAACATGCTGATCTTGGAAAGTCCTAAATAACCCAAAGCACATTTGCTTCAGAGAAGATGTGAAATATTATATTGAGGTAGTTTGTCCTTGGGGTCAGTTTCGTACTGGAAGCTTGAAGAAAGTCCAGTCCCTAATATAGGGATATGGGGCCTTCACCCAGAGAATGGATAGAGTCACTGTCAGTTATGCCAAAAGAGCAGAAAATTAAGGACTTTTTGGAGAAATGAGAGAGTCTCCTCCTTTTGGAGGAATAGGAGATTAGGGACTAGAGATGTTTATGGGCAATCCCACTGGGGGAAGAGAGGCTGGATATCCAGAGATGATGGAAAATCTGGGGCAGGAGCAAAAATAACCTTACCATAGCTAGGAGGTCAGGGGATAAGGAGTCCAGTTGGGGATGGAGAAGCTGGGGACTTTAGCCCCCTGCCAGCCACCTCATTCTCTCCAACAGTGTAGGTGAGTCCCATTCTCACTGTGCCTTGGCGATATTCACAATTCACTGTAAGAGATAAAATCTTGGGTAATAATATATAAAAATAGAATGTAATCCACCAGCTACCACTCTGAAATGATGTGCTTTATTCTTGTAACTGCTTACTATTTCTTGTCATCTTTATTCCTTCTTGGACATGGGAAGACTACACTTAATTTAATCTGGAGACTCAGAACAGGTGAACAGCATTTAATTCAGCTCAGTTATGAAACTTCTGCTCTTTATCCAATGTGAATCTCCATCTCAGAGCTTCCTTATTTTTTCTGCCAGATTTTCCCCTCCCTTTCCTCTGGTTGCCACTTGAATTTCACAGGGTTTAGGTATGTTTGTTCCCACATGGCAGGTATGAATGGTTACATACCGAGTCTGTTTGTCTTGCCTTCTGGCTCTGGCCAGTGGTGTCTACTATAGCACATTTGGAGGCAGAAGAAGGAGGAGCCAGCCATGTGTACCTGGAGTGCTTGGATGCCCTGTCCCATCGAGGTTGTAGGTAGGCAATGGACGATCTCTAACTCTGTTTTAAGTTTGCATATTTTATTATTGGCACAAATAAAGATATTTCCACTTCTTGACTTGCATTCATTTATCCTTTTGAGACTTTTTTTCCCTCTGTCTTTTTATCTACTGTGGGTTTCAGTTTTAATTCATGTAAAACTGTGACCTTGAAAAGATGTTAATGCTTTATCAAGTAATTTCTTGTGATTTTTGTTATGCTTTTTTGTTTACCTTTGAACTGTATGTTTTGACATGAAGAAGAATGCAGTATATTCTTTCTATTACCTTTAAGTTTAAAAAGCATTTTCTATAAAATATATTAACAAATTAGTGTGCATGAGCTTTAGATTTTCTAAATAAAGACAATGAATAAAACTATTCAAAATGCAATGAAAGCTAAAAAACAGATTAGGAAAAAATATTCTCATTTAATATTATAGATAGTAGATACCACAATATAATGATAATTCCTTTGGATTACAAATAAAATTTAATATTCATTAGAAAATGAATTGAGAATTTCAGCAATCATAAAAAGGAAACATGCATAATCCTATACACACAATAATTATAATTCCAATAATATTTTATTTCATTTATTACTTCGTACACATAAATAATTTTTAAAAGTGTGTGAGAAAAAGTTTAATCTTTCTCAAACATTTAAAAATAACCTAAGCTACAGAAAAATATAGTTCATAAATATAAAAGGCATATTGTTTAGGATAGTTATCATTCTTGAGAGAATGCTACCTTTATTAATTGTTTGATAAGGAGTATAACTGGGAAAAACTAGAAAAGCACTGTAGACATTTTGTAAAAGTTACCATAAATAAGCCTCTTGATGAGGAAATTCAAGATTGAGGCATTCATACTAAGGAAATAATTCTGAATAAGCAAAAAAAAAAATCTATGAGCTATAAATATGACAGTAGTATTTATAGCACATAGAGAAAAAGAAGTAAGATACAGTCTACAGTCTATTTGTCTTATATTATGGGAAATTATTTAGCACATTATATTTCAACAATAAGAGTATTACATGTCTATTATAATAGTAAAAATTAACAGAAGAAAAAATTATGTTAACAATGTCAAATGAAAATATCAAATACAAAATGATAGTTGCATTCTGTGTTGAACTATGAAAATATGTGCACATGTAAAGGAACATTACTAACCAAACAGTGGTATTTGGATAATTGAAAAATTCATTTAATGCATTTGCTTTAATTTTTCTTTAATGTTATTATATTTCCCAGATAATTTGTAAAAGATATAGTCATACTAACAAGATGAGTAACAATAGCAGCACGTGTGTATTTGTCTATGACCAAGGCATTTCCTGACTCTCACCCTGGTATTTCATGATTAACATGTCTCACCAAACTTTCCTTGTCTCCAGCAGGAAGTGCTAATCACCAAAATATTGGGATTTAGAATTTGCCACACCATTTCACTTACTTCTCTAAGACTTTTTGATGAATTCCCTTATCCTTCATTAGGGCAGATCCATTATCCCATTATGCACATTTGAATGTGTGTTGGAAGGATGAGCCAGTTGTCTGGGATTCTTGTTTTGGTGTTTGCATTAGAGGATAAAAGCTTCAAAACAAGACTCTTTGTTTGAAAATTTTCTTTTGGATTCCACTTAAAAGGCAAAGAAATGATCAAAATAGCATCCCACAAGCCTCGTTGGCAGGGCTGTGATGTGTGTTGAAGTTTTCTTTATTCTCGGAATTGGCACTCATTGGAGAGTTTTTCAAAGATAGTAGAAACATTTAAGAAGGAAGTGCTTGAAGCTTCAACTAGTATATGATTAAATTAATGAGTCTGATTCTCTGACCTCTGGATTGGAAGCTGGGTGACATTAATTATCTACAAAACATTTTCACATCCTCTATACTCTACACCAGCCAAGAAAGTAACTTCCTCTCAGTGGAGCACGAATGAGCTTTCTGTGACTTTTTGTGGAGTTGTATCTGTAGCATGGATAAAATTTCATAAGATATTTAAAAATTGCTGCTACTTGAAACAAAGTAATATTACTCATCATTTTTGCATGAAAGGGAGGAATAACAAAAAAAGCACACAAGAGCCCTTTTGGTGGGCCTGCTGTTTTTCTCACTGGCTTTACTTTAAAGGCATTTCTCCAGCTCGAGCTCCTTTGATTTATGGTCACTTGAAGTGATCCCTAATGCCCCTCTTTTGTTTCTACGTCCTACACTCGTTGCCAACCCTTCCAACAGAGTCTACTCTTCTGGAATTGGTCTAGCTGTGGTTGAAAGGAAGTTTGGTTTATTTGGTTTCAGAGCTTCTCAAATCTGTTTTTGTGTGGGTAATAGACATAGGAGGAGCAGGAGTTCTCAGTTACAATGTAATGTTTTTCATAATCCTTTGGATCCCTCACATTTTGTATGATATTATTTCTTTGTGTTAACCATACTGGTAAAACCCTACCCTTACTGGAAAATTTCTAAGCCCTGGTAAATGTATTTAAAACTTAAAACTAATGACTTTTTAAGTAGACTTCCTAGGACTGTAACTGTTTCTCTCATGCAGACAAATAGTGGTTTTGTCAGAAATTGGTCCAGATTGAATCATTTTATCACCAAAACTGATAGTATACTCCTGAATTTTAAATCTATATTAATTATATATATTAATATATATTACATATTATATAAATATATATATATATATTTAATAGGTTGTAGTCTAACTGTGTATCTACAGGGATAGTATTTTACTCTGAGTATTAAGACAGGAAAAAAAAAAAACCTCTTCTATTTCTTGTTAGAGGCATATGTGACATTCATTCCCAGACTAAGCTTCAGGCTTTCATTCTTTGATTGGCTCAAGGCCCTTTTTAGAATAAATGGGAGAAATCATTCCCTCAAATTGCTTCCCACTTTGGGAGCATGCATACCCATATATCCTCAGAATATCATTTATTAAGAAGCAAAAATATATTACTTAGCAAATAAAAATTCAAGAATCTAAGTCTGGCTATGTCCTTATAGTGTTTAAAGAAGAGTTACCAATGATCCTGCAACATACCCTTTCCAACTGCAAAGCTTATGCATGACAGACTTGCTTCTTTAATGTCACTGCTTGGCAGATTTAGTATTAAGTCGGCAATCTTCTCACAGGTCAACGCTTTGTGTCCATCTTCTGCCTCCATGTTTCATCCCAGCCAGTCCTGTTTCTCAACCAGTGCTTTGCAAACCTTTATGTGCATACAAATCACTTGTTAAAATACAAACCCTGTGAAATGGCAGGTTCTGATTTTGGAGCTCTGGGGCCCATGAGTCTGTATTTCTAGTAGCCTCCAGGTAATGCCAATGCTGCTGGCCCACATTTAGGACTAATAGCAAGTCTCTAGGCTTTCAGGGATCATCCACATCTCTTCTTAGATGCTATGCAGCACTAGAAGAGACCCAGAGAGCTGCCAGGTATGTCTTTCATTTTTCCAGTTCAACTCAATAGAACACCTGCTCTGATACTCTGCTTCCACAGTTCCTCTAGCTTCTTACAGCTTAATCATCTCAAGGTATCTTCCACAGCCAAAGTGTGCTAGGGAAAGCAACTCGAGGTGGGAAAGTTGCTTGCTGTGGGATCCTGCTCAGGTGCAGGATCAGTCAGAAAGTGTGGTGGACAGCTAATTTGAGGTTACAAGCCTAATGCTGGGACAATAGGCACAGGAGTGACAAGTGTGAATGTAGGTGGAAGAATGTGCTAATCAGCGCTAAAAGCTGCAAAACAAGAATGATTGAAACAACTGATAGATTACGGATGCACAGTCAGCCTTGGTATTCCCAGGAGACAAATTAGAATAGACAACATGGTGTTACTGTAGCTGTCCTTTGAAATGCCTGACACAGCTGCGCCTCTGGATATGTCTATCCAGGTAGTACAGTGTATAATTCCAGGAGGCATTATTTGTCTAGACTATGATACGAAAGATGTTTTCCAAAATTATAAAATGTCATCTTTGGTCTCATTCATGTGACTCCCATAGCAATAGACTAATTATACATTTGGGATATAAAAACTGCATAGATGTTCTCCAAAGAACCTCCTGTTTCCAACCCTTTGGCTTTGAGTCAATTGCTCCTAATAAAAAAAGAGGTGATTAATGTAAGTTCTTGCCTTGCATGAGATAGGGTTAAAGTCTTGGCTGCCTAATAAAGATACCCAACAAATATTGTGGTTTAAAAACCTATAATTTACTTCTCTCTCATGTAATAGTTCTGAAGTGAATTTTTCAGGTGAGTGGACACTCTCCCACATATAGTAATCCAGAGGCCCAGTCTGACAGTGGATGTGCTACCTTTAATGCTTGGTTTCAAGATTGGTCCAGTCATTGCCTTTCCATATACTAAAAAGGGAACATCAGAATCAGGTCAATCAGAAATCACACACTTGCATTGACTCACATTTGATTTATCGGAGCTAGTCGTGTGGCCATAATCAGCTGCAGAGAACCCGGGATTACTGCCCTAGATGGGGCCTTGGGGTTGAGCAGGTCCCAGCAAAAATTACTATTATGGAAAAGGGGAAGAATTCATTTTTCTGGATATCTAGCAATATCTTTAATACCTTTTATATCAGAGACTCCTTTAGTGCCCTAAAATGAGTAATTTTTAATTGAACTAAAAGTTATTGATTATTTTCTACATAAGTGGGCTACATAAGATACTTGAAGCCATAGACTGCAGTTAGTCTAGTAATCCAGAAGTGGACAAGCTCTCATGATGATTCCCTGGTTTATTCCAATCAATAGGATCCCCACCATTCCAGGGTACCTGAGACAGCCCTAGCATTCACCTACTGTACCAGTATAATTATTATGGGGCCACATCATATACTAGTCTGGACAATAGATTAAGCATCAAACAAATTACTTGCTGGTAGGAGTCTTTAATAATCTAATTTGAATTAAAAATTGTGTGTGTGTTTTTCTAATATGATAGGATCTATATAGAACAGAGCTCTTTCCCTGTTAGAACTGTAGAAAAAGACAATATCCTGTCACTGTTAGAAAACCTAATTGCCAAAGAAGAGCTAGAATAAAGGCAAAATTGAGTTATGTGTGTCTCTATTAATAAAACTAGATCCTCATCAAAAAATGTTCATATTTTCTCCCCTGTTCCAAAATGATTAATACTCACGCTTCAGAAATATGTGTCTAGAGAGAATTTATTTTCCATCAAAAGGTGTTTTCTTTTCAGGAAGATGCTTCTGTTGCAAAGTAAATTAGTCATCTTGAAGGATGTTAGTGTATTGATGTTGGGATGATTTATTCAGCCTTTTGCAAGTCAAACTTGGAGTAACATGAGTAAAATATCTATCACTAAGCTTTTGTATTCAGCACTGATGGCACAGTATTGCTTTGAATATTATGTCTGTTTTCCTCCTAGAGCCAGGTGTTGGTACACACAAAAATGGGAGCACGAGATGAAAGAACATGTGGACACAAATGAGTCTCAGGAACTTCAAAGTGCATTTGCCTACTAGGTTCCTGATAGCAAGATTCAGCTGTAGTCATCTGACAGGTCGGTATTTGCTCTTTGGTCCAGGTCCCAGGAAAGTTCTAAGATGCATAATTTCATAGAATTTATGGGCAGGCTCTGCGCTTCACTCTAAATCTGAGTGTCTCAGTGATTGCTCTGATTCATCAGAAGAGTGATTTCTGTAAGTGAATTCACATGTGGATGTTTGGAGTCTCTGACCTATTTTATTCTGCAGTATGCTTCTGCGTCCTCTGCCCCTCCAGAGTTGTCAGGTTCTTTCAGAGTCAGAGGGTGCGCTTCTCTGTCACTTGCTTGCATAATCCCTTCACGTGAGACAAGTGGGTGGAGACCCACCTGGGTTCTGCGTATTGGAGGACTTTTTTTTTTTCTCATTATGGCACAATCAAGAGAAATAATGTCTTCATAATTTGAAATGATTGCAGGGTCTTTGCAAAAGTCCAGTAACTGCAAAAGAATGCTAAATACATGAGTCAAGTTTAATGAGTCAAATTAAAACTTTGCCTCTTAAAATACTACCTCATTTTGAAGGGGATTTGTATGCAGTAGACTGATATCAAAATGGTTTGTGGAGAGAGAGAGAGAGTGTGTGTGTGTGTGATATATTACTGACGCTCTGATATTATACCACTTATAAAACTTAAAATTGGAAATAAAGTCTTCTTAAGAGAGCATAAAAATAAAATTTATTCCTTAGGTTTTTTTGAGGTTTTCATTCCTTTAGTAGATATTTACTGATCATTCATGTGTTAAGTACTCTTAAGGTATTAAGGTATTAGGTATTAAGGACACAATGGTGAACCAAACAGACCTGATCTTTGCTTTCCTGGAGCTTCTAGTCAAGAGGAAGGAGATGAGATCATTTCAAAGTCACAAATAAAATGAAGGAAAAAAGAAAGGGAAGGAGAAGTTTCCAGGGATTACTAGAGATAAGGTAGTTTGGGAAGGAGTTTGAAAAACGGATGCCTGAAAAATGAGAAATGACCGCCCACACAGAGAGCCATGAGAGCGCTCCAGCCAAGGAAAGGAAAATGCAGAGGTCTTCAAGGGGCGGTACAGCTAAGGAAGCAAAAGAAGGTGTTGTGTCCAGCAGCAACCAAAGGGGCAGTAAAGTGAGGTAAATTGGACAGGTAGGCAGAGCCCGGCTTATGTAGATCCCCATGGACCATGGTCAGGGTCCCAGGTTAAGTTTCCGGAAGCATGGGAGCCTTTATTAGGAGCCATCTGAGGATCAACTTTGGAAGGCAGAGATGCCTGGGGATAGGGAGAAGGGAGACAATGGGCAGCACTGCAATTCCAGCAAAGGTATCTGCCAACTCCATGGGAGCGCTGGGGCTGGGACGGCCCTTTGGAGTTGTCCCAAACTGTACTGCAACGTCCATCAGCCACTGGATGTGGTCTGCTCCTAAAAGGAGACACAACTTTAGAAGAAATAGTTTTCTTCAGCCAAGGCCATCTACAAGGAAGGCTGATACCTGAAGGCTGACTTGGCCAAATTCCCAGCAGCTCATGAAATAAGTCCTTTGTTGCTGAAGGGAGATCTAAGCATATGGATTTTATTTTGAGCACAATGGAAAGCCACTGAAGAGTTTTCAAAATGAGGTATTATAATCTGATTTACATTTTCATAGGATAGCTCCATTCGGTTTTTGAAGAATATAGAATATAATAGTAGAATCAGGGAAACAAAGTACAGTGTTTTTATAAAAGCTAAAAGCTCAGTCAGATTTGCCCACTGGTATTTTATCTTGATGACTGAAAGTCATAAGATTGAGATAAATCAAAGGAAACAATGTTTGTTCAGATTTAATAATATCAGGCTTAATAAGAGAGTTAATATGATTTAATTGAATGTTCTTTCACTCATTCTTTCCTGAAAATTGCTGAAATAAGAAACTGCTCATAGACGTGGTTTGAATATCATACACATGCACAGAGTGAGTGAGAGAGAGAGAATATAATTCTTCTTTCTTTCTTTATAAGTTAACCTGAATTTTGGTTTTAAAGTTTTCCCTTTAAGATTCAAATTTCTGAATTGGATTCTCACGTAAGAGGTTTATGATAAATCATGTAGGATATATCATCACAATGCGCCAACTGTTTCATCTCTTTGAAAGAAACCTCAACCTATTTACCTAACAGACAACCTTTCAGGGTTTGTGGTAGGCTCACCTCCATTGCATGAGAAGAAAATGCTCATTGGTTGATTAACCTACTAATAAAGAAGAGGATAATGTGGCTGTACGGCTATCAAATGGAAGCACAAATGGGATAGTTGTGGTTATGGGATAGCTCTTTATGCTGATTTTGATGGTGGTTATACCAATGTACACAAGTGATAAATTGACCTACCACTATCCATACTCATTGCGTTAATGTCAATTGCCTGGTTTTGATATTGTACCATAGTCATGTAAAATCTAACCATTGGGAGAAACTACATAATGGATAATGAGACTTCTTTGTACTATCTTCCCAGCTTCCTTTGAATCTGTAGTTGTTTCAAAATAAAAAGTTAAAAAACTATTTGTTTTGCATAATAAATACACTAGGCATGCCATCACTCTCCTTGGATCGTCATACCTTCTCTGATGGTGTAAACCACTGCAGCTACACTGAGGACCTGGGAACCCCTGTTTCAGTCAGACATCCCCTGCTGGGCTCCAGACCACATAGGCATCTGGCTGTCCCATAAGCACCCTGAATTCAACATGCCCAGTATTCACCCCTTTCCTCAAACCAGCTATACTTTCAGCCTTCAATCTACGTCTCACCTGCACTGAAATTCTTAAAGTTCTCTAAAATGTTTTTCTCACTTTCAGCTCATGTTGTTTCTGTACCTGAAGTGAACTCCAATTTCTCTGTGTGGCAGACCCCTATTCATCTTTCCAAATGTCTCATCTTTCTTAAATGTCTCCTCTTCGATGGAAGTACACCATGGATCCTGCATCCATACTCTCACAGAAGCGTGGAATTGAACGTGAATTATTGAACTGTAACACGGTGACTTGTACGCCTGTCTGCCTTCAGCGTGGGGTTGTAAGGCTCTCCAAATTTTTATTTTAAATCATATATTTTGCTTGCAACACAGGAGGCAAAAATACATTTTTGTTAAGTGAACAAATGAATGAATAAATTAAATTATTCGTCTAGTCTACACAATTGCTGTTGGTAACCATAAAATGAATTCGTATTAAAATATTTTCCATGTATATTTTATATTTCCTAAACACTTTTAAATAATTACCATGTTTGATTTTCACAAAATCCATCCTAACTAGCTAGCAGAGATATTATTATCCTAATTTAAGTGCTAAAGGAATATAAAAGAGGTGTTGTTACATGACTTGTCTGACGATCGTGGATTAACACAGCAGAAGAGTAAAGATTAAAACCTACATTTCCCAATTTATACTCCAGTGTTTTTTACAACGTACTATGATTGCTATCTCAAGTTGAATACCCACGCATCTTTGATATATTATAACATATGTAGTTAATTTTTAAATAGTGTTTATAGTCTGTTTTCTAAAGCACTTGATTAAATAGTTCTAAAAAAAATCCCACATGAAGCAGGTCCATATTCTTCTTGGGCATTTTCTACAAATGAAGCACTGAAATGTAATGTTTCTGGCCCCGCACTCAGCCTGGAGCATTCTCAGTTTAGCTCTGCTTCTTCGTGCTTTAATTCCAGGTGATAGGGGCACTTGGTATGACAAGGTATGGCATGCAGCTTTTTCCTTTCTAAGGGCTTTATGAACAAGAGGAGAAATTAACATTCTTACAGAGGAAAAGCCTCTGAAATGCAAAGTCTCTGACATCTGTTTCCTTCATTTAGTTGGATCTTTTAAGATCAGCTTATCTCTCTTGGCTCTTGGGGTCTGAAATTGAAAGCATTGCTTTGATTTATGTATGTTACCATGATTTATGCCCTGTTAAAATGAATATCAGATGGTTTTATATTTTTGCAAAGGCAATAGCCCAAACAGGTAGGTTTTATCTCATTATCTAAAAACCAAGATGCTGAGCCATGGCTCAGATAGCATTGCTTAATTGCTTTAACTACCTTGATATTTTAAAGACTTGGCCTTAGCAAAAGTTAATTTAAATTGAGTTGTAAGACATACATCCAGCACACATTTACTCAGTGGCTGAACATGGAAGTAAGGAGCTTGGAGAAGTCTTTCACAAGAAGTTAAGCAAAGATACAGATAAATTCTATTTTAAAGAGAAGCAGATGACTGGAGGGAAATGTACCACCTAAGAAAAGGATATACTTGGATGGTACCAACTATGAAATGACCTGTATGCCAGCAAAAAATCCCTCAAGAGACAAACAACAATCAAATGAATATTAAACATTAAGTAAAAGGCCTAGAGCAACTCTTGCGAGATACTTTACAGGAAATTCAAACCTGATCCTGATGAATCACAATGAAAACTATGGAAGTTGTTTGATTTCCAGGCTTGTTCATGTTTTTTTTTTTTCATTTTTATTTTTTTTATTAAATGAATGGCTTGATGACATGAAGTCAGAAAACATCAGACACTACAATGTCCCTTAATCCACTGTTCCAACAGCAAATGTACTCTTGCTTAATTTGGTTAGTAAATAGAGATGAAATAGATTAGGTAACTGATACTACTTTTTTTTAATGGATGCCATGTCTGAGGTCAGAATGGTGTGTTGGTATGTGTCTCTTGGGGAGTAGCTGTAAAATAATATAGGTGTATGTTTTATTGTTGCACCCTGAGGTGGTGAATACCCAAAGTCTTACTAAATCTTATTAAGATTTTATATTTGCTTGTGTTAGTCTGCATGTAAAACCAAATTAGTGAACATGAAACACTGCAGAAGGGGCTCTCCAAGTGAATCCAATAACTCTTCAACTGAAAGATTTGCACCTTTTCAAACTACATGTCGCCATACTTTTTCTGGATGTTACTGCTTACTAGAGATACAAGGCTTGTTGACATGGAATGCATCTTTCCCACCCACCTTGTTCGACCTTGAGACTATGTCACAACATGACCTGATTTAATCTTTGTGGGACCTTAATACATAACCCTTCCCCTCCTTCAAAGCCACACCAGAAGAATTTTTTTATGGCATGAGGAGCATGGGATGGAGGCAGGGTGGGCAGGGGTAGAACAAAGGAGAGAGGGCAGGATACAGGAGGGAGGAAGAAGTAGCCAAATGCTCAGCTTTACACATCTATTCCATGAGGAGCACTGAAAGGAGAGGAGGTCGAGTGGCTCTGGCAAATCACTGTGTGGGAGAAGGCCCACCAGGCCTTCCCTCTGTTACTTCCTTTACTACACACCTACATCTGCATGTGATTTGAACTTGAGGTGACTCAGTTTTAAATTGGGGGCATGGAACTGGGAGGATTTCTTAGGCATCCGGAATGCTAACATTCCTCACTTAGAAATAACATTGGTCCTCAATAACAAACTACAGACTTGGATCTGAAACTTTAACTTAGAATGCCTTGATTTATGGCAAATATTTTTTTTTCTTATGGTATAGAAAGTTAAAAAAAAAGATAAGTCAGGGCCATAAAAGAAAATGAAAAACAGCAAATTATTACCATATTTGTAGATATGTCCTCTATAATTACCTGGAGGCCTATAATTATTTAACAAAGTACTCCTTGAATATCTATATTGATTTTGGAATAAAATGGGAACAGAACCACGCTTCTAATTGAAACTGGTTAATAGCACATATGGCTAATGTGTTAAGAAAATACTGATTTGAACACTGCAGACTACAGAAAAATGACAGTTTTTGTTCTACTATCTGTCTTCTATTTTCCAGGTTTGATAAATAATAATATATTTAAAACAATAAAGTTTGCCATAAACTTACATTTACTCATTAGTTTATCTGGTGATGAGATGTCGATTAATGCATATACACAAAAGAACAGTTGACAAAAGCTATAGCAGAACTAATTCAAAACTACTACTATATGATTCTAGCAGCCAGATGGAAACAAAGGTTTTTGAAAAGTCAAATCTGAACAAAACAAATACATTTTGAATTCTTTATTTCGAATTTTCCCACGTTTGCTGTCATGTCTTCTAATGTAGAATAAAAATTCAGTAGTATTTCTTTCTTCCTCCTTCAAAAGGGACAATCGTTTTGAATTCTAAAGTTCCAATACTAGTATGACTCTAAATGTGAGCTAGTACTTTTACCCCCAGGGTTTTTAACAATGTGGTGTTATATGTCTAACTATAAACTGTAAAATCTACTCAATTTAGAGTGAATAATCTAAATTATTCCAAATATTTGTACTAGAATAAACTGATTAAACTGTGGACATTTCTGATACCCAAATATTTGCTTTGTATGTTTGTTTTATATATTTCCAATTATCTAGTTCTTCACTTACATTATCTACGCATATTTACATTTCAATTAAATCTCTTAGCACGGTGTTTATATTGGTTTTTAAAAAAGTGTGGTTTTGGTAGAATTATAATAAATTATCTTAAAAATGAGATATCACGATAATTTCTAGGAGAGATGGTTTTATACTATGAATTCTGCATGCTTTGTTTTACACCATCAGTATTATGATACTAATGGAAAGGGCTGAATATAGGTTGTCTTTATATTTCAAGTTATCTGAAATATATCCAATTCTCATTTGTGATATAGAACAATATAACCCAAGTATTAGAATTTTTGACTTCATGAAAATGTTGCACAAAATACTGAAGTACAATATATAATGAAGCAGTTCTTTGTTTTAAGGAAATAATAGACTACTTCCTAAAATCTGATTTGCATTTGAGCAATGTAGTATGAGGCAGTAATGAATCTTTAATATTTAAAGCACTGCAATGATTAAAAAAGTGTTGGAGGAGGGCATATATTTGAGCAGATTCACCATCTTACGATATTTGTTTTAGTGTCATCCACTTTCCCTAGTATTAGAAGTGTAATGGAAAAGGAAGAATGATTGGAGGGTCTGATCAAATCCTCCCTGAATTACTCCATCAACCATGCGGAAAACCTATTATTGTATAGATCTTGAGGCAGGCCTGAGTTGAATTATAGCTTTAGTACTCAATCTCTTTGAATATCATTATTCTCCAAAATATGGAGAGGTGGATAGAGATGAAAATTAATTCACTCTGAGCAACCAGACTATTTAATCATCTAGACTGCACAGAGACAAATAATGTTCTTGGGGGTTGGGAGATCAAATACATTGTTCAACTTCTTTTCCACCCACGATTATTTAGAAACAACCATTGGGAAGAAATGTTTTACACTAGAAGATCAGGTTCTGGGAGGATTAAGTGGCAAGCTAAAATTCAATAAACATCTCTTGGACAAACGTTAATCTATGGTATTCAAACGAGCCTAATAGTAATTCAGCCCCTGTTCATACCATAAACTGACCCAGACTGATGAATTTGAACGTCGTTTTTTACAGAAAGGCCACCCTTTAAAAACTGTAATGCCCATGGGAGAACATGGATTAAGAGGAGCTCCATTATTGGCCTTTGCCAGAAATGGACTTCTGTGTCTTATACGACAAATATCTCAGAAATAATACAGCAATGAAATACACACATATATTCATTAGTCTGGAGACTGAAGATTTTTCTATTTTCCTTCTTATAAGGTGGCAAAATCTAATTACCTGAATATAATATTAGTAACAACACCACATGCAGTGGTTTAGTAGCCATTATTCTGTTCATTATTTCATTTTATTCTTAACATTGGAATTTAGGCATACCTTATATTCCATCACTAATTCCAGAGGTTACTGATAAAACTAATTCTCTAAATAGCATCTATGAGCACTGAGACAGAAACTTTACAGTAGATATGCTTATTCCTAATTTATGGGTGAAGAAACCAGTAACGTGAAAATGAAATATCTTGCCAAGCCCATTTTTTTATCGAGTACTACAGTGACATTAGATTGGGCCCTCTTGTATTAAGGGTCATTTATGTTTTGCTTCCAGCCAAACTGTAGTTTATGGAGACTTCCAGATGTCACTGGATAATACATATTTTGCTTATACTTAGACCCTAAACACTTTCTACAAAACAATCTCAAGAGGGGTACTCATGCAAACATAATTTATTTGGGGGAATTAGCATAGGAGTACAAATTAAATAAATATTTGAAACTGCATATTTGTTTTATTTCATATAGAAACAAACATTTTACTGTTAGATCTTCTATTTTCAATGTTAGAGGTATACATAAATTTGTGGAAGTAAAGTATTCTAGTAGCATGATTTTCTCTTAATTTGCCAATAATGAAGACCTGCTTATAACTGCCTCTATGAGAAATGCAAATATCCTATGATTCATTTAATCAGTAAATCTATAGCTGAATAAAATAATAACTAGTTTATGAAGGGGTTAATTTCACTTTTATTTTGTATTTGTTTTTAATTTAGTGACATAAGGTAAAATTATGTCCACATAGAAAGTAAGATTTAATGGCTAATCTACATAACTTTGCATCATGAACTAAATTATCAGTTTTAAATAACTATCCAAGAAACATAAAGCCATTGAAATCAAAGCTGGCATCACCATCCCAGGTTAGATCATGTTAATCAACAATAAATGCCAAGAGCCTTTGGAATGTATATTTTCCTAAGAACTAGTAAAATAATACAATCATTATTAAAATGTTATGTCAATTTTTATTTTTTTAAACTTTTATCCAGTTCTGGATTAAATTCTAATTCACTTTACCAAAATCCTAAAAAAAAAAAAAAAGTAAAATTTTCATTCTCGAAAGATGTTTTAAAACTTAGTAGGGTATTCCACAAGGATTTGTGGATAGACGGATGGAGGATGGATGGATGGATGGATGGATGGATGGATGGATGAATCTATGATCAATCCCCATAAGATTTTTTAATTCTATTCTGCACAGGGACTGAGGCAAACATGTTGCATAATGAATTTGGTATGAAACCAACACAACTTTCCTTTCAATAAAAGGAGTAGATAAGACTGAAGAGACCATAATCCTTGAAAAATGGGTAAGCATAACAAAAGCTCATTTGCCTTTTACTTGATCCAAGCACAACTGGAAATCTATATCATGACCAGTATACTTTGGCCTCTTGTAGATTTTGTTGATGCCATAACCCCTCTCATGTCCCAAATGATGACAATAAGCTTGTTGCAGTCATGGCAACAGTGGATCAGAGCCTTCACATTATGAAGTAAAGGAATGTATACACAGCATTTAAAAACTATACCCCTTTTTTGCTCTAGTTACCCTCCTGCTAGCTTCAGCTGACCTCTTCTTTGGGCTTCTTCCCTCTAATAGACAGCTCTGTTCTTGCAACACCCAGTGTACCATAATTGGGAACATTCATAATTGTGGACTGGTGTTGAGGACCAGCTGCATAATCTCTGGGTCCCAGGTTGCATGCTCAGGAAACCAGCACTGTAGGAAATCACTAACTAAAAGATGCAATCCCCCGCTTTCAGGTCCAAAAGCCTTGCCTTGGGCATTTATAATCATTGGAACTCATTTCACACTGGTGGAACTGTGCATGTGCCTAAGGGAGAAAGGAGAAAATTCACTCAACCCACAGACTGACTATGTCTGCTTCACCCAGTTCTATGCCGGATCAAGAAATTGACAGATTTCAGGAAGTTGCTATCCCTTCTCAAATATGAACAACAGACATGCATTTCCCTCTTCTATGTAAAGGATTGTGCTTGTAGTCATCTGTGGGTCTGATTTTATTGCTATTTTTATGGTCAAGAAATTTTGAATAAAAAATAAAGTAACATAAGAAAGTTATGCTGATTTTAAGATATTTTATGTTGACCTCTGACCATATGCATATACATTTTATATATGTAATATGTAATTTTCAGGTCTTAACAATGGAGAAAACAACCATATTGCATTTATTGAGATACCACACAAAAATCTAATGCTCACTTGATTAACAAAAATTTAGTCCTCCCTTGGTCTTTCATTCTCTAGTTATTCTAGAATTCATTAGGATTGTCAGTGTGTCTCTATGTATGTCTCCCTGTTTGTGCATGTAGTGATATTGGCAGGGGTGGGATTCAAACGTAGACCTGAAGTACCTACTTGGAGCTTTGCCAACAGGGTCATCTGGTATCTGGGAGTCCCCACTGTTGATTACGGTAGTTCTCTGGCCCCATCACTGTATCTGTTGCCACCAGCCTCTAGACTGTCCTGTGCATTGCTCTTTTCACACTCTGGCCCAAAATACTATTTCTGTATTTCAAAACCTGGTGACATAGTTTGGGCTCCCAGAAACAGGCCCTGAGTCAAAGATTTGAGTGAAAGTCGTTTATTTGAAAAGTCAAGGAAACATTGTAAGAAAAAGACAAAATGAGGGTGCCTGGGTGGCTCAGTGGGTTAAAGCCTCTGCCTTCGGCTCAGGTCATGATCTCAGGGTCCTGGGATCGAGGCCCGCATCGGGCTCTCTGCTCAGCAGGGAGCCTGCTTCCTCCTCTCTCTCTGCCTGCCTCTCTGCCTACTTGTGATCTCTCTCTGTGTGTCAAATAAATAAATAAAATCTTAAAAAAAAAAGAAAAAGACAAAATGAGACTGGAAAAAGAAGGCAGGCAATAAAGGGTGCTTTATCAAGTCAGTTGCCTCTATTCATTCAGTTAAGGTCATTTAGATTGCTAGGCTGGAATGGAGTGGAAAGGGGTTGCCCAGACCAGCAGTTCTCACATCCAGCTGCTCATTGGTATCAACTGTAGAGCTTTGTAAAATTACCAGCTCTTGGATCCCATCAAAAACCAACTGAATCAGATTTGGGGTGGTAAGATTGGGGAAAAGTTAAGGTTAGGAGTAGCATTACTCAGGACATGCCCACTGGTCATTCACATACTAGTCAGTCTTTCTTTGTATAAAAAATCCAATAACAGAAGTGTCCTTTTATTCTTCCCTTTCTTTCTAATTCTTCTGTCATCATGACAGATCAGGTTTCCATTTGCACTGTGTGTATTACTAACCAGCTTCATTAAGTGGTTTCCTTTGAGCCTCACTGCACTCGGCCATGAGTTGTTGTGCTTTCTGTAAGACTCAACTCTAGGCTTCTAGTCTTCTCACTCTGTACTGCCTCCCTGAGGCATCACATCCACTTAGAGACTGATGATACACACGTTTCTCTCTTCAGTGCAAATCTCTTTATTGAGTTTCAAATCCATCTTTACAATTGCCATTTGCTATCTCCTCCTGAATGTCTTTAAATCTAGCCTAACCAAAAATGCTATGGCCATCTTCTCCCGAACCTCTTCCAAGACTTCTTAAAGTAAAATTCAGTCTTTGGGGACTGGCATTCACATAACTCTATTATCTGACTAAAAGCAGCATTTCAAATATTGTCTTTCACTATAAGCTTGCAGCCAGCTCCTGGGCACATAAAACTGACTTTCTTTCCTCCAATTTGCTAGTGTCTGCTTTTCCACTCTTGCTTTGTTAATGTTTCCACTCTGAGAAATCTTCCATGTCTTTGCTGCCTTTTGTGGCCTGGGAAAAGTCCCTTCCAGTTTTTGTTTTTTGTTTTTTATTTTCTGCTGTGCCCATATTTAAATATTTTACATATTTGAGTTTATTCTGTATAAATAGTTTTATATCCTATTTATTTTTTATCATAGTCAAGTATTTTGTTAATTTCTAAAGCATGTAATATAGCATCATATTGGTTATAAACACTAATACCATGAGGGATACTTTAGATTTTTTTTAAAAAAACTATTTTTTAAAAAAAAATTTTATGTATTTATTTGACAGAGAGACACAGTGAGAGAGGGAACACAAGCAGGGGGAATGGGAGTGGGAGAAGCAGGCTTCCAGCTGAGCAGGGAGCCCGATGTGGGGCTCAATCCCAGGATCCTCGGATCATGACCGGAGCAGAAGGCAAATGCTTAATGACTGAAAACTATTTTTTAAAGATAGGAAATAGTCTACAAATGTTTCTACTCCTATAACTCAATATGTGAATATCTTTCCTACTAATTGAAGAAATTGTGAAAAATTGTACATTTTCCAGAACACCAGAAGTAAGGCCTCCCATAACTAAGCATACTGATTCTAACAATAAGACATTCATTCAACCATTCATTCATTCACTGAGACCACTGTCCTATGTTGTAGAGATAGAGTAATGAACCAGTTTCACATATCCTATGCTACTGAGGAACTCACATTCCACTTAAGGAGATGCACAATTTATAGACACAAACAACAGGATGGAATAATTTCAGATTCTTTTATTGAGTACTTAATATACTGGGTACTAGAAAATCATTTGAACTCAATTAAAAGAATGTAGATGTGAATCCAGGGCCACCACTTACTGGTAAGGTGATCTTGGGCTTGTTACTTGATCTCACAAATCTTAGTTTCCTCATCTGCAAAGTTTTTTTTCTTTTTGTAAAAGGAACAAAATATCTAATATTCTTAGCAAAGTATCAGACATATAGGAAAACAGAAATTATGTTAATAATAATAATAGGTATTATGTTGGTTTTCCTTTATTATGCATCAGAGGTTTTTTTTGTTTGTTTTTTTAAAATTTATTTTTATTATTATTATTTGCCCCAGGGGTACAGGTCTGTGAATCATCAGGCTTACGCCTTTCACAGCATTCACCATAGCACAAACCCTCCCCAATGTCCATAACCCATCCACCCTATCCCTTGCATCAGAGTTTTTAACTAAGTCCTCAGAAATGTTGTCTGAGAATGAAATAATGCCTTAGTAATAATTCCTTACATGTACAGTGACAAATTTTGTTTTATTTGGCAATCATAGCCTCTTTCCAGTATATTTATAAAGACCTCATTTATAGATGATACAAGCAGGGTTCAGAAAGGTTTAATATCTTGCTCAAAGCCACATGACAAGTGCCACACACTTCATCTTGTATTATTCTAAGCATGCTTGATGATTCTGACCTCAATTTTTTTTCCTGGAGGCAGGATAATTCTGAGTGGAATAGAGAGGTAAGTCATTTTAAATGTGGATAAAAATATCCTTGTGAAGGGGGCTTGGTGGACTTGCTACTTACAGGTCTTCATATTGTTAAATACAAACACAACATGCAAGCTGAGAGTGTGAAAAATGCAGCACAAGTAGCTACTTAATATATCCCTTATCAAGTATATATTGGATATTCCATTTTAAGAACTTTGCTTTGTTTTTTAGTATGACTTGTATACCTCTTTTATTAATTCTTTCAGCATCTGTGGATGCTTATTTTGTGAGAAAAATCAATTTATGGTTTTGGGAACTAGGGAATTTCTATAGCCATTAATTAAGAAGAACTAGTTTTGGAAAGCTTTCTAGGTTATACTCCCAGAACCTCCTCCTGATTTCCTCTCTGAATCAGTGGCTGTCTGTTCCATTTGACTAGACAAGATAGAACTGAGCAGAGGTAGAGAGATTGTAGAGCAGAAACTGTGGTTTTGCTACTTATTACCTGTTCCATTCCCCTTCTTTGCCGTCTCTCAAGTAAAAGCAAAACATCAAATTCCCCGTATCCCTTGCAGCTACAAGTAGCCAGGTTCTGCCCACTGTCCACCAATGAGTCCCCCCTTTTATCTCCTGTGTACATAGAAGGAAGAGATGATTTCTGTCAGCAGCCATTACAAAAATGGTACAGCAAGAAAGTAAGAAGGGACCCAAGTAGTATCTTTCCCTCAACTTCTTGTATGAAATGAATATATGACATAGTGTCTGAGTTCCTGCTAAGCAGTTTTCTGCTATTCACAGCTATCTGAAATGGTAAGGTAAAAGATTACCTGATTCTCAGAACTGGTCTACAGTTGCCATGTTTTATACTTATGTTTGGCAGGAGAAGCACCAAAATGGGTATTTTGCTAAGTATTTAAAGACAATGTGTTGCAACCATGAAGATTGATCTTCCATAATATGTGCTCAATAAATAACTTTTTTTTTTGCCTGAAAATAGAAATTTTTTTCTCTTCTGCAGAGGAGTGATAGGTCAAAAGCAAAGTGTTTGTTTTTATTCAAGAATAGGATGTCTTGGGCGCCTGGGTGGCTCAGTGGGTTAATGCATCTGCATTCGACTCAGGTCATGATCTCAGGGTCCTGGGGTCCAGACCCGCATCGGGCTCTCTGCTTGGTGGGGAGCCTGCTGCTTCCTCTCTCTCTGCCTGCTTCTCTGCCTGCTTGTAATCTCTCTCTCTCTCTGTGTCAAATAAATAAATAAAATCTTAAAAAAAAAAGAATAGATGTCTCCTTCAGTAGCATTTAATAGAATATATATGTACAAAAAATAAAAGATATGTGAAACCAGATGTCATTGTCATGAATGGCAGTTCCAGTGAAAGGAAGTGTCATTTGGGAAGGAAAATATTTCTTTCGGAGGTGACTGGGAACCTGGCAAGCTAGGTTCTTTTGAGTTCCATCAATTGCTTCTTTTGCATCTTTGGATAAATCAAATGCAAATTTTTTATGCTTAAATATCTTTATATTTTAAATATTACCAATAGTACTTGCGCTCTCTCTCTCTCTCTCTCTCTCTCTCTCTCTCAACTCATGCTCTTAAGAGGATAAATGTATATTAAGCATTTTGAGTATGTTTGAAGGGAAATTGCCTTCAAGTGTCATGGATGAATGCATCATTAGTATAATGCTTTCAGAGATCTTAGGGAAAAATAACACTCTGCCTAGTTACTGTCAAAACAGATTAGAGCATTGACCAATCATCACATTGATATTTAGTGAAAATGAAAGACATCCTTTTCCAATCTAAGTTGTGGTCAACATCCTTTTGATTTGAGTGATAAAAGGAAAGAGCAGGGATTTTGCTGTAACTATTGTCAATCCCTCTGTCAAAATAATCTTTGTATTCTGTCATTC
Source organism: Ailurus styani (assembly GCA_002007465.1). Classification (NCBI taxonomy): domain Eukaryota; kingdom Metazoa; phylum Chordata; class Mammalia; order Carnivora; family Ailuridae; genus Ailurus; species Ailurus styani. The sequence continues at coordinate 7,019,931 of LNAC01000039.1, forward strand.
AGCTAAATGAATTTTAGAGATGAAAGATCACTAAATATTAGGGGTAAAAGTATAATATAATTGTAGAATTCATTCAAGGTTTAAGATTTCCTACCTTTTTTCCCAAACTCAGTTTTACTCTTCCCTGTCTTAGTAAAAAGTCCAATCAGCCATTCATTCTGTAAACCAAAAATGTAATAATGATAACAATACCATTGCCAACATGTGTGGAGAGATTTTCAGTTCATGAGCTCATTTACAAATATATCTGCCCATTTGATCATTGATCATTAGAGGATCACTGAAATTTAAGGTTGAGAATATAAGCCAGATGATAAAAACTCCCTTTTTTTTGAATACAACAATCTAGATTGTTCAAAGATTACTGAAAGTACAGCTGGATGAAAGGAGTCAGGAGAAATGAGTTTGAAATCGTGTTGTGGAAAGTTGGGTGAGTTGTTAAGGATCTATTTGATATTGGTGTTCATGAATTTTAATGGAATTACTCTTCCTGCTTCCTGTGATTTTCTCCAGCACAGAAAAAGAGGGTTATAGGGTTGATATAGAACTGTGGTTTTGTAGAGCCATGTGCCAAGAGGACAGATGGTCAAGGGAATTTAGGGTAAAAGCAAGAGGGTTTGTGAAAAAATGGACCCTGAAATCTAAGCCTGATATACTATGGGAGTGAAGAGAGAAGACTGTGGGTAAGCACCCTGACTGCTCACTGCATGCGTGGTGTTTATAAGAGCCTGTGTCATAAAAGGGCAATACACCAAGAAGAATGGATGGGAAAATTAGTAAAATGTAGCCAGTTTCCTATGATCCAGAGGTCAAGACATGACAGCTTTTTCACATGTAGCTTCTTGCACAGATAAACTTCCATCATACAAATGTGGCAGTACACTGCTACCTTTGGTATGATAGGCTCTGACTGAAACTAGTATGCATTTCAATTTAGCAAAATATGTGAATAGAAGATGGGTCAACCATGTGGAATATAGTAGTTGGTTTTGGAATCAAGAAATACAGATTTGAGTCATGATCTGGCATTTATTATTTGTGCTACTGTGGACAAAGGATAGGGAATTCATGTTTATTGGGCATCTACCATGTGATAGGCACTTTCACATGCCTATTACTAACTTACTTCTCACTTACTGTGTAAGTGAACACCCTCTTACTATGGAAGTTATTTTCATTACCTCATTTTGCTGATGAGCTAGCAAATAAAACAACCACTAAAGGAAAATAGCTTACAGTCCTTGACAATTATAAGCTTTGGAGTTTCTATTTAATTCCAGTTGTAGAATTAAAATGTGAATTACAAAAAAAAAAAGAAATATTTTAGGTTATTTTTAAGAATTTGAAAAATTTTAAACTTTTTTCTCAACCTTAATTCTACATTACAAGATTATTCATCTGTCAAATGAAGGCCTACTATGATATTATTTGTTGAATAAATGGACAATCTGGTATTTCTAAAGTTCTTTGGAATTAATGGGTAAAAAAGACCTGGGGTGGGGAGAAAGTCATTTCTTGATTGTGGAAATGCCAATGATCTGAGGTATTGATTATTAATATACATTACCATAATTTCCCATTCACATTAAAGATTTTTTCCTTTTACCTATATTGAAGGTAATGTCCACATTCTGGAAGAAGGTTGATTGTTTTTGTTTAATATAAACAGCATGAATATGTTAATATAACATTGATATCTCACAAATATATTTCTATGTTATCATACTTTAGATAAGTTAGAATATTTCTATTGATAATTGCAAAATCTAGGTATTGTTTGGGACAAGCTTTTGCACTCAGTAGACCCAAATGAATTTTCAGAGGTAAGATTCCAATGGCCGGAGAATGCAAAAGCAGTACCCCAAAGAAGGTATAACATGAATGGTTGATCTCTGTTTTGGTGGCCATATATTGCTAAAATTTGGGGCTCAGACTTAAATTTAGCACACAAAGTTAAAACAAAATAGTAAATAAAATTACAACCCACATTGTAAGGAAATCCAAAATATTAAACAGAAAATTGTATCTTTTAGGGTTAAAATTCAATTCAACTTTTAGGCTTAAACTAGAAATTGTTAAAACATAGTAACACAGTTGAGTTTTTTAATTTTAATATTTATTTTTTTTAAAAGATTTTATTTACTTATTTGACACAGAGAGAGAGAGAGAGAGAGAGAGAGAGAGAGAGAGAGCACAAGTAGGCAGAGCGGCAGGCAGAGGGAGAGGGAGAAGCAGGCTCTCCACCGAACAGGGAGCCGGATGCGGGCCTCTATCCCAGAACCCTGGGATCGTGACCTGAACCAAAGGCAGACACTTAACTGACTGAGCCACCCAAGTGCCCAAATTTTTTAAAAAATATGCCTGGTAATACACAGATTATCTAGAAATAATATAATAATGTTATATAAACATGCTAAACTGGGTTTACTATGCTAATAATTTAAAAGTTTCTAGAATTTCTTGTTCATTTTTAGACTAACGGAAGGTAGGCCTTCGTTAATATCTCTTTTATAATGAAATTAGAGCATTGGAATAAGTATTTTGAAAGCAAGATTAATAGACTATTACAAGAATAACTGCTAAGTTCCTTTTGTTAAATTCCTTTTATATGATATTGAAAGTTCCAGTCTCTTTTAATGCCTACTATTGCCTATGTATTTATTTTATAGACTTTGCCATATGCCACATTATTATTTTATGATTTATTATCAGTATTCTTGCTTTGTAATATATTCACATCATATCTTATGAGACATACAAATGAATATTATGAGAAAAATATTGTAAACATCTAGGTTATTGGAAAGTACTACATTTTGTTCAAGAATTATCTTACTTCTAAACTATATAGAGTAACCTAAAACAATGTATTTTAAAATACAAACGCACTATTTACAGTACATGTATCAGCCTTGGCCCAGCCAAGAGACACAGCTACATGGTAATTTAAACGGAATATTTAACAACAACAACAAAAAATTCTTAAGCAATGATTAGAGAGTAACTATAAAGATAGAAAGAGAGAGATAGTAGCCAAGGAAAGATGGTTTTGGAAGAAGAATTCAGACCACACTGAAGTTTATATTCAATAATTTTGATAAGCAAATTAACAATAAAAAAGTAGGGAGATATTACATACTACATTTGTATACCACTTTCAAATAACAACTTTCTATGACTTTTTATTTATAACCACCCTTTTGTGAAATGACTACATATGATAGCTAATCAGGGCTTTTAATTCTGATCTCTTAAAATGCTAAGTGACCACCATTGATGAGTCATATTGTTCAGGCTAGGAGATGATCAAAACCATAAAATCATTTATTAAAAGCATTGAATAATTTACAGCAACTGAACACATTTAAAATACATAGAGCTCTCCATTTTTAACTGATAAAAATAATGTTCAAATTTGTCACAACACGAAAGGATTTCAAATTCAATAATCTAATTTAAAACTTAAGCAAAATATTTTATGTCTAGCCTTTGTTGAGATACACCTCATGTACAATAAACTGCACATACCTGAAGTGTATAATTGATGAGGTTTTATATATGTATGTACCAGTGAGGCCTTCACCACTGTTGAGAACAGAGACATATCAATCTCACACAAACCCTGTTTATATGCCTTTATAATCCCTCCCTCCCTTTCTTTCCACCATGTCCTCAGGTAACCACTGATTTATTTTCTGTCACTATATATTAGTTTGCATTTTCAAGAATTTTCTATGTGAAATTATGCATTTTTCTTTCACTGAGCATAGTTATGGGTAAATAGCTAAGTCGTACGGTAGGTGTGTGCTTAAAAGTGTGGTTGTACCATTTTCCATTTCTATAAGCAGCATGTGAAAGGTCAAGTTCCTCCATATCCAATCTGATATTTGGTATGGTAAGTCTTTTTAATTTTAACTATTCTAATAGGTGTATAATATTCATTGAGGTTTCAATTTGAACCTCCCTAATGACTAGTGCTATTGAGAATCTTTTCATATATTTATCTGTCATACATATATCTTCTATGCTGAAATGTCTGTTCAAATATTGTGCACATTTTTATTGGACTCTTGGTTTAGCTATTATCAAGCTATATGTGTTCTCCGTATATTCTGGATCTAAGTCACTTGCTGGGTATATGTTTTGCCAATATTTTCTTCCAGTTTGTGGCTCACCTTTTCTTTTTCTTAATAGTACTAATTGAATTTGTAGGTAAAAATCTTCATGAATTATATGCCAGGTTCAGATGTCTTCACTACATACGTAACTACAATAGAGCTAATAACATATATAGAAGTTAAATATATAAAAACAAAGGAACAAAGGGTAGGAGAGGAGAAGCGGAAGAATTCTGTTGTAAAGGACTTGTAGTATACATGAGATAGAATGATATTATTTGAAGGCATACTATCATAAATGTTCTAACTAGACCAATTAAAAGGCATATATTGTCATATTGTATTTTTAAAAAGCTCACATTAAGCTGTATATACCATATCCATTTTAAATAAAATATATAAATATGTTAAATGTAAAGACTTTCAGGCTTGCATTAATCAGTAGAAAGCTGGAATGACTGTAGTCATATAAAATATAAATTTCAGAGCAAGAAATACTATATCAGTTAAAGATGGACATTTTCTGATAATAAAAGGATTAATTCATCAAAAAATCATAACAATCTAAATGTTTATGCACATAACAACATAATTTTAAAATATATGAAGCAAAACTTGATAAAACTGAAAAATAAAGTAGACAAATTTACAATTGCAATCAGATATTTCAACACTCTTCTCTCAATAATTGATGGAATAACTAGACAGAAAATCAATAGGGCTATAGAAGATGTAAAAAATAGTGTAAACAACTTGACATAATGGACATTTATAGGCCATACCACCATAAAACAGCAAGAATACTAATTCTTTTCAAGTGAAAAATGGAATATTTATGAAGATAGATCACTTTCTGGACCATAACAGAGGTCTCAATAAATTTAAAATAATTCAAGCATGTTCTCCAAACAAAATGGAATTAAATAAGTAATAAACAACACAGTGATATCTAGAAAATTTATGAATATTTGAAAACTAAATAACTTACTTCTAAATAACACAGCAAAGAAATCACAAGGAAATTAAAAAAATATTTTGAATTGAATGAAAATGAAAGCACAGCATATCAAGATTTGTGGAATGTAGCTTAAGCANGAAAACTAAATAACTTACTTCTAAATAACACAGCAAAGAAATCACAAGGAAATTTAAAAAAATTTTGAATTGAATGAAAATGAAAGCACAGCATATCAAGATTTGTGGAATGTAGCTTAAGCAGTGCTTAGAAAAAATTTAAGTACTTTAAATTAATTTCACACATATTAGAAAAGGTAAAAGACCTCAAACTAATAACCTTAACTTCCACTTAAAAGAAACTAAAAAACCCCAGCAAATTAGATCCAACAAAGGTAGAAGAAATGATAAACAATAAGTAGAGATATAAAAATAATTCCTGAAGATCAGATATAAAATAAAATATTAAGATCAGATACAAAATAAAATATTAATAAAATAATTGTAAAGGTAAGAGCAGATATAAAGGAAAATAAAATCAATAAAGCTAAAATATCAATCTTTAAGATAGCCATTTGAATTGGTAAACCTCTCACCAAACTAACTGGGAAAATAAAAGACACACAAATCACTGATATCAGGAAAAAGAGAAGATATCAGATCCTAAAGATCTTGTAAGAATGAGAAATATTTATGGACAACTTTATGCTAATAAATATAATAGTTTATATAAAACGGTCAAATCCCTTTAAGACACAAACTACAAAATTACCAAAGTTGACCCAAAAAACAAATAATCTGAGTAACCCTAAGTGAATCTGTAGTTAAAATTTTTCTCAAAGAGAATGCCATGTCCAGAGTATTTCACTGTAGGAGTCTACCAAATATTTAAAGAAGAAAACATCAATTGTATTCAACTCTTCTAGACAATTATCGATGAATGAATACATCCCAACTCATTTTTTTTCAGAACCACATTACCCTGGTACTAAAAACAGATAAAGATATTATAAAATCAAAACCTATACACAATTATCTTTCATAGAAGTAAAAATTCTAAACCAAATTTTAGCAAAGAGATTCAAACAATATGTGAAAAGTTATTACATCATGACCAAGTGGCATTTATCCAAAAAATGCAAGTTCAATACTTGAAGGTCAATGTATGTTAAGTGATATTAATATATTAATAGAATTATTAAGAGGATTTGTAAGGAAAACTATATGATTTTCTAAGTAGATGCAGAAAAAGCATTTGACAAAATTTAATGTTCACTTATGGTAAGAACTCCTAAAGAGGTGCAAAAAGAGTGAAACTCCCTCCATCTGATAAGGGGCATCTATGAAATAACTGGAATATGAACCCTTCCAAGCAGCCTGTAAACATTTGCTGGTTTCAGAAACAGATGACTATTTGGTAGAGAACTTCTTCAGTATCATTCCGCAGGTCATGGGGACCGCAGGAAGTACCACCCAGCTTAGGATGATCTCCAAGGAAATCAAAATACAGACAGCACACAGCTGGAAGTTTGGGCCATAGGCCTCATCTTCTCCAAGGCCTACCTGGCTACCCCATTGCTGAGAGGCTCAGTATCCCAAGCCTCCACATAGTCCATTGCTTGAAAGCTTGACCTTACACAGCAAGCTTCTCACTACTGAGAGCATGCCTTAATCTTTATCCTTGCTCTCTCATGATGTCAAACACAGCCACTTGGCATATTAGCACTGAATCTTATTTATTTACCACACAATTATGTTTGGGGGGTTTAAAAGTGAAAAGTTAAATTAAAATTAAATTAAAATTGCCTTCTTTCCTACCAATGTATCCATCTCTCCTGCCAACTCCTCTTCTGTCTACTAAGACTGCAGGATTCTTGGAGATCAGGGATAAGGCTAAGTAAATAAGGAATGTCTTGGAAAGAGGCTGAAATCACCATTTCCTCACTGAAATTAAATTAAGCTGTTGAAAGAAAACCCATGGTCCAGAGTACAGGCTCTTTCCTTCTTCCTTCTAATCACTGTTCTTTGGTTATTAACAAATTATTTGCTTGATTCTTACAGTAAAATGTGTGTATTTTTTTCTCTAAAGCATTTAGCAATCTTCTAGACTATCATGAAAGGTTCCGCTCGCTTGAGATGTGCCTCTTCCTTTGATGTGTATGCTGTGAATTTTGGATAAACAGCACTATGCCTGGAAAATACTGTTAGATTGCTTTGGTGATTAACTTGATTTTTACTTTTCATTTGGCTGTTTTAGTATAATGAAGATCCTGCTTTTATTTCAGAATTAACTTCATTTTGGTGGCCCTACAGCAAGCTTGCTCTGATCCTTCATAATCACAGCCAAATATGTCTTTAGCTCATTATCTGATACACTTTACTGTGCCACAGGCTACATGAAGATTTGATGCTTTTTCAGTGACCTTCACACAGAACTAAGCTTAGAAAGGTGCACAGATAGCATACAGTCAGGGTGTATATGTATATATGTGCGTGTGTGTGTATATTATGTATATATANATATTATGTATATATATATATATATACACACACATGCATATATATACATGTGAATGTATTTTTAATACATTGAGAGCTTATGAGATAAATGGAAACTNGTATATTATGTATATATATACACACACACGCATATATATACATGTGAATGTATTTTTAATACATTGAGAGCTTATGAGATAAATGGAAACTGGATTTTGTTTAAGAAACTTTCAATAAATATATAAATCTTCCTTCTTTCTACTCCTAAATCTATCCTCAGGAGATGCTATTATATGGTTTTAGAAAAAATATATCTTAGAAATGTGAATTCAACACACACACACACACACACACACACACACACACACACACACACACACACACACACANNACACACACACACACACACACACACACACACACACACACACACACACACACACACTTGGGATAAAAATACAACCTCAGAAGTTTCCTATTTAAAAAAATAACAACTCCCTAACTGACTACTATTGTTCATCCCCCCACCCAGAACTGACCTCCCAGGTCGAGAAAACAAAGTTTGGAAAGAAGTCCAAATTATCTACAATAAATGAAATCCTTACATACTTGAGGAAGCAGTTTGAGATCAGGGAGCAAATTAACATACGACTTCATCTCCAGATGTGCCTGCTCTTGCATTTTTAGACCAGGTATCTAATTTTGAAAAGATTGCTTATGTTAATAGCTACTAATTATATTTTGTGCCATATTTCTTAAATTCAAAGTTTGTAGTTTTTAAAATAGCTAAATTCAAGGATGTTTAATAGTGATAGGCTAAATTTTAATTGGAATCCTAATTATATTTTAAAAATTTAGACCAAATAATCATCATCAGCAGGAACAGGCACCAATAATTCTTGGAGTCCTGTCCCAAGCAATCTCCATGTTGCATTTCTCTTGGTCTATGGATACAAGTGGCAGAAGTAGTTGAAAGCAAATGAGCTGTTCTTTCAGTTTAATTCAAGATGTTTTCAGTACCCTGAATAAAAGACTTTAGAAACTGTTATTTTTTTCTTCTGATCTTATAATGCCCCTTGAATTAAAAGCTAAGCTGGCACTTTAATTGTGGGCAGGCCAAAGCAGTGTATTCATAGACTGGAATGAATGCTAATTTGTTAGCCAGGCTAAATTATGCATGTCCTCCTATCTTTCAATTTCCCATGACTGTTCACAGTTGGGGGTTGCTTTTCTATCCCTGGTTTCACTGCCTTTTCTAGAAATCTTTCCAGTTGAATCATTGAGACACTTCCTGTTACCAAGAACTCTCTCCCTTTTTCCCCCACATGAATCTTCTGCCTTCTGTAGGAATATTTGTGAGTGCTGTGCATGAAAAATATACTATATGGATACTTCCAAAATTGAGCATTTTGAAGTAAAGTGGACTTTGTATACAAAAGCAACCAAAAGGCACTAGACCACACAGGAATTTACAATGGGCAATACTGCAGGGTTCTCATTTGGTGTAGGGAAAAGATAAGGGGATTTGGATAAGTCTTAATTTGAAATCCTTCATAACTTTATAACAAATTTGTGTAGATTTTTATTCTGAAAGAGAACCTTTTTAATACATTGTCATTTCTGTATATTGCTGGAAAAAAATTTTTACTTTTGCAAACCAGAGCTAAGGTAAAATAGTAAGTAAAACAATAAAGACCAGTAGCTGGCCAATTATATTCTAAGGAACCCCAGGAGCCACTGAATTAGAGGAGAGAATTTCAAGCAATAGTCTGACCGAGAATTAACCTGAGCCGCCCAGCTATGGACTGATTTGTATCTTGAGGTTTTCTGTTAGACTCTTAAAATAATTGAACTGCTTCTTAAAAAAACTAACAAAAAAGTTTGAAAACCAATGAATTCAACATGAAAATTATGAAAAGAGAAAAGCTGGTGCAAATAAATTAATTTCCAGGTAGCTTTGAGCCCTCCAGTCTTATATCTAGTAGTTCTTACAGATGAGCTTTTTGCTTTGTCTTGCTGTTGCTTACTCTGCAGCACAGTGAAACCCCCAGAAATGCTTTTCCCCAAAAAGAGCTATGAGATTTCTTACAAGACCCCTTCACGGTGTGATCCTCTGACAACATCCCATTACTAGGTAATTCAGAGTATGGAAAGGAGCCTGAAGCCCCAGGACTCAGGTTCCCACATCACACTTGGTTGGATAGGAATGACCACAAAGATCTCCTTCTCTAGTACTGCAGTTTCTGGAGGAAACAATTGCTTAGAGGTAGAAAACTAGGAGATCTAAAGTGAATAAACTTATGTGTATGTATTGAGGACTTGAAGATTCTTTTAATTTGTGGTTAAAGATCAAATGTAATCAAAATATATCAACAATGGTCATTTCTCTCTCTCACGCACATTTTGGCCGTGCCTTGAAGATTTTACCCCTGTGACCCAGATTTTTGGTTTTGACTCTCTAAGACTTAAGTTATTAGTTAGACACTCTTCTTCCATTATGGATCTAATACCAAAAGGCATAAAAGATTTTAGACATACATACCACATGGACTATGTAAGAAACAGGACTTTCTTTTCCTAGTCACACATTTTTAAAAAACTGTCTGTTAATGTATCATACACATTTATTAAAAATAAAACATTCAGAGCATCATAAAATAAAAAGAAATTTTCATATAGCCCTTATTATGATTATGTTCTTAGAATAGTATAGGTGTTGGCAAACTATGGACTAAATCTGTATATTTGTGTATGGCTTGTGAGCTAAGAGTGGTTATTGTATTTCCAAAAATTGGGGGAAGAAAAGAAAAATCAAATTTTATTGCACATGGAAATTTTATGACATTCAAATTTAGTGTCTATAAATAAAGTTTTATTGGAACATAGCTATGCACATTCATTTAGGTATTATTTATATGTCTGCTTTCACACGATAATGAAAGTTGATCGGTTGCAACTTAGACCATATGGCCTTCAAAACCTAAAATATTTACTACTGGTCCTTCACAGAAAACAGCTGGCAATCCCTGGAATAGTGAACTCCTTTGTTTATAGCTAACACTCAATGCTAATTCGGCATTATTCACTCAGTTTCCCAATTTGGATGCCAATTTGGGTGCCATCTTTTCTTTGGTGATTTTCTCTCTAACTTCTTGGTAAGATTATCTTTTTCTTCCTAGACGTATTTCCCGAGTTGGCTTGTATTCATTCTTGCTGTTCTGTCATTAAAAAAAAAAGAAAGAAAAAGAAAAAGAAAAAAAGAATGTGTGAAAAAAAGAAAGAGTACCAGAGTTCCTTGGCTTTTTTTGTGGGCCATAGAATCAGAGCTGAGATTTAAAGGTATGTCCAGACTTAGACACTCTCAATCACACTCTTGTGACCTTTTCTATTTCTCCCTTCTTGGAAACAGTGAAACATTTCTCCTCTCCATTTCTTGTTTTGTAACCTATGCAGAACATCTCTGTTAGTTACTACATAGCTTTGTTTGCTTCAGAGATGTCAGAAATTATCCCTTGTAAGATATTTAAAGAAGAGAAAATCAGTCTAGCAGTGATTTCAGAGCTCTCCTAGGATGCCTAGGACCCATCCTTTTTGTTTCTTTGTGGTTTAAGATATAGCCTTGTCATTTGATATAGGACTACTTACAAGCCTATGATTTTCTAGCAGATACTTTAGTGATATGATTTCTTGTCACCCAGACACTGCCTGTCTGAGAGTAATGCTTAATTAAAATGAATCTTGTTTCCTGAAAAAATCAGTATGGCATTGCAGCTTTGCTATTTGTAAACTCTTTTTGAATCTATCTATAGCACAGTAAAACTAGAAATAAGAAGCAATATGGCTACACTCTGTGGCATCTTCCTTAGGTGTTTCATCCACAGAACAGCTTTGGAGTTGTGAAAGCACTTCTGTAAGTGTCTTGAATTTAATTTTGTGAAATGTGTTAATTATTACCCTATTTATAGAATGTTTTCTTGGCTCACATGCATTTGGGGAGAAAGATATATATATATATATATATATACACACAGACACATATATATATATACACACACATACTTATAATGATAATTAATTTCTCTTCTCAATATATTTATACTAATATATATAGATATACAAAATGATCTAAATCATCCACTAATGATATAAATGATCTACTATTAGATAGTGGATCAATTTTTGTAGCACAACCAGTTATTTTTTTATTGAAGTATAACTGATATTCAACACTATATTAGTTTCAATTATATAACATGGTGATTTGATATTTGTGTATGTTGCAAAATGATCACCACAATAATCTAGTTAACACTCTTCACTATATATTGTTATAGAATATTTTTTCTTGTGATGAGAACCTTTAAAATTTCTTTCTTAGCAACTTTCAAATATGTGAGACAATATTAACTATAGTCACTATGTTGTACTTATGTCCTCATTACTTAGGTCCTCATTACTTATTTTACTTTATAGCTAGAAGTTTGTACCTTTTTATTCCCTTCACTCATTTTGCTCATGCCCCCTACTGCCCACCTCTGACAACCACCAATCTGTTCCTATCTGTGAGCTTGGCTTTTTTTTTTTTTCCACTTTTTAGATTCTGCATGTAAATGAGATCTTATGGTATTTGTCTTTGTCTGCTGGTTTCACCCACCATAACACCCTCAAGTTCCACCTATGTTGTTACAAATGAATGGCAAGATTTCCTTCTTTTTAATGGCTGAATAATATTCTGTTACACACACACACACACACACACACACACACATGCTATATGTTCTTCATTTATCTGTTGAGGCACACTTAGATTGTTTCCATATCTTGGCTATTATAAATAATTCTTCAGTGAACTTGGGAGTCACATATATTTTTGAGTTAGTATTTTCATTTTCTTTTTTTTTTATACAATTCTCTTGCTAGCTTTTTTTTTCTTTTTTTTTTTTAAGATTTTTTATTTATTCATTTGACACAGAGAGAGAGATTATACAATTCTCTTGCTAGCTTTTTTTTTCTTTTTTTTTTTTAAGATTTTTTATTTATTCATTTGACACAGAGAGAGAGATTACAAGTAGGCAGAGAGGCAGGCAGAGAGAGAGGAGAGAGGAGGAAGCAGGCTCCCTGCTGAGCAGAGAGCCCGATGTGGGCCTCGATCCCAGGACTCTGGGATCATGACCTGAGCCGAAGGCAGCGGCTTTAACCCACTGAGCCACCCAGGCGCCCAGTATTTTCATTTTCTTAAGATAAATGTCCAGAAATGGATTTGTTGGGTCATATGGCAGTTCATTTTTAATTTTCTGAGGAACCTCCATACTGTTTTCCATGTGGCTGCACCAATTTACATTCCTACCAACAGTGCACACGGGTTCTTTTTCTCCACATCCTTGCCAACATTTGTTATTTCTTGTCTTTTGGATAAAAGCCATTCTAAAAGCTGTGAGGTAATATCTCAGTGTGGTTTTGATATGAAATTCCCTGCTGATTAATGAGTTTGAGCATCTTGTCATGTGCTTGTTAGTCATCTATATGTTTTCTTTGGAAAAATTTAATAAGACTTTTGTGTTTTTGCTATTGAGTTCTATGGGTTCTCTGTATACTTTGGATATCAATTCTTTGTCAAATATCTGATTTGCAAATATTTTCCATCATTCTGTAGGTTGTCTTTTCATTTTGTTGAAGATTTCCTTCAACAACTAGCTACTTTAAAGTGCAAACATGTACTACTCTCCTTAATGTGTTAATATTCCTAAACTTTATTAATATATCTTTCATTTTTCTTTAAAGGTCTGTAGTAAAGAAGCTAATGTCCATTGCAAATAAAATAATTGTGATGGTGAAAGATTAATTGCTAAAGTGTTTTCTGGCACTTTCCATTACACGTTTATTTATTGTCTGTTTCCCTCATAGACTATGTCTCATGAGTAAGGCCTTCAGCCTATTCACTGTGAATCATGCCTAATACATAGTGGGTATCCAGTAAACATTTATTGAACGAGGAAACTGTGAGGGATTACTCAATCTGCAAAAGTTGGGATAACAAAATTAACAAATAATGGATGATATAAATTCTCCACAGAAATTACTTTAAATGGCTTCATAATTTCATGTTGATAAAAGGGCAAGATAATCTAAGACCATTTTGACGATAAGTGGAATTTGTAGTTTTATCAAGGACATTAACATCTGAACAAAGGATATGTTTATGTGGAAGTGAGGAAAAGGAAGTCTAGAGCCTAAGAATTTGTCACAGTGTTTTATTTCCCTTCAGGTGAGAAATGCTCTGACCAGGAACCTCCTTTCCCCCAAATAGGCACATACATCTTCTGAAGCCATTAAGATTAGACAACCATAACTCTATATTCTGCCTTTATGTGTCATAATCAAAGATTTCATTATAATTCAGCATGCTCTTAAATAGAAGGGTAAGTCTTACCAGTGGACTTGGGCTTGACTGGCCAGTCTCCTTGACATCTCTACAAATACCTAAGTCAGCATTCTATGTAACTAAAAATGAGGTTGGTGTTTTCTTTTCCTTTTTTTTTTAGGAAAAGAAATAGGAAAATATAGGCAATTGAACTCCATGGGGCAATTTCGTGATCCAGGCTGAGAGAAGCTGCACCTTATAAAGCTGCAAGATGTGGAACTTGTTGACCAGTCAAACTGGTCAGGAGAGAAATCACACACAGGATTGAAAATGCTTCCATACAGTGGTGACACTCATTCACCTATTGGTAAGCAACAGTAGTGTCTACTACATAGTTGAAAGAAAGAATTAATTAATGTGCATAATTTAAAATACCAATTTTCAAAATAATAGCTGAACAGTACTATTTTGAAAAATATGCAATATTTTGCATATTTTGAATATTATTTACTGTGTGTATATGCATATACATATAATGCTATATGTATAATGTATAAAGCTATTTATATATATTATATATATTAGTGCTATATATAAAAATAGCATTATATTCATTCCACTTGTAACTTGGTGATTTATCATCCACTGTATTGATACCTGGAACTTGGTAGAAGGATCCTGGTTAACTAATTCAGTCAAATATTATAGTCAAAAACTTTGGGAAATTTTTTTTATAATTTTACAAAACATCCTTATTCTTTGTTTAGAATATCATTCATTTGAATGTGGCAGAATAACTCTTTTATTTTTCCTCTGTAGTTTCATCATCATGAATGAGAGGTTATTTTCACCTCACTCCAGAAAAAAGACAAAGCAGAGACACTGCTTGCTGACACCAAGTTTTTATTTGCTCCAGGAAAGTACAAGGATACTTTTCTTGTTCTTACTCTTAGAGGAAAGGAGTTGGATTATTCAAGAGAAGGAAAGTGTGCCTCAACATGGACATGGGGGAACTTAAACTCAAATGCTGGTGTCTTAAGAGCCATGCTGACATTTTTCTCTACAGACATGGACAGGAATTGGATGCCTTGAGCAACAGAGCATTATGCCTTAGAATAAACAACATGGGCTTGAACAAGGGTAGTCTCAGTGTAAATTATGATGGGTTAGATACATAGAGTACATTCCTTAACTGTTTTGGGTAGAGCATATATCTCCTAAAACTGTGCAGGAGATCCCTGTATCTTATCTTATACATCTCACCATAGAGACTAAAAAAGTTTTATTTGACAATGAAAAATAATGTAATTGGATACAGTCATACCTTGTTTTATTTCACTTTCTTTTATTGTGTTTGCACAATATTTTTTACAAATTGAAGGTTTGTGGCAACCCTGAATTGAGCAAGTCTATGGGCATAATTTTTCCAACAGCATTTGCTCACTTCATGCCTTTGTGTCATTTGATAATTCTTGCAATTTTTTGAACTTTTTCATTTTTATTATATTTGTTATAGAAATCTGTGATCAGAGATTACAACTAATGAAAACCCAGATTATGGTTAAAAATTTTTTTAGAAATAAAGTGTTTTTTAGTTAAGGTATGTTTATTGGTTTGTTTTGGTTTGGGTTTTTTTTGGCACCAATGCTATACACTTACTAGGCTATACTGTAGTGTAAACATAATTTTATAAACACTAGGAAACAAAATAATTCATCTGACTTGCTTCAGTACAATATTTGCTTTATTGTAGTGGTCTGAAACCAAAACTGCAATATCATTGAAGTATGCCTGTATTTTTTGCAATAAATTGCGGGGGAACAAATGCATACTAAATAAGCAAGCTTAATTATCTGTATGTATGTAGTTTTTCAGAACATTTTCCTGCATGTGCAATTAGTGAGTAGGGCTCTCAAGTCACCTTATTAGCCTTTGCTCTACTAAATCTACTGAGCTATTCCTAAAGAGTTGAGATGTTTTAAATCTCATTGAACCTATTTAGATTGTATTTTTCTTCTGAACATCAGCACTGTGTACTTTCAATTTCAAATTTCTATTTTTCCTAAACATATCTTAGTGATTTAAGGGAACATCTTTATATATCTTTAAGATATATAAAGAGGTTCCAAGGGTCACTTTTCTATTTTTCCTGACAAAAAAGTAAATATTTAGGGCTTGGAGAATGAGGGAGTCAGAATAGATGGCTAGCTGCTTCTGATGATGATTTAGACTGGTGCATTTAGACAGAGTGGCATTCTGTTGTTGTGTGGAATGTTCTATAAATGTCAATTAGATCAAGTTGTTTGCAAGGGCTTGTTCAGTTCATTTAAATGCTTACTGACTTTCTGTCTACCTATCTATCAATTACTGTGTTGAAGTTTCCAAGGATAATAGTGGATTTTTCCATTTCTCCTTGCAGGTCTATCAGTTTTAGCCTCATATTTTGATGCTTTGTTGTTAGGTATATACATTTTTAAGATGATTTCTTGGAATATTGACTCCTTTATCACTATGTAATATCACTTATTATCCTTGATAATTGTTCTGAAGTCTACCTCATCTGAAATTAATATTGGGGTTGCATCTTCCTTTTGATTTGTGTTAGCATGGTTTACTTTTCTCCATTCCTTTACTTTTACCCCATATGAGTTCTTTAAACACACATTTTAAAAGTATATGTTTAAATTATACATTTCTTATAGAAGACAGTTGGATGTTCTTTCTTTATCTAGTTTTGCAATCTCTGTCTTTTAAATGGTGTATTTAGATTGTAATTTTTTTAATGTGAAATTGTCAGGTAGGGTATCTGGGATTGTAAAGCTCTAAAAGAAACTACTTATACCTTTCTAAGCTCTGGAATAGATAATCAAAATAGGAATTGCTTGGTTTATTATTGTTGTTTTGTTTGTTTTTTAAGTATGAAAGAAATAATATATAAAACATCTCATCCAGATACTTTTTTGGAGGTGAATTTTGCCAAATAAATGTCTGTTTCTTTCGTGCTTTTTGCTATGTTGTTTTTCTACTCCTTAAGAATTTTGGTAATTTTTATCTTTTCAAAATTTTTGAGATCTTAAAATATATTCATACTGAAAATATTTCATATTTTAAACATTTGCTCTATTTTTTTCTTTTGTTTTCCTATTTTGTGATTTCTCTCCTACGCTTAATTCTATTTATCTGAAATTTTATTCATTTTTCACAAAAATTGATATTAGCACATAAATTTTATAATATTTAATGCTTTATAATTAATTTATTCTGCTTTTTCACTAACTCCTTCCTCTTATTCTCATTAAGATTACTTTTGTAATGATAATAATTACTTTTTGTAATGATAATAATTATTTTTGTAATGATAAGACTACCCCTGTAGTCTTATTTGAAGACTTACATTTTCTCATGCTTAGTAATGAAATCATTTTAAAATGATGTATTTCTTTCTTTTTTTTTTTTAAGATTTTATTTATTTATTTGAGAGAGAATGAGTGAGAAAGAAAGCATAAGCAAGGGGAGGGACAGAGGGAGAGGGAGAAGCAGACTCCCCTGCTGTTCAGAGATCCAGTTGTGGGGCTTGATCCCAGGACTCTGGGATCATGACCTGAGCTGAATGGAGATGCTTAACTGACTGAGCCACCCAGGAGCCCCAATGTATTTATTTCTTAATATAACTTCTGTGGCATCCCATAAGATTTGACATTTTGTCATCTTTTATAAATAGTAAGAAATATTATTTTTAATTTGCTACTTGACCCAGTAATTATACAGGGATGGTTTAAAACTATCCGTAAATTTTTTCTTCTTCTATTATTCCTTCTTCTTTCTCTTCTTTCTTCTCCTCTTCCTCCTGCCTCAGTTTCCTCCTTATTTTTTCAGTTCTGGCTTATTATTTATGCATAACTTCTTTGTTTTAGCTCATATGTTGGAGCATTTATGACCTATACAGATACGCATTTTAATGCATGATATAAGTAGTTGAATTATATAGATAGATTTGGTTTATGCACTGTATTGTATGTGTGTATTCTTTTTTTTCACAGTGGTGGTGTTAATTGATGAGTTGCTTTTGATTTTCCTGACCGTGCAGGAGCATCAGGGTCAGCCTCCTTCAGCCTTCCACCACATTCTCACACAAGTCTCACACCTGACTATGCAGAGGACAGGAATGCAATATAATTTTCTCAGTAAGTTCTAGTACATCATCATTTTAGGCATAGATGATATAAGACAGTTTTGGACATATATGAAATATGACAATTGAATTCTGCTTTTTGTCTCTGATTATCATTTCCTTCATTATATAATTATATAGATTCTACTTGAAATTTCCTTTTTTCCTGCCCATACCTTGTTTTCTTATTTGTTGCTTCCAATCTGCTATGGGTGAAGTTTTGGGCTAAAGAGCTGTCTAGATTAGATAAGAAGCAAATATATTATCTAGCAATTTTAAATACCACATATGTTTTATCTGTTCATCTCAAGGGCATTGCAAAGCAGGAATTCTTTCCCCAGCTTTATAGAAAAGTAAATTGAAATTCATACTATCTTTCCAAAGGTTACAGATAGGAAGTAGCAAAACTGCAAATCCAGCACAGATTGATTTCCCTCAAAAGCTGACATGCTGTTCATTTCCCTAAATTTCTTCCAAGAAAGATCTAAAGGATAAAGTGCAAGGTTTTAATATAGAGACTTAAAATAGCTCTGTATTTAATGCCTTCTTTCCTCTGTATACTTTCAGGTAAGAAATCTTTGAGGGTCTAATTTACCATGTTTGACCTTTGAAATGAAAGGTTTAACTGAATTTTCTTTTTCAATACTTATAGAGAGAATGACTGGGATTTCATAAGAGGTGAGAGCAAATACTGTCATTTTCATTTTATGAACATGTAAAATCCCACCTCCAAGGAATTTTCATCAACGTAACAACTGTCTCAAATTCCTCATTTATAAAGCATGTGTCTTCTGTTCTTTACAGAACGTACTCTAAATGACTGACTGATGAAATAGCCATGTTGTGTAACAATCCATTATAAAGGTCTGAAGTGGGGACCTCCCACTCTCTCAGCTATATTCAAGGTCAAATGATCTGATTTTCCCAGAAGGTTTTGGCATCTTTGGATTATTTTTCTCTATAGCTTTTACTATGTCCTCTATATTTGATGTTTTCAGATCTGCCTTATACTATACTACGGCCTTCAGAAATAATTTCAAATTAGAAAAAAAAATGTATTTGGGGCACCTGGGTGGCTCAGTTGTTAAGCATCTGCCTTCGGCTCTGGTCGTGACCCTGGGGTCCTGGGATCGAGCTCCACATTGGTCTCCCTGCTCTGGGGGAAGCCTGCTTCTCCCTCTCCCACTCCCCCTGCTGGTGTTCTCGCTCTCACTGTATCTCTCTGTCAAATAAATAAATAAAATCTTAAAAAAGAAAAAAATGTGCTATAAGAAAGACTTTATGTTTTGGGGGTTTCATTCATTTGAATACAAACTATTCCTGCTTTTGACCAGTTGTGGTTTGTTTATCAAATACGTAGATGACAAACTTAACAATCATTTTCTTGGAACAAAATTTTCCATAACATTGTACTGTAGGGAACTGCAAAATTCAGTGAAGTTGATAGAGAAAATGCTGTTACTTTATTTTGAATGAAATATCTATGTGTAGTTAAAGGCTGTTTTCCTTCAGATGTATATTTTAATGACTACAAAAATATTCATATTTGATGAGTTCTAGCATGTCATTTTTTTAAAACAAATATAGTAAGGTACAATGTATATACAGCAACATTTACTAATTTAAAGTACAGTAGATGGCAAATTAAAATAGTCATATATAACCATTTAAACAAACAAACAAAAAAACCCAGGCAAACTGTTTTCTAAAATACCATTTTGCCTTCCTGCTAACACCTATGTGTTTGAGTTATTCCACGTCTTTGCCAACAATTTACTGTCATTATATTTAATTTTAACCATTCTGTTGGATATATGTTGGTATCTCATTGCAACTTTAATGTGCATTCCCTAATGACTGATGATGTTGAGTATCTTTTCATGTACTTATTTTCCATTTACATATCTTATTTTGTAAGTATGTATTCAAATTTCTGCCTAGCTTAAAAATTAATTGTCTTCTAATTATTGATAATAGCGGCTTTATGGGCCACTTTTCTTTAAGTGTTCTGTATACAAGTCTTTTTATTTTTTCCCTTCCTTTATGTTCATCATTTTGTTTCTTAAATTCCACAAGTGAAATCATATGGTATTTGTATTTCTCTGACTGACTTATTTCACTTAGCAGAATACATTCTAGCTCCAACCTCATCATTGCAGATGATAAGATTTCATTCTTTTTGATGGCTGAGTAATATTCCAATGTACACATATATCTCATAGGCAGTCTTTAGTTTTGTTGATTTTTTCCTTCGCTGTGCAGAAGCTTTTTGTCTTAATGAGAGTGTTGAAATCTGCATGCTGAAACCTAAAACTATAATTGTACTTTTGTTATTTCTCTTATAGTTCTTGTTTCACCCATTTTTTAAAAATCTGTTATTAGGTGCAGGCATATTTAGGGTCTTCTTGATTAACTGACTTCTCTTTCATTATGAGATGACACTTCTACTAATATTCCTTATCCTGAAGTTTTTTAAAATTGCGTGTTTTTTTTTGGCATAGATTTCTGCATCCTTTTACTTTTAATTTATTTGTATCTGTATACTTAATCTGGGTTTCATGCAGACTTAATTTGGATTTCAACATATAGTTGAAACTTGTTTATCCAACCTGATAATATCTGTCTTTTAATTGAAGTGTATAGACCACTCAAATCTAATATGGTTATTGTTATGTTTAGTTTTAAATCTACCATCTTATTAAATATTTCATCTATTTTTTGGTAATTCTCTTTTCTCCACTTCTTTTGCATTAATGATTATTTATTTATTTATTATTATTTGCCCCGGGGGTACAGGTCTGTGAATCATCAGGCTTACACCTTTCACAGCACTCACCATAGCACAAACCCTCCCCAATGTCCATAACCCATCCACGCTATCCCTACCCTCCCACCCCCCAGTAACCCTCAGTTTGTTTTGTGAGATTAAGAGTCTCTTATGGTTTGTCTCCTTCCTGATCCCATCTTGTTTTATTTTTTCCATCCCTACCCCCCACAACCCCCAACCCTGTCCCACAAATTCCTCATATCAGAGAGATCAATGATTATTTATTTTGTGATTATGACATTTTCGACCCACTATTGGTTTATTGGCACACATTATTTTATATTTTAGTTTTCCCTGTAGGGTTTGCAATATACACTTTTAACTTGCCACTATCACTTTAACTAGCATTATATCACTTCCCATCTGGTGTAAAAAACTTCTGTTTCTACTTTCCTGTCTTGATGCTAATTTAATAGTCATACATTTTAGTTCTACATATGATTGAAGCCCACAACACACTGCTATTATTTGTGCCTTAAACAGCTAGTCATCTAACACTACTCACTCCTTTGGGAAAATTCAAATTCCCATCTGGTATTATCCTCCTGCCTGAGAGAGTTTAATGTCAATAAAATGACTCATCTCTTTTTATTCCTAAAATGTCTTTATTTTGCCTTCATTTGTGAAAGAATATTTTCATTTTCATTGCATATAAAATTAGGGGTTGGCAGATTTTTTTTTCTTTCAGTAATTTAGAGGTGCCATTTCTTCTTTTATGGCTTTCATAGTTTCTGACAAGAAATCTGTTATCATCATATCTTTGGTTTTCTGTATATAATGTGTCTTTCTCTGGCTGCTTTAAAAAGTTTCTTTTTGTCATCCTTTTTAGGATGTCTTTAGTGTTGTAGAGTATTTTTCTTTATGCTTATTCTGCTTGGAGTTTTTTGAAGCTTTTGGATCTGAAGGTGCATCTCACCACTTTTGATTATTTTTCAAAATTTTTTTTCTGCCTCCTCACACCTTTTTCCATTTTCTATTACTCTTCATGCTTCTGGGTTCCAATTATACATTTGTTAGATAGCTTGATATTGCCCCATAAGTTGCTGATGTTCTGTTTATTTTTTCATTGGGTTTCTCTCTGAACTTCATCTTGACTAGTTTCTATTACTATGTATTCGAGTTCACAGATCTTCCTTCTGTAGTGTTTAATCTGTTCTTAATCCTTATCTGTGTATTTTCACTTCATATATTATATTTGTTATTGCCAGCAGTCTTCTTTAATAACTTTAATATTTAATATCTTTAATATCTTCTGTTTCTCTCTTCATCATTTTTAAGTTTTCCTTTATACTTCTGAGCATATTTATAAGATTTGCAATTTCTGTTCTATAGTCTTTGGCTTGTACTTTCATAATATCTTATTTAGTTCTACTTCTACTGATGGATATTTATATCTCTTATTTTCCTGCTTTTTTGAATGCCTCAGAATTTTTGTTTGAATATCCTACCTACTGAATTTTATTTTCTTGGTAACTGGATTTTGTTGTATGCCTTTAAAGAATGTTGAACTTTTTCTAGCATTCAGCTGAGCTATTTGAGACCAAGTTTATCTTTTTGAAGTTTTCTTTGAAACTTTGTTAGGGCTAACCCAAACAGCTTTTGGTCTTGGGCTCTCTTAGCTCATTACTAAGGTGATACCCTTCTCTGATTCTACTTAATATCTGTGAGTATATTATGAGGTATTTTCCATTCTGACTGAGGAATGCAAAGTGTTTTCAGTCGTCTGTGAGCGTAGGGAATTATTCAGAGTAATTCCTGTTTTGCCACCGCCCCATCTCTTTGTGTTTTATCCTATATGTGTTTAAATAGTCAGCTGAAGACTAGAAGGAACCCTCCTTTATATATCCATCTCTCCGTCTCTGTCTCTTTGCAGCTCCCTGTCCTCTTGTAATACAGCCCATGATTTCTATCTATCTCAGTTTTCCTAAGTCCGATTTCTGTGTTCTCATTTCAGGGATGTTCAAGTTCCTCTTACATGCTCTAAGTTCTGAGAATGACTTCCATGAATCAAGCTGGAGCAACAAGATGGCTCATCTCATTTGCTTATTTTTTCTGAGGGATCATAGTCTTCTACTGCTCTATGAAATGACTGAAAATCATTGTTTTATATATTTCCTGGGATATGGAGGTTGTTTGTTGTTGTTCTTCAATTTTGTTTTCATTTTTTTTATGATAGGAGAACAAGTTCCTAACCAGGTAAGTCTTTATGGACAGGAATGGAACTCTTATAGCCTGGTCTAACTTGCTAACTCATAAATACAGTCTATTATTTATTTAAGGCAATGTTTCTCGAAGTGTAAGCCATGGAGCATCTGAATCAGATTAGACTAATTGATAATGTATATTCCTGGGATGGATCCTTAACCTACTGAATCAGAACATAGGGAGGTTGTCCTAGGATATAATTTTTAACAAAGAGTCCAAATGATTGTTCTTATAAAAAGTTAATACACTAGTCAAAGGCATTTAACATTAACCATTTTAGTGACTTCAGGTTTTATATTGAACTGTGTTTATGTGTCTATGTGTCTGTGTACATGCTCACTTCCTGAAATTATTTCAGTTGAGTACCTTTTTTAGTCATTAGCAATATGGTTCCTTAAAAATAAGTTGACAAGGGGTGCCTGGGTGGCTCAGTGGGTTAAAGCCTCTGCCTTCGGCTCAGGTCATGATCTCAGGGCCCTGGGATCGAGCCCTGTATCAGGCTCTCTGCTCAGTGGAGAGCCTGCTTCCTCCTCTCTCTCTGACTGCCTCTCTGTCTACTTGTGATCTCTCTCTCTGTCAAATGAATAAATAAAATCTTTTAAAAAAATAGGTTGACAATTGTTATATTATTATAGCTAGACTTCTCTCAATACACTGATATTGATGAGTAAGTATCCTTTTTAAATTAGAGTGAGTGACCCAAAGGAAAACGTTCTACTTACATATTGAGTTATTCAGGATCAATCCACTAATACTAAGATTTACTCACTAGATTTTAAATTCAAGGAGGTCAGGGACCCATTCTGTTTTGTTCAGTCTTTTTATAGATTTTATAGATTTTTTTGGATTGTGGCTAGACCATGTACGCCTTCAGTAAATATTTGTTGAATAAATGAATAATACGGGCATATATGTTAGTATTTTTTTTTTTAGTTGGGCTTGTAGAGACTTAGGGATACAATCTAAGAGCCAACAACTTCACAGAGTATAAATGATCTCAAGTTTATAGAACCTTAATTATTACATATTTTCAAATGTTACCTAAAAATTAGGATTGACTTTCTAAAGAATCAGAGATACTACAAATATCTGATTGTCTTTTTTGAAAGATATTAGAAAAGTGGGATCACACTTGCACACTCTTTCATCCCCAATATTGAAATATTTGGCAATACAAAGCAATATTAAAACAAATGTGAAATTATTCACTTTCAAAGATTACACTTTGCTACTTAATTTTGATTTTACATTTTAAACTAAAATACATTATAATATGTGAGATAGCATATAAAGAGCTCAGTATTGAAGGGCATTAGAGTACCTTCTGATCTATGACTTTAAAGAAAATAGAAGGACACATAGAGTAGAATAAATGCAGTGATGTGTATAATATGTAGTTGAGTAGCAGACTTTCCAACATCAGTCTGCCACCTCTTTCAATAACCTTTTTTCTGGCAAGCCTTTAGTAGGAGGATGGGTTGGCCTTAAATTTCAGTTCTCTGAAAGAGGTAGAAATTCTTGCCAGTAGCATCTCCTCTTATCTTTAAATACAGAGTTGTTGATGCACTTTGACAGACACTTATGTGTTTCAAAATATTGAAAGGGGTCAATCTCAGCTAAACCAGAATTTGCCTAATTGCTCTTGTTAACAGACCATGGGATTTTAGACAGCAAAAATGTGGGACCAAGCAATATCAAGCTTTCCTAACAAGTTCTACAGCTTAGTGACCCTGCTGACAAATGACCTTTCAACACTCTACTGTCAAATACCTACATAGGAACTTTTTTCCTCGGCATAAAAAGTTAGGGTCATTAGTAGTATGAAACTTTATGGAAATCTCTAATGGGGTTTTGAATTTTCAACAAAATAAATTACCACTTAGTTAAATAGCACTCTTCTTATACCTCATCTCTACTGTTTTAATTGTGATTTTTCTAAAACCATAATACTCAAGATGATACCTACTTTCTTAATGCTTGTCCTCTTTAAAATTCAATGCTCGTGAAATAGCTTTTCACCCCATAGCTAAAAGGTAAAGGTAAAAGATATAAAGGATCCACAAATGGATCATTTTAAAAGCAGAAAGGCATATTTAAAGTGACTGAAAGTTATTCCCTAAAAGCGAAAACAACACATTTCTTCATTTCAACTATAAAAATATCACTAATAACCAAGTGCCTTCAGTCAAACATACAAATAGGACTACAATAACCATTGTAATTTATGTGTAAAAGGGTATCTCATACTCACACACATACACAAATACACACATGAAATCAAAATTTCACTAATTTATTCTAGTTGTAGGAAAAGTGACCTTCAGTTAATGAAGTTAGAATTACAAAATAGTCTCATAATAAAATTGGACTTATCAATTAATTAATTTTTAAGAGTGAGGAAGAGCAGAGGGACAGGGAGAAAGAGAATCTTAAGCAGGTTCCATGACCAGCAGAGAGCCCCACCAGAGAGGGGGCTTGGTGCTGGGCTTGATCTCACAACTCTGAGATCATGACCTGAGCCAAAATAAAGAATTGGATGCTTAATGAACTGAGACACCCAGGTGTCCATGGATTCATTAATTTAATCTATCCCAAGAATGAAAATTAGCTTAATGCCGTGATATAATAGACCTCCTTAGACTCAAGAGAATAGTTTCATTGTTCCTATTTTCAAATGGTTGCTTCTATTCTAAGACCGTGCATCATTTTATGTAGGTTTATTTTTTATAGTATTATTAATACTATTACTTTAATGTATTTTATTTTTAATAAACCTATTCTGATAACACGAAAGGCTTTTGCTTCAAATGAGTCCTCTTGACTATTTCCATAGTAACACATGTCCCTTTCTGCTGTTTTTTGTTAAAATGTGATTTATTTTCTCCAAGAAATGGGTAGGATTGGTAAAAGAAAGAAAAGTAATATCCTGTAAAATAGAATAAAATAGGAAGGAAAGAAGCACTATCAACTTCCTATTTTGTAGGTAAGGAGGCATAGTACTTGATCATAGAAAATACTTGAACTACTGATTAAATATATAAATATTTAAAGAGAAAAATATATACAGAATGGTGGTTCCTTTACATGTATAATGAAGTTTATGGTTTCTCTTGTTTTTTCTTTTGTGTTTGTCAACAGTAAATGTAGGTCCACATACAAAATTTATGACAAAATGCTGCCATTTTTCAGAGAAAGACAACTACCATATGATCGCACTCTTATGTGGAATTTAAGAAACAAAACAGAGGATCATAAGGGAAGGGAGGGAAAAATAAAACGAAACAAAATCAGAAACGGAGACAAACCATACAAGACTCTTAATCAGAGGAAACAGGGTTGCTGGAGGGGAGACGGGTAGGGAGATGGGGTAACTAGGTGATGGACATTAAGGAGGGCACTTGGTGTGATGAGCACTGGGTGTTATATACAACTGATGAATCACTGAACTCTACTTCTGAAACTAATAATACACTATGTGTTAATTAATTCAATATAAATATAAATTTAAAAATGACAGAAACAATTGATAGATTTAAAAATGCTGCCATGTTTGCTTCTGGAAGGTGACTTTGTGTGTATGTGTTTATGTGTGTGTGTTTGTATCCATATATATATAAGCATATACATATACACATATATATCCATCTGTCCATCCTACACATACGTAGGCATCCATACACACACAATACCTATATGAATATAAGTCACATAAAATAGTCTACTACTGGTTCGGTTAACCACTTATCATAAGAAACAAAATGTGTATTTTAAAGCAAGGTATCATGGATACGAGAGTTGCAGTTTAGGATTAGTTTCTCTTCGGTATTATGTGACAATACTGAAACAGTAAATTAGCACTCCATCTGACTTTCCTAATCACTGGCCTGTATAAGAGAAAAAGGAACCCATATCCCATGGGTCCTTCTGCTTCTCTAATACCTGTCATATTTTCAAAGCATCCTTCTGTTAATTTAGAATAAATAATGATATCAGTAAAACTGAGACTTTTTCTTGCAAGGAGTTATTTCTTGCTAATTTACTGCTTCATTTCTCAAGAGTGTTATAAAATTCTCAGGCCACTGAGCTGCCTTTTACATTCCAACCAACCTTAAATTTATTGAAAGAGAGTCAAAGGGATAATCAAATCAATACTATGTTTAGCTATTTTAATGTATTTACAAGGACTTCTGTTACATGGCAACTCTCATTGTCATTTAAAACATATTCTCCATTTGTATGCTTGTCTTCTATTTGATTAAATGAGATTTCTAAGTTTAATTATGGAAAAGCAATGCATATATAAAACTGGAGATATTGAATAAAATAAAGGATGCCCAGTTAAATTTAAATTTCTGATAAATAATGAATAATTTTTTAGTATAAGTGTGTCTCAAGTATTCCTTGGTATAGACTTACACAATAAATTGGTCCTATTGTTTATTGGAAATTCAAGTTTAATTGGGCATCCCCCATTTTTTTCAATTTGCTAAATGTGTCATAGCACCTCTATAAAACTGGTCTCTAGCATTTCAGCCCACAGAACAAAATAAATGAGGAAAGATACTGCCCCTAAAATGTTAGGACGTATTTCTCATTTAGTTATCTCAAAGGCTGGTTGATTTCAGTAAAAATGACCAGAGTTCTCATTAACTAGATCATTAAATCCCAATTAGGAGAAAGGTGTGTGAGCAGGAGTGATTTTTAAAATATAAAAGTCTACACAAAACATCCAGTAAAAGGCTTCTTTTCTTCCCTTTTCTGTTTTTCTTGGTTTTCACCCTTACATAAAGATTTTGCTGAAGACTGGAAATTGTCAGGTGGATATGAGCGGGGTCGCTTTATCAGTGACAGGTGCGTCTGGCAACCATAGGAACTTCACTCCAGCCACACAGCTCCAGGCTTAGGGATGGTGACACGGCCCTGAATCTGATGTGGAAACCCCTGAGGATGGTGCCACTGGCTATTCTGGCCCTTTGGTAATCCTTAGGTAGCTCAGACCAAGGCAGCACAACTATAGTTTTCTTGGTAATATTTTCTGGGTCCAGAAAGGATAAAGTCAGATCAACGACCGTCAGTCTCTCTATTGACTTTACAATGAATATTCATCCATGGTGTGGTATCTTCCAAGCAGCCTTCCTGGTGACTAAGAGTCTAAGAGAAGGACATTTTAGATGGCAGCTGTTGGAGTTAAGCTTGGAAATTAAAAACCACACCACAGATAGCACTCCTTTTTCACATAGGACAGTGGATAATACTCTTGAAATAAAACCCAGAGTTAAAATCCATCCTAATGTTGACTGAAAGTTGAAAATGAAACAGCTCAAGTCAAAGCTATCTTGAAAGATGTGTGCTCTACAGTAGAAGCACAATCACTTCCTCCATTTTCCGGTTTTATTTATTTATGTACTTATTTATTTAAATCACTTATTTGTTGATTTGACAGAGAGAGAGATCACAAGTAGGCAGAGAGGCAGGCAGAGAGACAGGGGGAAGCAGGCTCTCCGCCGAGCAGGGAGCTTGATGCAGGCTAGATCCCAGGACCCTGAGATCATGACCTGAGCCGAAGGCAGAGGCTTTAACCCACTGAGCCACCCAGGTGCCCCTTCAGGTTTTATTCTAAAAGGAAGAGAGAAGAGACAAATTCCTCTTATGGGGACAACTGACTTTTCCCCCATAAACTTTCAAATAAACCCTGTGATGTTTGTGATCCAGTGATTATTAAAAGTGATTATTAAAGTGGTACTTACATAATTAGGATGATGTTTTAAAATTCAGATGTCTTTTTAGATTCCACATATAAGTGAAATCACATGGCATTTGTCTTTCTCTGTCTGACTTACTTCTCTTAGTGTAATATCTTATAGGTCCATCCATGTTGCTGCAAATGGCAATATTCCATTCTTTTTTATGGCTGAGTAATA
Organism: Ailurus styani; assembly: GCA_002007465.1. Classification (NCBI taxonomy): domain Eukaryota; kingdom Metazoa; phylum Chordata; class Mammalia; order Carnivora; family Ailuridae; genus Ailurus; species Ailurus styani. The sequence goes on from LNAC01000039.1 coordinate 7,048,987, forward strand.
TTCTATTGTATATCTATACCACTTCTTTACCCATTCATCTCTCGATGGACACTCGGGTTGCTTCCATATCTTGTCTGTTGTAAATATCATGAAAAAATCATAGGGGTGCATATATTTTTTTGAATTAGTGTTTTGTTTTCTTCAGGTAAATACCCATAAGTGAAATTATTGGGTATGGTATTTATATTTTTAGCTCTTTGAGGAAACTCCATACAGTTTCCATAGTGGCTACTCCAATTTATATTCCTACCAACGGTGCACAAGGGTTCTTATTTCTTCACATCCTCTCTAGTGATTATCTCTTGTCTTTTTAACACTAGCTCTTCTGACTGGTATGAGGTGATATCTCATTGTGGCTTTGACTTGCATTTTCCTGATGATTAGTGATGCTGAGCATCTTTACATCTGTTTTTTGACTCTGTGTATGTGTTATTTGGAGATGTCTATTCAGGTCCTCTGCTCATTTTTTAATCAGATCCTTTTTTTTTTTTTGGTGTTGAGTTATATGAGTTATTTATATATTTTGGATATTAACTCTTTATCAAATACATCATTTGCAAGTATTGTCTCCTAATCAGTAGGTTGCTTTTTTGTTCTACTGGCTATTTTTAATTTATTTTTTAAAAGATTTTATTTTTATTTATTTGACAGAGAGAGACACAGCGAGAGAGGTAACACAAGCAGGGGGAGTGGGAGAGGGAGAAGCAGGTTTCCCACCGAGCAGAGAGCCTGATGTGGGCAGGGCTCGATTCCAGGACCCTGGGATCATGACCTGAGCCAAAGGCAGATGCTTAACGACTGATCCACCCAGACGTGCCTATTTTTAATTTATTTTTACTTTTGTTTTTGTTTCTCTTCCCTGAAGAGCTAGATCCAGAAAAATATTGCTAAGGCTAGTGCCCAAGAGATTGCTGCCTATAAATTAAAAGCAAAAACAAAAACAAAAACAAAAACAAAATCCTGCAATGCCTTAACTGGCGATATTACCTTTTACATAATATAGCCTGTTTGCAAATGATATTGAAAGAAAGCGCTCTTTATTTTGCTTCGACATTTGGAAACAGAGAAGTACTTTCTAGTGGCAAACTTGTTCTTATTACATCTTGTCAATGATTTAACAAGATTTAAAATTTGAACTAAACTTAACTTTCTTTAACAGAAGAAAGTTGTGACTTTTAACATGTAGAAAAATGTTTAATAGATGTATACAAAAGAATGTATAATATCTCGATCCTAAAACAAAAATCTAACCAACCACTAATGGCTGTGTGCTTACACATACTCATTTATTATGATTACTGACCATGAATTTGAATCACATTAAACAACTTCCTCAAATATTTTTGGCATTGTTATTCCCTTTATAGGAATCATGTTTTGTCCTGTTTTGCCATACAAACTTACAATAAATTAAACTCCAGGTTGTTGCGTTTAATGGTAAAAAAAAAGAAAAGAAAAGAAAAGAAAATAGTAATTCCCTATTCTATTGAGAGAACAGACTCACCTCTATTGTACCTCATTGTTTATATGTCAGATATATTTATTTTTATCATTCATATATAGATCCAAGAGGGGTTTTGGAAATTCTTTGTTTTTCTTTTTTCTTTTTTAAAGGCTTTAATTATTTGAGAGAAAGAGAGCACAAGTGGGAGGGGCTGAGGGAGAGGGAGAAAGAGACTCCATGTTGAGCAAGGAACCCAATGCAGGGCTCAGTCCCAGGACCCTGGGATCATGACCTGAGCTGAAGACAGACACTTAACTGACTGAGCCACTCAGGCATCCGATTCTTTGGTTTTCAAAATAAATATCAGTACCTCTTGGATGTGAAGTAAAAACTAATTAAATCAGTCAGGCAACTTCTTACTAGCTTCTTAGAGAGATAAAATGTTTCCCTCTTTTGAAAAAATAGTGCCTACCCTTTGTAAATGAAATGGGGATGAAAATAGGGCAAGAAACCATACAGTACCATAATTGAGAACTGTGGAAATAGTGAATGTGGTAGATTAAACATAGCTACATATTCTTTGCTGTTTTTCTCATCCAGAAGTGAAATCTAATTGTCTTCCTCTTGAAATTGAGTTGGTTTTAGTGATTTCTCTGACCAATAGAATGGAGCAGAAATAATGTTCTGGAGCTTCTGTAGCTATGTAAGGAGCTTTAAATCTTCTGCCTGGGTCTTCTAGTGTTTTCTCTGGGAGTCTGGGCTTGTATGTAAGAAGTTCAGGTACCCTAAGACCACCACCTTGAAGAGGTCATGTGCAGGGACTTCAGTTGATAATCTCAGCTGAGCCTGGCTTTCCATCATTTCCACTGAGATGCCTGCCATGTGAGTCAAACCATCTTGGACCCTCCAGAATGGCCCTATCAACTGAATACTACCAAGCAGTGCTTATGAATACAGCGTGGAATAGCAGAATCACTCAGCCCTCCCCAAATGTCTGGCTCACAAAAATCATAAGATATAATAATATAGTTGTGGTTTTAAGCCACTAAGCTGTGGGTTCTTTTGTCATGTAGCAATAGATAACTGGGGCCAACTTCTCTACTGGAAACCAGAATTGGTTGTGAGGCAGGGCAAGTCTGTCTGTGTAAATGACAGACACCTCAACTCTACCACTTTTGACCTATCGTCTGGGTGTGGCTAGCCTTATTTCCAACAGTTGGAAATACTAGTAGCTAGGTAAAAAAGTAGGAGCTGAAATAAATTAATACCCCTATAAAATAATTTTTAAAATTTAAAAACTTTACTGTTTGATGTTCTTTTCGCTTTAATTTCTCACCCCCTCATACCCTTACCAGTTCTCCTTAAGTTATAGCTATGCCTTTGGCCCTCAATACAGTGTCTGGGTTTGCTTAACTGCTGCCGGACACACGGATAATCCGACTACACCCCTCATAATGCCCACTCCCTAATTACCCTTTTCTTTGCTCAGCCTCTTTGATGGGTATGCACCAAAGCCAGAATATTGCTAAAAAACGTGACAACGGAGAAGCAGAGAATCAACTTTAGATGTTGTCTTAGTTTGCTTGAGCTGATATGACAAAATACAAGAGACTGGGTACCTTTTAAAACAGACATTTACTTCCCGTATTTCTGGAGTCTGGAAGGCTGAAATCAGGGTGGAAGCAAAGTTGGGTTCCGATGAGAACTTTCTTCCTGGCTTACAGACAGTCTCCTTCTTGCTATGTGCTCACATGGGCTTTCCTGGCTGGGTATGCAGGAAGATTTCTTCTTCTCCCTCTTGTAAGGGTACTAGTCTCATTATGAGGCTAATACACCCACGACCTAATCTAAATCAAATTACCTCCCACAGGCCACCCTCTCCAAATAACATCACACTGGAGGTTAAGGCTTTAATATATGAATGTTGGGGGAAAGGATACAAACATTGAGTCCATAACAGATGGTATATAGAAAATAGCATAGCAGTCCTGAGACTGCTCTCCTTACAAGGGCCTGCTGCAAGCTAGACGGCTGGCTGATGTCCGAGAACTTAAATTTTTGGGAGGGTTCCCACCAATCCCTAACTGATGAGGGAGGCTCACTGTACCTGGACTGTTTCGTACAAGTGCTTTCCTTCTGGGAGCATGCAATTTTGTTATGTGCTCAGCAGAAGATGCTTATGTGACCAGCTTCCAAAAAAAAAAAAAAAAGCCTTTGGTAATGAGTGTCTAATAAGCTTCCCTGGTAGACGATATTTCACATGTGTTGTCATAATTCTCTGCCAGAAGAATTAAGCATGTCTTGCGTGACTCCACTGGAAGAGAGCTGTTGGAAATGTGTGCCTGGTTTCCTCCTGACTTCGCCCCTTATGCCTTTTCCCTTTGCTGATACTGCTTTGCAACCTTCCTCTGTAATAAATCATCCACGTGGCTGTGACTGTACACTGAACCCTCTGAGTCCTCCTGGTATCACCAGACCTGTGGTGGTCTTGGGGACCTCAGACACAGATGGCAAGAACAGAAGCAAAGGAGAATTGCACACATGCACGAACACACACAACAGTGTTTCCATTGAGACCGTCCTTTGAGAAATTTTAAGATCTTTAATGAAAGGGAATTGGATTTCTATTAAGTCATACTGGTAATATGAACGTGTTAATTATTCATATGTTTGCTTAACTGTCTTCACTTCTTATCTGCCCTTCCTAGCTTCAGATCCCTCCCGAGCTTGCTTCAGGGCACGGTCCTTCCTGCTCCGTCTGTAGAGGCAATCCTGACTAGCTCTCTCCGAGCCTCCCGCCTGCCCCCGGCCACTACGTGTCCTCCATTCTACTTCCTCCTTTAGCAGCATCTCCCACAGCTGAGCGCTTGCCCTGAAATCCTCGTCTTGGCCTTTGAAATATGCTCTTTCCTGATTTGCCTCTGACCCCTCCATCCATTCCTTTCTAGGTTCCTTTGCTAATTTTGCCCCCTGTTTCAAAGCTTCAAATGTTGGAATGACTTGGTGCTGAACTGCTCTCTGTTCCTTATTTAAACACGCTACTGAGTCATGTGGCTTCTAGTCTCATGGCTTTAAATATCACCCACAAGCTGAAAACTCTAAGATTTATGGCTCCACACTGATCTTTCCCTTGAGTTCCAGACTTTTATATCAAACCACTTACATTCTCTGCCTAAAAGCATAAAGGCTTTTCAAATTTAGAATCCTTGAAGCAGAACTCCTGATTCTTTGTCTCAATACTCTGGTCTTTGTCCAAACCTCCTCTCCCTATCCTCCTGGCTTGATAAATGCTGTTTATCAATGACATTCAATCTCTCTCTAACTCGAAGCTACCAACAATTTTTTACTAGCGGAAATCAAAGTTCCACTCAAAGTGTTCAATGACTCTAATGGGTTTCATACATCTATATCCTACCCTAGTAACTTCAGATAGGGACTCTTTAAACCTATATTCTTAAACTTTTGTAAGGACACAAGCCTCTTTGAGAATCTGATAATGATACATCCTTCATTAAAATACACATACTCACTTAAATAAAGTGGCACAGAGATAATTTAAAATTAAATATAACTATATATTGAGAGAGATATAGATGCATAATAATTTCAAATGCATAAAAATAAGATGTGGGAAAAAATCAAAATTATTATAGATGAATTATAAACAAGTTTACTGTAAAAGAGAAGATAGTTTAGATATGCTGGAGCAAGAAGTTAACACCAAAAATCTGTTTTATTTTCTTTTATTCTTTCACAAGATACCTGTCCAGTGCTGTGTTTAGCACTTGTCTCTCATACCATACCTTCAATATGTGATTAGAATCTGCTCTAAGCCCAGGCTCAGCCACCATTCTCTCCTGTATGACTGACAAAAGCTTTGTAATGATCACCTTGCTTCCATTATTATTCTCACCCATAGTTATTTTTTTTTTGAGTGACTATGGGGTAACTTTTATTATTTGTGTATGCATATGATCTCTTTATCTAATGTATGTATAGTATCTATATATATACATATCATACCATTCTTGATATTTGATGTTTTTATTTCTATTTTCTTCTATCTCTGTAATTTTTATATTTTCCTCTTTAATCAATTCATATTTATTTGCCAAAACTGAGGTGAAGATCTCAAAAAGAAAAGCAGTTTTCCAACATCATTTATTGAATAATCCTGTCCTTCCCCACTTGTCAAGTCCTTAATGATATGTCTTTTCTGTAAATGAAGCTATTTCTAACTATTCTGCTCCTTTGACTTATCTGTTCATTTTTTTACTGTTATCAGTATCTAAAAATTATAGCTTTATAAAATTTGAAAGACCTTTTTCATTAACTTTTGGGAACATAGAAAACTTTAAAAAACTAAAGAATTGTGTGTGAAGAAACGGAATCAAAGTGATATGGAATGTGAAGACATGGAATTGGTAGAGTCAATTATGGAGTGCCATGATACTGTGTTTCGAACGCCAGTAGGTCTCTGCAGACTTTTTTCTTCAACTAATTAAAACTCCCAACAGAGAAAATTATTCTGCATGTTATCCATTGTAAACCTCTAAATGGAAAATCAGTAGATGAAGGCACTAGGAGACACTCTGTATTCAGTTTGTATTTCCACCCACCCCCTTCCATTGAGAGCTTTTGAAGAGTTAGCTACATACCAATAAGTTCCTCTATGCTACGGCTAAGAGCTGAAAATTAAAGCCATGCCCCCTGTCAATAACGCTGGAATAATTTACAGAATAATTTACTAAACCCTTTGGGAGGACCTGGAAAGTATACTTAGCATGCTATTTCTAACTTTGAAGCATAAAATGTCAGACTTGCTTTCCCATTTCTTTATCTCCTGATAACTAAGAGTTATGAGTAAACTCAGACTTCTAAATAGGAGTAAGTAAAATAGAGAACAGGAAACAGGGGAGAAAATGAGCAAATTGATTATTTTGGATTTGGTATGCAATTCTTTTTGAAAAATAATTATTTCTCTACGTCAATCAGAGAAAGACAATTATCATATGATCTCTCTGATATGAAGAACTTGAGGGGTAGGGTGGGGGGTCNTTGTGCTTTGGTGAATGCTGTGAAAGATGTAAGCCTGATGATTCACAGACCTGTACCCCTTGGGCAAAGAATAAAAATAAAATTAAAAAAAAAAAGAAAAATAATTATTTCTCTCTTTAAATTAATACTTCTAAATAGCCAGATTTTATTGTCAGTATAAGAAATATTTGCTTAGCCTCCACTTCTCTATTAATAAAAATGTGTAAAATTCAAATTTTTGATAATTTAAACACATTTTCACTGATTCGTCACTAATCATTTTGGCATCTTAGGAAGACTGAACTTTAAAATTGAGGACAAAACAAAAGTGTTAGTATTAACTGGCAAGTATTTGGGCCAATAGCTTTTGCATCTTGAAAAGGGACTTGATTTCAAGGCTAAAGTCATTGGTAATTAGTGGGAGGAATATGGTAGTGAGAGAGTTTCCTTTCTTTGTCACCCTGTTTCTCTTGATCATTTTGTTTACAGGAACTGGATGTGTTCAAGTGATCTATTCAGTCCCCTGCAAAATAAAAATAGCTTTTGATGTACTAATACATCAGAGTATTGCTGGAGAATTCATGCATATTAGTGAAACCCAAGGCCCATCTTATACATATTCCACTCAAAAGCAAAATATACACCCCAGCAAAAGAGGACTTGACCTTGTCAAGAATCCAGGTAGATGTGTGCTTGTGGGTGAACTGGAGAAGAAAAAGGAAGAAATGATATCATAAAGAAAGGAGAAGAAGATAGGAATAAAGGGGCATTTTGAATGCTTATGAGCAAGGACCTTGGCATAATCAAAGAACAGCCAAGTAGAAAATAAATATTTGTCATGCACTGGATTCCAACAGTATCCCTAATTACCTCTTTCATAAGATGAGTTTTTTTGTCATAAGAGACTAAGCCTGTGTGTCTTATTTACCCTTGTAGACATTAAAGTACAAATTATATTTTGTACATGTCCTACTTCCTTAGGGGGTAAGCCTGAACTTGGAGATGGAAGCATCCATACATTTGGCTTTGAGAAGCTTATAACACACCTGATGATCCTTAAGTGACAAATGGAGTTTAAAACATCTGTTAACTAGAAAGTTAAGCTAAACTGGATATTTATCAGTGAAGATAAATAACATTGGTTGACTACAGTTTTTCCATTTTGAAGTGTTCCTCTGACAACTGGAGGCATTGTCTCCAGTGCCAGAATAAATAACATATGCGAAGGAGTAGTTTCAAGCTTTTGCCATAAGTGTCTTCCCAATTAAGGATGTAATACTAGCATGACGGCAGGCAGTTTTGGTCACAATGACTGTGTTGGACTTTCCCCATGCATTTTCAATGGAAACAGGTCATATTCTCAAATTCTGCCTAGTAAATACACCACAGGGGATAATTATTTACCTGAAATTATATTATCGCTTCATGAAAAAAATGTGTCATCACACCTCTAATCTATGTACTGGGGCACTGTGAGTGTGCTTTCCTGAAATTTTTATTTTGATTTTGATAAGAATAATGCAGATTTACTATATTTTTCTCCATCACCAAAGAATCACTGGGGACAACGTGAGCCTCAGTTATCTATCTTAACATTTTTTTTTTGCAACAGATTTCTAATTAGCAAAATAGCCCCCTCTCTGTTTCATGAAAAACAGTTTCTTAGATTTATATAATGATGCATTATGATCATTCTCTGATAAAGTGCAGCTTCACCATGGTTATTGGGTTCTTTTAATATGCTTATGGGAGGTTTTAGTCCAAATATTACCAGTAATCCTGATGTGTCTATCTACTATAAAGGATAAAAGCTGGTTTCAAAATGGGACAATAAGCCAAAATCAGATACTGACACAGAACGTATTTTAATTTATATCCCTACTTTAAAACTGGAATGTGTAAAAATATTATGAAAGATAAAATATTCTAAACAAATAGAAAACAATGAAAAAAAATTTTTATTCCTCATAGTTTTAATAAAGATTTAAAATTAGCATCAAATACATTTTTAAAAATAAAAATGTACTACTGTAAAGTGTGTAGGATATATTAAATAGCTTTGCTAATAATTTTTTTCTGTATGGCAGACATGGCAGACAAGAGTTCACAGAATATTCCTTATGCTACCCTACATTTCCCTACTTCCCTTGAAGTTTGGCTGGGGCCATGCCAATAGTTCCAGAAACAGAGTGATGTGCTCAGTCCAAAATACTTCAAGGCATGTGTGAGCTCTCCCCACCCTCTTCCTCTACTTCGATTTTGAACGTCAAGTGCTTCAGAGTGTGTAATAGACGATGGAAACTGTGTGGATCCCTGTTTCAGCCCTCATAAGGGAGCTGCCCTGGAGACTCACCAGGCCCATGATGATTTTAAATGACAAATACTTTCTTAGGTAGTGCATCACTATGATTTTGGGGTTCGTGTAGCCTATTCTAACCAACAGGTTGGATAAACAAGGAAACACTGGTTTGTTTAAGAGTGCATTAGGACTTTTCACAGGTACTTCTCCATACTGTTATCTATATTTTACAGAGAAAGGCTTTACAAAGATGTATCCGAGAATATATAATTCTTAGAGAAGAACTGAAATTTAAGTGTCCTATGCAGAGTTGAGGAACTGCTTCCATTAAGTAGTATATGGGAAATTCTTGTACTAGTTTTACAATGAACCTGTACCACTGAAACAAATAATACATCATATGTTAATAAAAAATAAAATAAAATGGAGAATTGAAGAAATAAATTAGAAATTAAAAGGAAAAGTATCATGTTAGATGGCACGCCAGGTCTTCACAGGATTGTCGCCGAATACACAAAACTACCTACGTGGTAGGTATTGCTGTTCTTCTTATTTTTACTATTTTTCAGATAGAGAAACTGAAACTCAAAGAAGATAAATAAGCTTCAGAAGTCACCCATTAATAGATCTCATAGCCAAGACTGAAGCTTAGTCACTAGCCTATGCAGCCTTTAGTCCTTGTACTATTTCTTATTTAGATTGATACAAATGAAATCTTCCTAATAGGAAGTCATTTGTTACTCAGTAAATACGAGCTCCTCCTGTTTCATTTAAAGAAACTTATAGTTCTCAGCATGTTTATAGAAAAGATATTTGAAAATCTGTTTTTAGAGAAGTGAAAGAAAATATATTTTAGTAAAATAACACATGACTGTGGATTTTTAAAACCTATCTTCAAGAAGAAATCCAGATAAATGATTGAAACATACTTATCTTTATTAAATTGTACTTTTTAGGTTAAGATGTTAAACTATAGTAAAGCATTCCCATTTGTAGCATCAAATATTTAACAGCATTTTCTTTTTCCTTTCAACACTGTTCCAGAATTTATGTTATAACTGCCAATATATTCCAAGTCATGTATCAACTTGGCATCTTAGTCCTTGTGAATTTTGTTTAAATTATGTGAAAAATGCAATTTGATCCTCAGCAAAGACTGAATACATGCTTTTTTTGTGATAATTTTCTTCTTAATTTGTATTTCTTTTTTTAAAAGAGATTTTGCTTTTTCAAATTGCAGAATCCTTTGGACTGTTCACATATTCACAAGGAGCTTCCAGGATCCTATAAAAATATTTATAGATTTGACTATTTTAAATAAAATGTAAAGAAATTAATGCTACATTCTCTCCCTTAATATGTATTAGGTATATGATTTTAGTTCTGAAATTGATCTAAAGTGTAGAGAGATCTTTCTGCTTGTATGTTACAAAAATTATATAGCAAAGGCACGACATAAGTATGCTACGTTAAATCTGTATTGTAAATCACAGTTCATCATAACATAAACTAGATATTAAGGATACTAAAGCCATTTGCATAATAAGAGGGTTTCATTCAAAGGTTTGGTATTATTATTATTCACTATATTTGAGTAAGACTTAACTATATAAAAATAACCTTTCCCCCCTCAAAAAGTACATATGAGTAGATCTCAAACTCACAAAGATGAGGCCATAATTTTACTTCCAACCTGCTTGCCTGCAGGCAATTTAAAATTCTCTGCACTAAGAAACCTAATCTGCCTTATATACCTTATTTCAGCATAACAGAACAGAGAAAGAGTAAGGTTTCTCTCACCACACTTAAGACTGATGTCATCCCATAAAAACCATTTGGTTCTTTTCATTATTTTCATGATACTACCTCCAACAGCTTTTATTCTTTTATAGCTGGTGTGCCACTTTCAGGCTATAAATAACCATAAGTTCCCTCAGGGCCAAGTTTTATAAGAGTTATTCTACTTGGATTCTTAGAAGGCTCCAAATGGCTAAATTTTGATGAGCTAGTTTAATTCTATCAGAGGAAATTAATATTACTGGGAAAACTATATTTAAGCTTCTATAACTATATCTCATGGTCAGTTTAGTTGGTTATTGATTTCTGCTACCTCCATTCTCTGTGGTTATGCTCATAACCAGAGAGATGGGGAGAGCGAGAGAGACAAAAAGAGACAGAAAGAGAGAGGGAGAGAGAGTGGGAGACTCCCTGAATGACTGACTGAGGGAATTTTGCTATTATACATTTCCTTGAAGTTGGATTGAGGGTCATTATTTTGAACTAATAATTGCCCTTGCTCTCTCAAACTCCATTAAGCTTAATGGTCTGATTTAATTTGCTTGGCCGGTCTTTACTCTAAAAATATTTTCTGCTCCTCCTACATTTCCTTCTCTGATAGGAACAAAGTCTGGTTTTAATCCACACTACATAAAATTACCAAAAGGAACCAATGAACATTCTAGTAGTGAAAAAGATTTATGGTAATTTTCCCTTCCACCGCATCAAAGCGTATGATTGCTTGGCACATGCGGAGTGGGCAGACAGATTTTAAGGATGTAATCACCAAAGTTTACCTCTCTGGCTAATGTAAAAACTGGGCTGTTAGGAGTTAAATGTCCTTTCCACAGGAGATAAGTGGTGGATTTTTGAATGCCAACTTTTTCCTTACTGAACAACTAGATGTTTACTGACATAGTCTAAACCCATGTTTGACTCCTGCAAAGGTTCTCACAGATACTCTTTTATGATATGTCTGTATAACAGTTTTCCATTAGTAAAGTTCACATGCATGGGGAAGAGAAGCACAGGAGACAAGAACATGAACTTGATATTTGTTGTCATTATCAAAAATCTGGTTTGAGTTCTAAACCTAGAAACTCTGGCTTTTACCAAAAATAGGAAGTAGACTTTCAATTGAACAAACCCGTGTCTTGAAGAGAATGGGAAAAGGAAAATGAAAGCATCTTTCAGTTTAGGTTTTATTTTTACATTAGTTTATGGATTTGTTTTATTTTTGTAATTTCCAGATCAGTCAAAAATTTTGTATTGATTTTTCAAAACTCAGTATCATTAAACATTTGCCACTCATTTCTTTTCAACACATTAACAAAAAAGGTATGGTTTTCTTATTTTAAAGATGCAGTTATTTGCTAAAAGAATCCAGATTTTTGAAAGTAATATTTCTGAGAGAGTTGAAAATCAAGAAATTAGTTGTTTTCAAAAACTTCAGGAAAGTTCATATCTGAAAGACATACGACACAATATAAGTATTTCCCTTGGGTTTTTGGTTGTTGTCTTGCTGTATTTTGCATTCCAGACTTGTTCATTTCTCCTTTGTACTATAGGCAGGCATACGAATGTTTGCGAAGAGCACTAGTGGTATGCACAAGGACTCCTGTAGGTGGCGCTGCAATCCTGTGAGAATAATAAGAGCCATCAACAGGCCTCCATTATGGTTTACCTAGACATTGATTTGGGATTCCTTCAGAAAATGGAAATGCTAATAAAAAATTAGTAACAGTGACTTGTTCAACTTTAGGGGAATAAAAGAAGAAATTATGTTGAACAAACTTGGAAACAGAAGCATGTAAAACACATTTTAAATATCAACACCAAAGTCTCCCCCAAACCCTACCCAATTTATCCTTTCTAGAACTCTTGGTTACCTCAATTTACGTAACTGAAAAACAGCAGTAGAATCAAAAGACTGCACTGGCTTTCTCAACCAAATTTTCAAAAGCAGTAATTATTTGGCAGTAATATAAAAAATGAAGACTTTCAAAACAAATCACTAAACAGAACTTGCAGTATAATTATTGTATTTGCAAAGAAGCAGAAACAAGTTCCCCACGTTATCACCTTAAAGATTTTCAGTTCTTTATTCAAGACTGATAGATGGGGCACCTGGGTGGCTCAGTTGGTTAAGCATCTGCCTTCGGCTCAGGTCACGATCTCAGGGTCCTGGGACTGAGTCCCACATTGGGCTCCCTGCTCAGCGTGGAGTCTGCCTCTCCCTCTCCTGTTCCTCTTGCTTGTACCCTCTCTTTCTCTCTCGCTCTGTCAAATAAATAAATAAAATCTTTTAAGAAAACAAGACCGATAGACTGCAACAGAAAAATAAAAAGGAATTATACTAGTTGAATAAAAGTTTTAAGTTCATGATTTGTAGGGACAGGATGTGGAGAAAAGTACCCTTTAACTTTCTCATAGGCCTGATACTGAATTGAATGACAACTTGTATGTGCACTTTCCTGAAGGTTTTCTGAGTCTTGGAATTACTGCCATTTGGGGAAGGATTACTCTTTGTCCTGGGGGGGTTTCCTTTGCATGGTAGGACATTTACCAACATCCCTAACCTCTACCCATGAGATGCCAGTAGAACTTCTCCCACACTGTGCCAACCCCCAAATCTGTGACAACTAAAAATGTTTCCAGACATTGCCAAATGTTCCTTGGATGACAAAATCAGCCCTGATTGAATACAGTCATGTGTTGTTGTTGCTGTTGTTTTTAATAGACACGAAAGGAAAAATAAGTTGAAGAATACCCTGATTATAAGCTACTTATAAAAATAGTAGATAAGATTTGGTCTTCTAAATAATTAATGTCTAAGAACACTTGTGGACCCTGTGCATTTGTCATCAGAGATGTGGTAATTCATCTCTACCACCTAAATTCAGCCAAATCTGTACGTATTCCTACATTGTCTCCACCAAACTTAAATGAATGATGTTTCTCTGTTTGAAACAAAGCATATTACGCTTTAAAGGCTTATCAGACAATTAAATGGTTAGCAAAGTTCCCATTCTACTAAAATATTACAGTTAAACATATTGTGCTCTTTTATTTATTTTTATTTTTTAGATTATTTATTTATTTATTTGACAGAGAGAGATCACAAGTAGGCAGAGAGGCAGGCAGAGAAAGAGGAGGAAGCAGGCTCCCTGCTGTGCAGGGAGCCCAATGCGGGGCTTGATCCCAGGACCCTGATCAAGACCTGAGCTTAAAGCAGAGGCTTTAACCCACTGAGCCATCCAGGCGCTCCTATTGTGCTCTTTTAGAAGATGACTATAAAATAGCCCTCAAATAATAATGAATTTGCTAGGGTCTCTGTCTTTTAGGCATCTTATTTATAATAACATTGGAATCATTCACCCTCTTCTTCAGTTTGAAGACAAAGAGTACTCTAATGGAATGTGACAAAAATACACTATTCATGAAGTTCAGTTACTTTAAATAACTGAAAATATGGCACATAAATTTACATCAGATGCCTGGGGCATCCTTTTACTAGAAATGTCAGAATTGGAAGAGATCTTAGAAACAGTCTTAAGTCCTGTCACTTGAATGCTATAGAAACTGAGGCTTAGGGGGGTTCAGTTTTGTGCTCAAAATAATACAATGCAGGAAGTGCTGGGACCAGGTTCTCCAGGGCCCTTCCAGCAGCCTCCCCACTACATCATGCCCATGGTGAGAGGACGGCATCTCAGTCCCAGTTCTACTTTTAACCTATTCTTCTATTTTGAATTTAATGATATAACTTCAGAGAATGCTGGCTTGCCTGTGTATATTGTCCAAATACTGTTTAAAACATTAAGACCCCGCTTCTTAGTTCAGGACAATTAGACTTTCTTCTTAAATAAAATTGACAAATTCTTGATTATTTCTTTAATGAGATAATTCTGTAAAGCTGTCCTGTTTACTTGCATGTTATACTATTACTGAAAGTTGCATTACATTAATGTCTTGTGTAAATAGTCTAAGGAAAAGTTGACTTTTGCAGCATATTTATTTCCACACTTATTATTAATAAACTGTTACTAACTGGCAACATAAACACAGAAGGAGTGCAATAGATGACTTCAAACATGAGTACAACACCTGCCTTTGCACTTGCTTTATTTCTGTTGCCATTCAAGTTTATCATGTGTGATCACTCAATTGCCCTAAAACCTTAATTTCTTTCCTAAGTCAAAGTTTTGGAACTATTTGTTTGCCCAGATTTGGATTCTATTATTTAAAAAAAAAATGTAAGTGCTGGAATCCCCTTGCAGTATTCCTTAACAAATGGGACCACCAGGTAATCCAGAAAGAGTGAACTGTTTTTTAGATGATCATCAAAATAAAAATTAAAAAAAAATTCTTGTAGAGACTCTGCAGACCTCAAAAGGAGGTCTGGGCTGAATGATTCTAGTAGCAATCTCCTCACCTTTTATAAGGAATGATACAACTAGATCTGATCATTGAAATCATCCTTCAAATAGTCCACCCATTAAAACCATCCCTTTTTCACTCTTCAAAATATTTCAACTAAAAGTATTTGACTGTCCTTATATAAAGCTCATACAAACTCAGTTTCAAATGTTATATATTTGTGCCTAATGGGCTTAATTAGATTACAGGAAAAGGGATCATTGAAAACATGGTATATATTATTTTGAAATGCAGGAGGAGATTGAAAAATAGTTTTAAAAGATGAAATGACCATGTAGAATACTCCTCAATGCTAATTCTAATTCTAATACCACAATTCTGCTTTTAATTTGAAAATGCTTAGGTCAATCAAAATATATGTTTTTTTCGAATCAGAGTTAAATAACTCCTGTCCTACATGTATCATGGAACTAGACGTAATGATCCTGAGGCTGGGAAAACCTTATGATGACTGTAACTTCAATGAGTGGGAGCTGAAAAGTTGCTTAACAGTGAGTGGTTTTTCAAGAAGTGGAAACTTGAAGTCACTTTCTGTTAATTTTGGGGAAAATCCTAAAATGTTTCAGAGGTTGAACAAAAAGCAAATACCCACCAATATTCTTGAAGAAAACCGAAGTGATTGAAGAAGAAACTAAGCTGTTTATGGTCAGAATCAGAGCTGTGACTTCGCAGAGATTTTCTTCATTTATCGGTTTTAGTCCAGGATTGTTTTTTAACCCTGTGATCTCATTTTATGCTCCCAGTTTGGTGGTGACTCCATGTATCCCACTCCTGGAAGAAAGCAATTTCAGATTTACTTCCCCAGGATGGATATGACAAAGAAGGCTCTGTGTTGAGTGCAATATTATAAAGATCTCACAACAGAAAATAGACATCTATGTTTCTATGGCACTGTCACAATGGGAAGCTGGACATTGGCTTCTTTATTATTTTCTTTTTATTTTAAAGTTTTTATTTATTTATTTGAGAGAAAGAGACAGAGCACAAGTGGGGAGGAGAGGGAGAAGTAGTCGTCCCACTGAGCAAGGAGCCTGATGAGAGACTCAATCCCAGGAACCTGGGATCATGACCTGAGCTGAAGGCAGATGTTTAACCAACTGAGTCATCCAGGTGCCCCAGGACATTGACTTTTTTAGACATAGAAGGGTGTGGACACCTCTTCAAAATGTGAACTAAGGAGCTGAATTGCAATCTGTAAGCCCAGTGAAGATGACCATATTTCTGGTGAGACAGGGTCTGGAGAAGATTGTAAGACTCAACACATCCCTTTGAATCTTTGCTCCTGCATTTACTCGCTGAGTCATCAGGTGGATCATTTAAACTCACTGAATGTTGATTTCCATATATGTAAAGAGGGAATAATATATTTGTCTGACAAATTTGTTGGTAAACAAACAAAATGTTGAAAATATAAGACATGCTAGAGGACTTATATGTATGCTGAATATAGCCCATCTCATGTGTAGCATGTGTGTATGAAGCTAGTAGAAAGAATTGAGTTCTGTTATTTCATTGATAGAATCATCCATCTCTCAAAAACAGAACTGTGGATCCTTTCTACAGGTTGACCTCATCATAAGTAACTTCCCAGTCCCTGACAGGACCCTTCACCACAATTTCCCTTCTCTACGGGCCTGGAAAGAAAAGATCCTGCTCTCATGGCAGACACCGAGGAACCCATCCTGTAGAAAAAACGCCACTCTCAGGGGCCGGTGGCACAGAACAAGTGTATGGATAACTGGCTCTTGTCACTCTTTACTTTTACCCAGCGGACGCGGTTTTCAGCAGTTACTTCATTTGAGATCTCACAGACCATATACCATTAGTATCTGACGTTTGATTGTGCCCGCTATGTCGATAGTGTCAGTTCCATATTACTTTGAAACAGGAAGATAAGCTTTTTAGCTTTCCTTTACTAATTTTGAAATTGTTGGTTATCATTGCTTTCTTCATGCACAGAAAAAGAAAAGACTTCTATGAACTGTTTAATAAGAACAAAGTTTTCCTCCCGCTCCTAACCCAATTTTCCTAAAAGAACTAACCCTATATAATGTATATAAATGCTTACCACATATCTGTTCTAGAATCAGTTATTTCACATATAGTATCTTAGTTAATTTACACTGTAAGTCTGTGAGCTAGATGCTAGTGTCTTCTCATTTTGGAGATAGAAAACCTCTGTACACGAGTTAAGTTAACCTATAACTGATTAAGATTTTTTTCACATGTTCTATAGTTGATATTATTTTATTTGCTCTTATACTTGATAGTATATAGGAATAACTTTCTGTGTCATTAAAGTTGCTTCAAAAATATGAGTTGAATGTTCCTCATAAATTCTATCAGTTAGATGTATTATAATTTAGTCAATAATTCCTCTGTAATTGGATTTTTACCTGTTGAAAATTGGTTAATATAAATAAGGCTGGCAGGAAAGTTTTATAAAACACAATTTGGTCCATATTTATAATTAGTAAATTTTCTAAGAGTGGAATTATCATTTAAAATGTGTGAACATTTTTGAGACTCTCGATTGTTTTTCAAGAAGTGTGGCATAAATCAGTCCCTCCAGCAGTGCTGGAAACTGTCTCATCAGACTATAGTGAATATGAATATTTAATCATCAAAAAAAGAACAAGAGAAAGAGAAAATATTGATAGGTACACCAGCATTATAGTAATGTTTTGTTACAATTCAGTAATTGTTGGGTGCCAGGGTGGCTCAGTGGGTTAAGCCTCTGCCTTCAGCTCAGGTCATGATCTCAGGGTCCTGGGATCGAGCCCCACATTGGGAGCCTGCTTCCTCCTCTCCTTCTGTCTGCCTCTCTGCCTACTTGTGATCTCTCTATCATATAAATAAATTAAATCTTTAAAAAAA
Organism: Ailurus styani; assembly: GCA_002007465.1. NCBI lineage: Eukaryota > Metazoa > Chordata > Mammalia > Carnivora > Ailuridae > Ailurus > Ailurus styani. Next base: position 7,066,857 of record LNAC01000039.1, read on the forward strand.
TTCAGTAATTGTTTTTAAATTTTAAATTTTGTGTCTTTCTTCTTTAAGATATCCTTTGATTATTTTTCTACTAATATTAAAAATTGATCCTATATATTGAACATGAATAAGACATCAATATGACAGTAACTTTTTCTTTCACGGATGTGACACTTTCCCAATTTTATTTGATTTTTTAACTTTGTTAGAAGTGTAAATATTCATAATTTAATTTATTTTTAAAAGTTAAAGCTTTGAGTAAATAATCACATGAAATTATGTACTTCTTCATGCAAACATGGTTGTAATTTTTACAGTCCCTTCTGGTTCACTAGTGATCTCAAATTCAATAACTTATATTGATATAAGCCTTGCATAATTTTATAATTCATGATCTCTTTAGAGAAATTAATTTAAACACGCAGACTCACACACACAATGAGAGTGTGTATTTCTAAGCTCCCAAACTTCTCTACTTAAAGATTTTTCTGCCTAAGCTTAAAAATTCATACAAAATTATTTATAAGGCTTGAATTGTAATAAATTATTTAACTTCTTTATGATCTTTCATTTTAAGTCAGTATTATGTTCATTACTTTGTATGACAGCTAGAAGAGATAAAATGGTGAAATAAATACAAATAAATAATAAAAGATAAAACTATATATACATACATACTCATATACCTAATCTTATGGCATAGGTGGAAAAGACTGGAAAGAAAAAGTCTTCCAATCTTAGGGCTGTCTGTGGTAAGTGTTTTGTGACAAAGTCTAGATTTCACACTGTGAGACTCTTGCTTATAGCATGCAGTTAATTCTTACTTGCTTTTAAAGAAATTATGAGCACAATATGATGGAAATCATTTGTTATTAAATCAAAGAAGAAAACAGATGTGAAGAAGGCCTGAGACTCCATCTCGATGAAAAAAGAAAAGAAGGAAATCATGCTTTGATAAATAAAGCTATCAAAATTTAAATATATGTACTAAAATCCTATATCTGTTTTAGTTTAAAGAATGACTTTCGAGCTGGAAAAATATGACAAGATTTGAAGAGAAAAACCAAAAGCTATCTGGATCTTGTCTCCCTTTTATAAAGTGTGGTTTTGTCATGTCACCCAGGAATGTTTTATTCCAACTAATACAGAACAGAAAATTGATTAATGCTGACATTGCTTTCCTATGTCTCTGTACAGTATTTACCTGAAATAAAACCACAATTTCAATAAATGCACTTGTCATATAAGAACAAAAACATTAAATCTGTCTGAAAATACTGAATAAAATATAAATAGTCTTGTGTACTCTTTTCTTACTGGAAAATTATTTTTAAATTATTGAATTTATTAAAATTATTAAATTATTAAAATTTTAAATTATTAAAAATAATTAAGAGAAAATGACCAAATGACCAGTAGTTTATAAAATAAAGAACAAAACTAGTCTTTACCTCCAAAACCCCTTTTTCTCCTATTCCTTAACTCAAACTAATCCTCCATTTAGGGAACATTTTCCTTTTCCCCATGTATAGCTTTGAGTCCATTTTTTTTTAACGATTTTATTTATTTATCTGACACAGAGAGAGAGAGATCACGAGTAAGCAGAGAGGCAGGCAGAGAGAGAGGAGGAAGCAGGCTCCCTACCGAGCAGAGATCCTGATGCCGGCCTCGATCCTAGGACCCTGAGGTCATGACCTGAGTGGAAGGCAGAGGCTTTAACCCACACTGAGCCACCTAGGTGCCCTTTGAGCCCATTTTTTTCCTTGATTCAAAAGTGTTGGATATTTAAAGCAGATGCAACTCTATGAAACTCTCCTTCCTCTACTTTCCTATTAAAGGCTATGATCTAAATTGTCTCCTTGAGTTCTCATGAAGCCATTTATATCCACGTTGTTAACGTTTACCTTGAACTTTTCATGCTGCTACTTGCCATACTTCTCTTGGAGTCCATGTTCTAGATAAGGTTTTTTTTCAATAATGGAGTTTCTTTTGGAAGTAAAACTCCTCTGAAAATGTTATGGGGTACTTTTTCCTTATGTCTCTAAAGCTAATCCAAAATTTCAATTAAAAACTTATGGTTTTCTATGAGCCAAAGCCAAAAACAAAAGAAAACAAAAAACCTGTTTATGCTTTATGAGTTTCAACTCAAAAAAGATGATCTTAATAGAATACCTGTGACAGACATTTACTTAAAATAATTTCTAAAAGTAATCAGAAATTCAGTAGGACAGCTGTATACACCTGAAGAATCAAAATGTGCATACTAAGCACCAACTCTATGATTTTCTGTGATAAGAACTTGGCTCTGTCAATAATCCTCTAAATTATGGTCTCTATGGTTATGGACTCAGAGCATGGCTGATGATGGTTTCAGAGGCCATATTTATAGTCTGAAGAGTATTTACCCAAGACAGATAGAGCTTTTGATTTTTGCAATATATGCAAAAAGAAGTACAAATTTAATTTTTAGTAAGATTTTTCACTGGTGTGCACATCCCTGGATTAATTAAATTGTGTTCTGAGGAAAAATCTGTGAGTATATTCATGCTGAAGCCAATAGCTTTGGACAACATGAGTCTTATTTTTAAATCATTTTATAAAAAGTCAGTAATGAGACAAATTGTGGATTTGTTTTTGGTTCTTTGCAATTAGATAGATAATGATCTGAGATGCTACTTGTTCTGGTTGACAGGTGTAACGAACACATTCCCTGTGGCTATCTTTGAGCAAAATGACATCTTGTGAGGTTCTTTAAATAGTAGTAAAGCCAAGAGTATAACTACTCATCAACAGTGTTAGTCACCGGAAAATTTTCAATTATGCTCTGTATTTCCTTCTTTATTCTCTTTGTCTCTCTCTGTCTTTATCTCAGTTTCTCTCTCTGATATATCTTAAGCAAATTGCCTTTCCTTTTTTTCTTATTTCATTTAACAAATTGATTTAAACTTTGTTATTAAGTTTCTACTATGAACCAAGTATTGAATCTCACGCTGGGCACAGATTGATGACTGAAATACTGTTTACTCTAAAGGAACTGTCAGTAGTTAAGGGGTGTCATATATTAAAAACTGATCATTTCTTCTGCTTCTAGACAGGATAGTGAACTACCACAGTCCTCTGTATCCCTTCACAGAACCAACTATAGAACAGTTAAGGAGGTTAACGAATTCAGAATTGTTGCAAAATTCTGGTGAGCACTGTTCCACATTATATTCTCAGGGAGGATACAGCGCAACAGGTATGAAGCTCATCAGCCACAAAAAACTCTATTCAACCACTAACCAAACCAACAAACAAACAAATAAAGAAAACTAAAAAGATCTTTGGAGAGACCAAAGATGGTTGGATCTTGATGGAACAAGGGTAGTGGGGGATGGGGAAGTTTGCAAATTAGAGAAGGCCAGGAGCCTCAGATGAGGTGCAGGTTGAGCTAGATTTCCTATTTATGACCTTTCCTCTCCCCAAGCCTTCATTTGCATGGGGCAAGAATACAGCAGCACCAGCTCCACAGTCAGCCATATAAAGTAGAGTAACAAGGAGGGGAATTGGAGTCTGTCTGTGGTAGAGATCCTCTATCAATGAGTGTACATAGCCTGGGGAGCATCAGAACTTTCCCGATGAAACAAAAATGGCAGAGGAAGAAATTCAAGGGAAGATTTTAGAGTTAGGCAAAAGAAAAGAAACCCATTAAAACACACAGTATGCCTCAGTAGACTATCTTCATGAAATTAGGTAAGTTTTCATTTGGGAAGTGTGTGTGTGTGTGTGTGTGTGTGTGTGTGTGTGTGTGTGTGTGTGTCCATGCATGTGTGTTTCCTACCTCTTTAAACATCAGCAGCTATTGATATTTAAATTAAAAAGCATTCCATCCAGTGAATTTAGGAAAGATGTTACATCTTATCTTCATAGATGTAATTTTACATATTTCTCCAAATAACTTCAATTTGGGCCTCTATTTCAGCTGGTGATGGAAAGCCTAATATCACCAGTTCATAAACCCAGTCACTCCTCTGAAGCATTCCAAATACATTAAATCTTCCCCCTCTTCTCTATTTTCCTCCCTTCTCCCTGAAAGTAATCTAATAATGATATGGAGGAGGGAGTCATGTAATAAATATATGCTAATATCAAGAGAGGGTTGTTTGCAGTGAGTGTCATCCTCTATTTTCAGCAGCTCCACAGCAGTGTCCCTATCTTGCCTTGCAGAGGCTTCTATTCTCACTGGCCCAGTCTTTGCCTCTAGTGGACGAGTTCATGCCTGCTATGAGGTCCTTGTCCTGGCTCTCAGCCCCTACAGATTTGTCAGCCCACCCAATACTTTGGAACTCACAGACGCTTTTCCAACAATGAGTCTCCATGAATGCACTAAGCACCTCTACCAGTGTTGTTCTTCCACCATTTCAACCTCTTGGTGCACAAAGGGCTTCTCTATGTGGCTCCCAGATCCCTCAAGATTGTATATCTCTCTACTTCTCATAGACGGAGGCAGTATCTCCTCACAATCCCTCCATCCTCCTTCTTCCTTCAGCGATCATACTTTTTCTCCTTTTAGGCAAGAAAATGATTGCATATTAGCATGAATCTTTCACTGATCTATGATACATTGTACATAGTCTATATCCTGAACCTCACAACTTTGCTCTTCATAAGCAAAGGCCAGGTTTTCATAATTTCAAGAGAAATATTTTTTCAGTAAACCCTGCATATTGCATATCAAAAGTACATTAGCTTTCATATTGATATGTGCACATAGTAAGATTCACAAAATCTACTTAGTGGCTCAAAATATAGCTTTTTGTTCAAGGCTATCACACACAGAAAGGGAGAGAAGCTACTGAATTATTAAGGAAAGGAAGAACTACTTAAAGAGCTAGAAAACAGTAAGCTCTCCTATATCACAATTTTATTTTTATTGTTATTTGATACGAATTTCTGTGTTAACCAAAACATGTTATCAACTGAACAAAGCGTTCCAAAAGCCTAAGACAATAAAGATTCATTTTTTTGCTCACTTCCAGGACAATGCAAGAAGGTGGGAGCTGGGAAGAGTAATGGCTGTTATACTCGTTCCAGTACCCCACTCTCTTTCAAGGCTTCACAGTCCTCAACTGGATATCTGCATCCTGCAGCAGATAGGGAAGAGAAAGTGAGTAGAAGTTCCCATGGAATATTTTATGGGTTAGCGAGTGTGGTAGGCAGAATTCTAAGATGCTCTAGAGGATTCCCTGCCCCCTAGTGTCCACATCCTGTGAAAGTAAGGGATTTATTAAGGTTATTAGGGTTGCTACATGGCACAGTTGATTTTTATAAAGGAGCATTATCTGGATGGCTTGGATGTAATCATGTGGCACCTGGGTCTAGAGGTGTAAGAATGATAACCAGAGACTCAAAATGAGAGCAATTCAATGCACAACAAATGTTCTGTTGTGAGCTTTGAAGGAGGGAGCCATGTGACCAGCACCTGAGAGCAGTTCTCATTGGGCGGCTAGTAGGAAAATGGGGATCTCAGTTCTACTGCTGCAGGGAAGAACTTTGTAGATGTGTTTCCAAGGATGTTTATAATTTGTCCTTATACATTTTCATTTTGATCTCTTGCTACAACCTCAAGAGATAAGTCTTATCCAGCTTTACAGAAATTCTTGCAGTTTCCTAAGTGAGGCATGCTCTCTTGTACTTTCATATGGCGTTTCCTTTACCTGTAACATCTTTACGGATCTTGTTAACCTACTTAAATAATATTTGTCATAAAGACTGTTCAAATATTACCCTTTCTTTGGATCAGGTCAGGTGCCTTCAGAAATTTTGTAACTGTGTGCATCTGCCATGGACACTTGCCCAATTATGTTGTTATTGCCAATTCCTGAATGCCTCCCACAGTTGCTGGAAGTTCTTTGGGGGTGAGGTCTATAACCTGTTTTCTTTTAATTTTTTAAAGATTGTTTATTTATTTATTTGGCAGAGAGATAGAGATCACAAGCAGGCAGAGCAGCAGGCAGAGGGAGAAGGAGAAGCAGGCTCTCTGCTTAGCAGGGAGCTTGATGCAGGGCTCCATCCCAGGACCCCGGGATCATGACCTGAGCTGAAGGCAGACACTTAACCAACTGAGCCATCCGGGTGCCCCTATAACCTGTTTTAATCTCTCTGTTTTCAGAACATCATCTAGCACTTGAAACATGGGAGACATTCAAAAAAGTATTCTATGAATGGCCAAATGCATGATATGCAGGGAGGAAATTACTTTGAGAGGAAACTATGGGATAGAATTCAAAACACATAGTAAGTGAATGTTTGAGAAAAGAATTGTAGGGGTTTAACTTACTTTATTTTTTTTTGTTTGGTATTTATTGGTAGAATAAATGTTTCCTTCTTTAGAGCTCCCCAAGGTATATAATTAACAATTTTATATTGAATGATCAAACTGTAAAATTATTATATCCCAAATAAAAAATAAATTGTAATTCATAACAGGCTAATATTTGTAGAAATCTTTTGAGATTTTATGTAATCTTTATTTAGACTCATAAATAAAAGGAGGAGTAAGAAAGACACATAAGTAATTTCTTATCATACAATGGAAAAAAATATTTTAAGTATACTTTTAAGAATAATCATCAACATCTTTCTTCTAAAATTCCTTTAAAAAGTGAAATAAGCAATGAAGTTCTCCAAGAGGGGCTTTTTTTCTCTTATACATTTAATTTCATCCAGGAAGATATGATAAATTATTGTTTGGTCCAATTGAGTTTTGTAAATTGACTTTTGCAGAAAGACATTAGAGTAAGCGTGTATTTCAATTCTGGGAATTGATACACTGAATGCAGTTTATAACAGTAAAGTTTTATCTGAAGTTCAAATTTCTACCAAACTCAACCTTCTGTAACAGTCCCCAAAACAAACAAGAGGGAAAAAATTATCGGCACTTGAAATAGGTGTGGCAAGTTTCAGGCAGTAATGCTTTGCACTTGAATCAATTCACCTGAAACCTATATAGTTCAAATAGGCCTAAGATTCATCATGCAACTAAATAGAAAAAGAGATAAAGGCTGACACTATCGGTGCACACGTGCATATGTGTGTGTGTATCACTGCCTCACTTTTACACGAATAATCCATAAAGCTGCACTTTTTGTTTTAGTGAGTTCTTTAATCGTGCATCCTGTTAAAATTTAGCTTTTTCCCCCTTTCTTTCCTTTTCCCTTCTGTATTTAGAATTTGAGTTGCATAGAAGTGAAATTTGGCTCAAGGACTAACCAATTAAATATTCATATGCTCCATCTGAACTGTTTCAACATATTGGAATTGGGAGAGGCTTGAGAAACCCTTGGTGGCTTTTATTATTATTTTAGGCCTTCTGATTTTATAAGCTCTGGATTTTTATCTTAACTTTAGATATAAAGAGCAACTTAGTCTCATGATCTGCCATGTGAAATGCCATATATGTTTTTCTTCCCTGTGCTTCATTTTCCTGCATTCCTAGTGTATGATGAATCCTGTTCTCAGTTTACAGGTATGTGGACTATTTCGGGTCATGTCCAAGCATTTAACATTCTAGAAGAGGCAGCAGTGTCTTAAAGGGCCTCTTCGTCATCAGAAAATCTCTGAGATTTCAGAGCCACACAAAAATGAAAATTATTCTCAAAGTAAATTACTTCATAATGTACTTCTCATTTATTTAAAGTTGACATTCACCTCTAAAAACATGATTTGTTGACTTTGTACTTTCCTTGAATTTAGGAAAATATGCTTTATGACCTTTCAGCCAAATGAACATGTTTAAGTAATAACTATATTATATATGTGAATGCACATAAGCAAGGTCCTAATATTCATTAAAAGTAGTATTTCTGTTAAGCTATTCCCATATTATATAACTTTAAAAAACTATTAGTGACAAATTGCTCTTCATTATGTACTGAATTTTTCCAACTGTGGAGTGGTAGTTTTTTTTTTCTTTCTATTCATGCCAAGAAGTGCAATATTATTGGTGCATATTTTATATACAGTTCCTTTATTTACATATTCCATCCATGTAATTTGGCACTTGGCTGGAGAAGTGTGTTAAGGGAGTAGGAGATCAACAATTCTGTGATCTTCATGAAGTTTGCTAGTAAACTAGTAAATGTTAAAAATATTACCATTAGTCTTCCATAACCTCCAAACAGAAAAAAGAATATCAACACTGAAGGAAACAGAAATTTACTTTAAGGAAGTGAACATGCTTCAATGTTACCAAGTTTTTCATGTTAAAAGGTTGGGCTGCTGGTAAACTATTACACAGCTCTGGTAACGTTCTTAATAAATAACTTATGAGACAATGGATATTAAATGAATGCCTCTGAACCCTCCATTGACCAAGTTACTATAGAGTTCACAAATAGCTAATAGTCTCTGCCCACAGTGAAGTTCAAGTCCATTTGGTGAGGCAACATATATACACATGGAAACATCATTATATATGGCAGAGATACCCAAAGGTATTATCTGATACTGAAAGGTAAAAGTATGATACATTATTTGGCATGAAAAAATAGAGAACAGAGTTGAAAGAAATAGAATGATATACATAGTACAATTACAGTGCAGATAAAGTGCAATAAAAGGATATTTTCATCATCATCAACAGGAGTAAACAGTTATGAAATGAAAACAAATTCAGATTTTCAAGTAGCTCTAAGAAATGCATGTCTACTTTGATGCTAAATCGTAGGATACTGTAACATTAAAGTGAGAAGCCCTTGGTTGTAATTTACCAAGCATCACTATTTCTCAGTTTCTTTATCTTACCTTTAAAAAAGAAATAATAATACATCACTGAATTGTTTTCAGAAATAATTAGGTGATAATATATTGGAAATTTCTAGTAAAATGCCTGGGAAAGCCTACTACTCAGTAAATGAATATTTTTATTATTAACTTGTGTATAATTTTTAAAATAAAAGTTATATGTGTCCAGATTAATGCAAAATTAAGAGTGATTAATACTAACATAAATTCACATTCATATGTATATATGCTTACATGTGGGTCTATATAAATATGTGTATGTGCTTATACATATAGATGTACTTATTTACTTATTCTCTTTCTTCAATATTAAAGCCGTTAAACTGCATTAAACTAGTTACTTCTATTCAGACATATATATAAAAATTTCTTTTTGATGGACAAGTTCTCTACCTTGTCTTAATTTTGGTATAATTTTTTATGCTGTGATATAAATAAGAAGGGAGGAAATTTGTCTTTGTAATAATTTAGAGATATAAAAGTGGGTAACTTACATGAAGTCTAAATAAATGTGCTAAATATGATCATTTAATGCATATAATGATTTTGTAACTCAAAATAGTTGAATTAGTCAAACACTCCAGATTCTTAAGGACCATTCAAAGCATGTAAACTGTATCCCTAGTGTCAGAATCTTCAGGAACAATTATCAGCATGCTAAATGGGTGGTAAAAGCAATGTTGCCTCCAGTGATAACAGGTGCTGGCTTATTCCTTTTTTTTTTTTTAAAGATTTTATTTATTCATTTGACACAGAGAGAGAGATTACAAGTAGGCAGAGAGAGGAGAGGGGAGGAAGCAGGCTCCCTGCGGAGCAGAGAGCCCCATGTGGGCCTCGATCCCAGGACCCTGGGATCATGACCTGAGCCGAAGACAGCGGCTTTAACCCACTGAGCCACCCAGGCGCCCAGGCTTATTCCTTAAGAATGATGAAGCAGTGCCAACATTCTTCTATCAGTCCCTTTAGTAAAAATATTTTCATAACCGTGGACGCAAAATGATACCAATCAGTCCTTTTCAATTGTTAACACACCCTTTAAGTAAACAAACTTGAAATGGCATGCAATTTTTTTCTGAAAGCATTTCTTGAAATAGAATTATCAGTGAATGACCATCCTCCCTCCCTATCTTCCTTCCTTCCTTTCTCAAATGCCTACATAATGCTTATTATGTACCAACTGTTTTGCAAGGATAAATTTACACAATCTGAAACACAAGCTTACGACATAGGTAATATAATCCTTATTTGAGAGACTGCATAGTCTTTGTTTTTTGTCTTAATTATTTTGGATAAAACATAGTAACTAAATTTTTGAAGGAAATATAAATTGCTTATGATTCTTAGAAGCTCTTTGATTCCATATAGGCAAATGTAATCTACAAAAAAAAAGTTTCCTTCGTAATATTCCTATACTTTCTTTTTTTGCCTGAAAATAATAAGACTTATTTACAAAACAACTTTCCTTCCTCTCTTCCTCCCTCCTTCTCTCCTTCCCTTTCTTTCTCTCTGTCTCTCTCTTCCTTGCTTACTTTGCTACTTTTTGTTTTAGAAAGTCAGTTTTATTTTAAATTAAAGTTAATATAATATAAGGTGCAACCAGACAGAATTGTAATTTTGATTTCTGATTACATGACTTATGGTATATCCATTAAAAATATTTGCACCTATGAACACTAGGTTTATATAATTTTTGTGCAATGCAGAGCAACTTTACAGCCTTCATAAAATCTATTTTGAGAAAGGGATAATATGTATATTGTTAATAAAAAATACCTGTGCAATTATTTTTCTTTAGGGTGGATGCCATTTCTTTGCTATAGAAAACTTTTTTTTTTAAAATTGTTATTTATTTATTTGACAGAGAGAGATTACAAGTAGTCAGAGAGGCAGAGAGAGAGGAGGAAGCAGGCTCCCTGCTGAGCAGAGAGCCCGATGCGGGCCTCGATCCCAGGACGCTGAGATCATGACCTGAGCCGAAGGCAGAGGCTTTAACCCACTGAGCCACCCAGGCGCCCGCTATAGAAAACTTTTAATGCAGATTTTGTTCCTGAAATTAGTATGCATTACTTTTGTAATAAAAATTGTAACTGTTTGAATATTACATATTAAAATAATTTTAAATAATATTTTATAACATTATCAAATAATGTTCATGATGAAAATTAAACAAAATAAAAAGGCAGTTTAAAAATTCAATCTATACTCTAACAGTGTGCAAATAAAAGAAAGGAAAAGAAAATCACTTATTCATTTTGTCAATTCTTTCCTTAAAATACCAATAATCCATTTCGAGATTTCTCTGTATTCATTGCCATGCCTTTATCATAGCTCCATCTTTGCTTCCCTGGATAATCACAATATTCTCCTGACCAATAACTCTGGGATTTCTTTGTCTCAATTTACTCCAAAATGATCGTAGAAAAATACAAACCTTATCACACTCTTTATTTACTTATTTTTTTTAGAGAGAGGAAGAGAGTGTGGCAGGAGGAGGAGGTGCACAGGGAGAGGGAGAGAGAAAATCTTAAGCAGGGCATGGAGCCCCACACGGGGTTTGATCTCACAACCCTGAGACCATAACCTGAGCTGAAATCAAGAGTTGGATGCTTAACCAACTTAACCATCCAGGTGCCCCTTGTATCATCCTCTTAATTAAATTCTTGGTAGTTTTTCAATACCCTTAAATTAAGTTCAAATTTGTAGCATAGAAAAATCTACCATTCAATTCCTACATCATTCTCTAATAATCTTCCCCTTGCTCTCTATGCAACAATCATACAAGGAGTTGTTTTATTTTCTCGTCTCAGACCTGGGGAGAATAATGCTTTCTTTCTCAAATATTCTTTTTTTTTTTTTGACCCTACAAAATAAAACTAGATTTCACATTATAACCAATTTACACTCCTACACATATTTTACTGAGACAAAATTTTTTAACAAATAACACATCCCTTTTAGCTATGACATGCTGTAATATTTTCTATCCTCTTTTTCTATCTTGACTTTTTCTATCCTTTTTTCTATACTGAAAAAAGTTCTGGGTAATTGATTCATTAAATTAACTTAATGGCCATTTAATGGGTCAGCATCCACAGTTTGAAAAATGTTCACATAGTAGTTAAGGTTTCATGTTTTAAAGTTTGGATTCATACCTTGAGTTGACCATTGGTTGGTGAGGTAAACTTTGGCACATTATTTTATCTCCAAATATCAGTTTCTTCATCTAAAAAAAAAGATGGATTCAAACAGAATTTTCTTTATGTTCTTGATATAAAGACTAAATGACATAATAAATATAAAGTACTCAGAACAATTCCCGTGCTAAAAAATGATTGTTATTGCTGTAACTCTTCATAATATATTTGTTGTAAATATTTTTTTAATAGAATGTTCTTTTCCAATGTCCCACACCCATATTTTATGACTAATTCTATTTCATTCTTTAAGTGTTACACTTGGGATGTTTTCTTTGACCTACAAGCTCCAGGATCCCAACTCAGTTGCCTTCAGGAACCAAGTAGGCAATGTGAATGTGTGAAACCATTCCATGTAATACATTGGAGTAGTCACAGCTGGGACAAAATAGGAACATAGGTGACTACCTACACACACACACACACACACACACACACACACACACACACACACAAATACTATGCTAATTTGAAGTCCTTGCCTGATATTAGATTCCCTTTCTCTAGCCTCATATAACAGCCTATAATTCACTTTTTATAATACTCATTAATACTGCAAACATTTGTCTACCATCTGGCTCTCCCCTACGTGATAGACTCTAAGCCCCATGTGAGTAGAGCTATAACTGATTTATTTACTTTAGTACATTTTGCTTTAGGCCCAGTGCATATGGTATTCCTGAATGGAATACAACAGAACAGAGAGAAATATACCCATATTAGTGCCATAGCATAAACCTATGTTGGTCTTACTGGAGAGGTTCAATAAGCCTCATCTCTTCTGAAAGACTGCCTGGCAACAATTCCCTAAACTGGCACAGAAGAGGTTCAAAGACAATGGGCCAAGGTGCAATGAAGGGTACTTTAGAGTATAAAACAAATAGTGATGAGACTACCATGGTCACCAGTATCATCACCAACACTATTAACCTTCAGGATTTACACTTAATCTTGAAAGAAGAATCTAAAGTCCTAGCCATCTTGGGGCGCCTGGGTGGCTCAGTGGGTTAAAGCCTCTGCCTTCAGCCCAGGTCATGATCTCAGGGTCCTGAGATGGAGCCCTGCATTGGGCTCCCTGCTCAGCAGGGAGCCTGCTTCCTCCTCTCTCTCTCTCTCTGCCTGCCTCTCTGCCTACTTGTAGTCTCTCTCTCTCTCTGTCAAATAAATAAATAAAATCTTAAAAAACAAAATCCTAGCCATCTTACTAAAATCTCCAAGAGATTGAAAATGTAGGTCAGCACTGGTGAATTCAGCAAAGTTGGAGCCAGAAACTGAGAATAGGGCATGGCATTGTCAGCTATATAAGGAGGCTATAGTCTGCTTCAGTTATTGCTAGCTCAATGGTAATAACATCAAGGTGGGGAGGGAGGCATGACAGCACAGATCACAGCAGGAACAACTGAGTCTATGGGATCCCCCTGGTTACCTAAGTTCTGAGTTTGGAATTATTTGTGAGATCTTCTGAATGTTCCAAAGATAAGCTGGGAAGCCTTCAGAAATTGAAATTGGGCTAAAATTTTAGGAAATGCAGATGCAGGCACAACAGAATAGATACAGCTTGGAGACACACTGAGATCTGAGTTTTATCTTAGGCTAGGGAAACATACACATGATAATACAAGTTAGTTAGTTCAAATTATAAGTAATTCCTTTCTGCCTTTTCAGAAATTTTTGTCATATGGTTTAACATTTCCAAAATGGAAAAGTGTTTTTAAAAGAAAGTAACAATATTTGTCAAAATTATAATAATGTACGACTGTTAACAAATTTGAGGCTATATGTGGAACTTATTTATATATAATTGGAATTTATATATACATGTAAATATAAATTGTATATATAACTTATGGATATGTATAATTTATATATATTATGTTTTACAAATCTATTAGAGTTCAAGATATATAACTAAGCCAAATAGTTGCTAAAATTACTTCATAAAAGAGGAACTTGAAACTTGTGATTTGCCCACATTTCCCCATAAAAATAGGAATCCGGTGAGGATTAGTCTCATCAGCTCACATAAAAGTATTACTTAGCCTTGGAGGGTTGGATCTTTCAAATTAGGTAGAAAAAGAAAACAAAATTCTCAACATAGAAGAGGAAAGTACGTTTTTTGTTTTTCCTGAGACAATGAGAGGCTGAAACTAATTCTTAAGCTGGTTCGGGGCAGAAAGGGAATGTTAGAAAAATAGCAGCTAAAATAACAGGGTATACAGTAGCCTTTACTTCCCTTCTCCTAAGACAGTGATGCAAGTGTGTTTTATAATTATGTTGATTTTCACTTTCTCTACAATTCTTGCTTAGTAATAAGCAAACACTACCAGCATCATTTTATGTCGTTTTAACTGTTAGAAAAGAAAAATGCATATGTAATCTAGAAACCTTAAGGAGATGAAGGAGATAAGATCCATAGAGGCATCAGCTTAAATAATGTTTTCCCAGTTAAAAAGGAATTAAGGTGCTATTTACCTCCGTGAAGTTAAGCCATAAATTTGGTAACAGCAATTTTGTGAAATGTTAAAACTATGTCCAGTTTTGTAAAAGAGTGCCTTAGTGAATCCTCCTGCTTCCATTCTTGCTAAGGAAGGCTTATGTGTGCTCCCCCAGGTGCCAGCAGAAGAACCTCATCACAATAGAGAAAAAATGCTTGGGCTTTAAATTAGGTATCAAAAATTTGTTCTGGCCCTGAAACTGAAAACTGTTAGTGTTAAATAAACGTATTGACAAGTGTGAAAATAGAATCTGAAAGTGGTTATAATTCTCTTTTCTCTGTGTGTGTTTATGTGTACATACAATAATCTATCATAGTTATCTATTGTATCAACTCTCAAAGGAGAGGTAAAACAAATGATACACCAATAAAGCTGGTTAAAATAATTTCAGCCTGGAATATGCAGTAATTATAATTTCTGTGGAAGGATGTGATGTATCTCCCAATGAATAGCCTCCAAACCCATGCAGCCAACTGTTGGAAAAATCACTGTCATGCTCCATAAGATATCAACCATTAGTTCCTGCTCATGTGTCATTTTGCCATTCCTTTGGGGTATGCAGTACAGTAATGCTGAGTATACTCATTGATTCTAGCTCTTTAAATCCTGTTTGTTGCAAGCTCATCACACTTCTGGCTGACTCTGAAAAATGGCAGCTATGTTTAGGGGTGGCGGTGGGAAGGAAATGTGCTTAAGCACTTCTAAACTGCAAAGAATGTGCTAAATCATGCTTGAGTGTGGCATAAAATCTGTGTGTTATTGGAGTATTAACCAAAAAATAGAAAACAAATAAGCTACTATAAACTACAGAGGAATAATTCAATTTTTTTGCCTGCAAATACAATCAATAAGAGATTTAGAGTATGTAGTATGCTTTCCACCTGCATGTGTTAGTAATAAAAAATGCTGTATCATGTGCAATAGAGAGACTGAACATAGAGGTTTAAGTATCACACATCTTAAAGTGCTTGCCCCAAAATATAAATATAAAGAAGTGTTGCATGAGAGAATATATACTTTTTAATACTGTAGTGCTTGGCAGACATTTGAAAAATCAAGAATTGCTTTAGCATATTAAATGTAATTTAATAGCATATTAATTGTGTTAGGTCTTTAAAAATCAACAGGATTATGTGGCTTGTACATATATATTTGATCAATCCTATTCAGTAGGTATTCTTCTTCTTTTGAGATGAAGAGATCAATTAATAGAGAGGTTAAAGGACTTGACTATGATTGCACAGCCAGCAGCAGACCAGGCTTGGGGCTGAGAACTTCTCATACAAGAGCATGACTCTGCACATAGTCTCTGGTCTTTGGGGCCAAAGGACAGAGGGGCTCAGTTTTTAGGACCATAGGCCATAAAGATGCTTTGAATTCATTTTATCTCAAATGGCTGACTCATCCAACTCCAGTGTTGTCATTGCCCTGTGGTTGTCTGTACATGATATCAAACATGGTTGTTGAGACAAGAGTGACATTTCGGGATAGCAGAGTACAGTAAAATATGTGAATTTTTAAAAATTAAAATAATCTTTTAAAATTCTTCACTTCATATATTCAACTGCTTGGAGACTTGAGGCAAATCTTTCTCCTTTTTTGTGAGATTCATGAAGGGATAATTGCTCAGTCCTTCAAAGCACACACCTATCAGCATCTCTTCCACAGAGAAGTGGGGCAGACACTTCCTTCTTTAATACTGCTGTTAGGGTCACTTCCCGGGAATGTTTGCATCACTTCCTAGACAAAGTAGACTTGTACCATCCAGCCAACCATATTCTCCATTTGTCCTATAGGTAAAGAGTTTTGGAAGGCAGGTATAGTCCTTAGGTTACTTCACGTCAGATGTATAAAAAGCTGGAACCATTTTTTGATGCATCCCCAAATCTTCCCTAGGAATTACGACTATGCTGAACTACTTAGAAAATGGTCTTTCATTTCCAGATCCCAAAGAATTTTAGGAGATAATTTTTGCTCTCTCCTCCTAGATATTTATTAAAATTTTCCTCTATTTACATATATTTGTAGGCTTTTGAAATTCCAGAACCATAATTTCCAGTCTCTCTTCTTTGCTCTTCCTCATTCAAAAATGTGAATCTTTTGAGTTCTAGCTCCAATGCCTACCTTTTCTTGAAAAAAATACCTGGCCTGAAGCAATTTAACTATTTCTCAGGTACAATGTATTATAAAAGTTTTTAAAAAAACTAAATAAACATATTTTTGTATTTTCCATAGTTATCCATATATTAATTTTTTTCTCACATATTTTGATTTTTTTTTTAAGATTTTATTTATTTATTTGACAGAGAGAGACATGAGGAGGGAGGGAACACAAGCAGGGGGCGTGGGAGAGAGAGAAGCAGGCTTCCCACCAAGCAGGGAGCCTGATTCAGGGCTCGATTCCAGGACCCTGGGATCATGACCTGAGCTGAAGGCAGACGCTTAATGACTGAGCCACCCACACACCCCTATTTTGACTTTGCTTGATTTTTAGGGACATATCAGATACAAGTGAATATAAATAAATGAACTCTAAACAATTGGAGTTCCAAATCTTAGTGTGAAAAAATATTAACAATACCAAGGTTATTGTTAAAAAAGCAAATTCCAATTCCTAGGCCCCAGAAAGTTTGATTCAGTAGGTCTAAGTTAGGCCCAAGAATTGGTTTTGAAGGCATGTATCACCAGGTATCAATTTTCAATGAAATACTGACATGGAAGAAAATGTTTATGCCTCCCTTCTTTGTATATTCATAGGAAGGGAATTCCACAGCTGACACTATGTTGTCCTATGAGAATATCATGGAGGTCCATGATGGT
The DNA here is from genome assembly GCA_002007465.1 of Ailurus styani. Taxonomy (NCBI): domain Eukaryota; kingdom Metazoa; phylum Chordata; class Mammalia; order Carnivora; family Ailuridae; genus Ailurus; species Ailurus styani. The sequence continues at coordinate 7,084,129 of LNAC01000039.1, forward strand.
GTGCAGAACTACAATCCACGACAGCTTAAATTCTGGAATCTGGTCATCGAGAAGATGGAAATGATGGTGGCATTGCCACCTGCAGAGCTGGAGGTAGGCCCAGCTGAAGCCCAGGTGCTCTGGTCTCCCAGCTCCCTGGTCAGAGACTGTGTGCAGATGACAGCTTTCTCAGCCAATGCATCATGGAGCCCTGCCTCATCACCATGGCTACCACCCAGAAGGGGACATATTTCTGTCTTGATATCCCTATGCACCATAACCTACTTGGCCCCATCTCCCAATAAGCCACATAGCTTTGGGAGAAAAAAACAAAACAAAAACAAAACAAAAAAAAACCCTCAATGGATAAAATTTTAAAATTTCTGGGCCCTCCTGCATCTGGGCTGCTCCCCTCTCTGGCGACGGGAAAGTCAGAAGCCAGAAGCCAGAATATCGGGTTGTGAACCTGGACATGCTGAATGAATGAGAAACTGATGAGAAGAAAGAAGGTGGATATACAAGCTGAAAACAGCATTAAGAGGGAGGGAGCTGGTGGAGAATATGTCATGTGAAAACTGGGTGTCTATCATAGCACTAGTGTTAATGGCATAAAACAACAAAGTGGTTTACTGAAGTGATAGATTTATATTCCATTTCCATGGATTCCAATTTCAATTATTTTTATTTAAAGAAAATAAAACACAACCAAGCAGTAATGTCAGGTCTAACTTTCCTCTAATATATTTGAATTTAACAATCTTGTCTTTGTAGTAACAGTAATTCTGACTCAATCAACATTTCTGTGTGCACCATTGCATTAAATGAATTCAGTTTTACCCAAAATTAAAAAAAATACATATATCATTTTAAAATGAGCTTCCTAAATGACTGAATTAGAAAATGTACTCATTTGTAATCAGTCTTATAGATAGATATTCACTGCTGTCTTTATAAGTGTACATATATACAGGTAAACACACAAAGAAATGGTGAGAGGAATTGCAAAGTGTAATAGCTTTTATATTTAGATGCCTTAGAAATCTAATATATTATGCTCTTGCACAATAGCTAAGGTCAGATATATGGCCCATTATGATCCAAATCCTACCTGTCTCCAAAATGCTCGTCAGTTTATTGTTAATGCTGGCCAGCCTGCTGTCCTTTCCTAGAGGATGCATGCCCTGTCTCTGCACCATGTACTTTCTATTCTTCTAGCAAGAATATTCCCCTGCTCTTCTTGTGGCTTGTCCTTTCCCTGATGATCCTTTCTAAAGCAGGTCCCTCCAGTTATTCCTTTGACAGCAACCTTTCTATTTCCTTCTTGGCACTTGTCAGAAGCTGTACTGATTTTGGTTATTTACTTAACTATATGTTGTCTGTTTCTCTAATTAGGATGTAAGTTCTTTAAGCAGAATCATCTGGAATGTTTTGTTCACTGTGGATTTAATTCAGAACTGAGTGTTCAGCAATTTTTTTAAGTTAATGAATGAAAGAGTACACTTATTTCACAACTATTGTTTTCTCTTATTTTGTATTCTTGGAAACATGTATACAAATTTCTCAAACCCTTTAGGTTCTAAGCTTGAATCACATACACAGAATCATAAGACTATAAGGAGTCATCTTAGTTCTATTCTTCCTGGAGCCCTTATCTGCATTTACTGTGTAATATTTCTAAAGTATTTCAGATGTTTATTAATAAACATTTTAAAAACATCAAAAATATTGTTGATCATATCTATACTTATGATTAATAAGATTGTATAACATTGGCTGTTTTAAAAATTGTGGAACACTACAGGCTATATCAGAAAACTAAAAAGTATATCATAAATGCATCTATGCTATTGCAACTATAACAAATACCTGCATATAGGCACAGGAAAACAATTTAGAAGGAATTGTGCTAAATGTTGAAAGTGTTTATGCAAGGGTGATGGGGTAATAGGCAATTTTAATTTTCTTTATATGTTTCAGTATTTCCAATTTCTATAAAATATGCATGCACTGGTTTTTTTTACATTAAAAAAGCAAATATCCAGAAAGCCACTGAACAATGGGAAAATAAATTGCCTTTAATTGCAAGATAGAACTGCAGAGAGTACAGTGATTAATTTTTTTCATAACTACTTATTTAGAGTTGTATATGTTCTTGTAACTGTAGCAGGATGTGTCAGGTTTCCAAAAAGAAATGAAATCTAGTTCCTACTCTTATCTATGTAAGTTGTGTTTACAATGAAATATAATTAAAAATGGAATGTCATAAATTATTATGAAAAATATGAGAAGGAGAGTTTGGAAAAGTTATTTCCTGAGGGGAGATGAGAGTATTTCATCGGAATGACCATTAAGACCCACAAACATGTTGATTGTGAGAGGAAAACAGATCAAGAGGCCAACATCCAGAAAGGGGACCAGGCTGACAGACATAGAAGTTTTTTGGGAAAAAGAAGTAGACAGATTTGTGTGAAATAGGTATTTTTAAAAGAGTTCAATAAATGAAAAACATGGAAAGATCCATGGGTCCTACTTGCAGAGTTCCTAGAAGAGTCACCAAAAGAGTAAACCTAGGATCATTGAAGAATTTTAGAAAGAACATGACATGATTTGGGGAGGTGATACATGTACTTTTTAAAAAGCTGGGTTTGAGTATCTTCTTATTTCATTTGAGACATGTGCTTTAAATTGTGAAAGAGATGAGTATGAAGGAAAGAGATTTGGGCCGCACATAAAATGTATGAGTTATCGTCACAGAACTAGAACAAACAATCCTAAAATTTGTATGGAACAACGAAAGACCTTGAATAGTCAAAGCAATTTGAAAAAGAAAAAACAAAACTGGAGGTATCACAATTCTAGACTTCAAGGTATATTACAAAGTAGTAGTAAGTAAAACAGTATGGTACTGGCATAAAAATAAAGACGTAAAACAATGGGACAGAATAGAAAACCCAGAAATAAACCCACAATTTTATGGTCAATTAGTCTTCGACAAAGGAGGAATAAATATACAATGGGAAAAAGACAGTCTCTTCAATAAATGATGTTGGAAAAACTGGACAACTGCATGCCAAAGAATAAAACTGGACCACTTTCACTGCATGCAAGAATAAACCCAAAATAGATCAACACCTAAATGTGAAACATCAAACTATAAAAATTCTTGAAGAGAGTACAGGCAGCAATTTCTCTGACATCAGCGGTAGCAACATTTTTCTAGATATGTCTCCCAAGACGAGGAAGAAAAGCAAAAATAAGCTATTGGGACTACATCAAAATAAAAAGCTTCTGCACCATAAAGGAAACAATCAACAAAACTAAAGAATGGGAGAAGATATTTGCAAATGAAATATCTAATAAAGCATTAGTATCCAAAATATATATAAAGAACTTATAAAACTCAACACCCAAAAAGCAAATAATCCAATTAAAAAATGGAAAAAGACATGAATAGACATTTCTCCAAAGAAGACATACAGATGGCTAAAAGACACATGAAAAGACCACTTCTCACCAGGGGAATGCAAATCAAAACTACAATGAGATGTCAACTCACACTTGTCAGAATGGCTAGAATAAAAAACACGGAAAAAACAGATGTTGGTGAGGATAAGGGGAAAAAGTAACCCTCTTGCACTGTTAGTGGGAATGCAAACTGATGTACGCACTGTGGAAAACAGTATGGTGGTTCTTCAAAAAAATTAAAAATAGAATTACTCTGTGATCCAGGAATCACACTAATGGGTATTGACCCAAAAAATCCAAAAACACTAATTCGAAAGGATACATGAACCTCTATATTCATTGCAGCATTATTTACAATAGCCAAACTATGGAAGCAGGCCAAGTGACTATGGATAGACCAATGGATAAAGAAGATGTTGGGGCGCCTGGGTGGCTCAGTGGGTTAAGCCTCTGCCTTTGGCTCAGGTCATGATCCCAGGGTCCTGGGATTGAGTTCCGTGTCTAGCTCCCTGTTCAGTGGAGAGCCTGCTTCTCCCTTTCCCTCTGCCTGCCTCTCTGCCTCCTGTGCTCTCTATCTCTCTGTCAAATAAATAAAGAAAATCTTAAAAAAAAGAAGATTGATATTATTCATATACACTGTACATATACATATGATATTATATATATTGTACATATTACACATAAACGTATGATTTTATACATATATACATACATATATAATGGAATAGTATTCAGCTATTAAAAGAATGAAATCTTCCCATTTGCAATGACATGGATGGAGCTAGGAGTATAATGATAAGTGTAGTAAGTCAATCAGAGAAAGAAAAATACTATATGACCTCACTCATGTGGAATTTAAGAAAAAAAAGAAATGAGCAAAGAAAAGAAAAAGAGAGAGAGTGACAAACCAAGAAACAGACTCTTAACTATAGAGGAAAAATCTGATGGTTACCAGAGGGAGGAGGGTAGGGTGATGGGAATTAAAGAGTACACTTATTATGATGAAAAAATAAAATAATAAAAAAGGAACTTAGAAAAAAAAAAGTAAGAGTGGCTGAAAATTTAGGTACTAGGCCTTTATAATTATATTTTTGTATTAGAACACAAGAACACCCTATGTTTAATATATTTTCAAAGAATTTTTATCCTTTGATACATTATGTTAGGCAAGAGTAGAGACACATTAAACTAGTGTTCTGCAATTAGATTTCATCTAATTATATTTTTAAATATCTTTACATCATGTTTATATCAAATTTTCATTGTTCTTTGTAAATTTTTCTTTTCTTTTTCCTTACTTTTCTAGATGCCAAGAATTAGCCTATAAAACGTAGATAAAGTAGTTTAAATATGTTTCTCTGTCAAGACATCTGGAATCCTGAATATGTATTCCAAGGCATTTCTTTTTCAAGATTTATTTCATAAGATGTGAGCAGTTCAACTTTGGTAGAAAGTTATACTGTATGGAGCCCTTTATGGACACAGGCATTGGTGTGTATGTATGTGTATTTATCTCACTTGCTAACTATAATTGAAATACTATTGGAGGGCTTACGTACCTCTCTTCCATCAATATGTTTTGCATATGCTATTTAATACTTGTAGATAGTAGGCATTTGCAAGAAGTGTGTCTACATTAGAGGAAAATTTCTAGAACATAAACTATAAATTGTAGTTTTATTTCTCAGACAAGTTTTTGAAAATATTTCATTTAAGAGAGAGAGAGAGAGCACAAGCAAGGAGGTGGCTCAGAGGGAGAGGATCTCAAACCAACTCCCCACTGAGCACAGAGCCCAGTGTAGGGTCTGATCTCATGACCGACACTGAGATCATGACCTGAGCCAAAATCAAGAGTTGGTCTCTTCATCGACTGAGCCACCTATGAGACTCTTTCTGATAAGTTTATAATAATCTTGAGTGAAAATGAGAAATTGGAAATGGGGAAAGTTTTGATACTTAACAGAGTATGTGCCACATATAATGACATTTCTTTTTTTTCATTGAATAGTACCAATCAATTTATAATAGCTTAAGAAAGTAGAAGATGAAGTGTACCCATATTCAAAACTTAAACCTAAAACAAGAAGAAAAAAATGTGTGCCGTCTTTGTAAATGTGGTGATTGAAATCACTAGAGTGGGTGAGATTGTCTGTAGAGTCAATTTAGAGAAAGGACTGTGGCTTTAGAAGCCTGGTATTTTAATAGCCAAATTGGGAAAGTGGAGAAAAGGGAACTGGTCAGGAAGCTCCTATGAAAGTTAGGGCAAGTGCCAATGACAGTCAGATTTGTCATCATGACAGAAGAAATGGGAGGGAACAGAAAAATATTAGGGACTTCTAGTGCTGTTTTATCTCCTTTTGACACCAAATATGATTAGCTAATACAATCAGTGTTATTTTGTATAGGCCAGAGATGTCCAAACCTGGGCACATGTCAGAATCATTGACAGAGCTGTCTAATAATTTAATATACATAATATACACAAACTGAGTAAATGAATAAATTTGTGCCTAACATACATCTTAAATCATCATCTGGTAGGGATCATAATGCCTACCAGAATCCAATAGGCATTACGATCCCTAATTAATGTATTTTGTGTGAGTTTAACATTCAAAAAGATAGAATGATATTTTAACACATCAGTAGTTAGAGGGATTAAAAATGTACCAAATTCATACAATTCAAGGTTCTTACTGTCACTTATTTGGCACTCTCCTTTCCTGTGCTGGCCAAGTGAATTTTTGGTGGCTGTGAAAAGAGTCATAATATACCCATGATGTCATAGTCAATTAAATATTGACTCAAATTTAACTCATTTTATATTTCCCTGAGTTTACACCTAGACTTGGATTTTTCACTGTACAAAATGCAAAAGCATAATGCCTCCTTGTCTTTCTAAATAAAGGTACTAGCAACAAATGAACTGGGTGGGGTTTTTTTTTCTTCCTTTCACCACTAAAAGTCATTGAGTCCCCCCTTCATTCCTTCCCACAGAATTTAAAAATTAATGTTTACTTAGAGGAGGAAAAAAACAATCACCCTCCCTGTACCCCTGCAAAAAAAAAAAAAAAAGATATCCCCAGAGCTCAAATGTTCATGATTATTCTTTCCAATTAAATAAGGAAAAAATGTTTCTTTGAAATAAATTAGGAAGACTGTGCCAATAGCTAATAAAAATTCATCAAGCTCAACATCTGTACATGTTTCCATAAGCATAATTGTTCTTAAAATAAATAAGTGCAGAGCAACTGTCAGATGGCTAACTCTAAAATCAGAAATATTAAATTATAATTTAATTGTATTTAATTGTAATATTAAATATTAAAAATTTTATCATGACATAAATACACTTTGATATGTAATTAGTAATGGCTAGAATCATTCCTCCATATTTGTCACCAGTATCCAATTACATTTTTCTGCCTTCCATACTCACTAATTTTCAATTATACTATTGTGCTTTTGTTACATGATTATTATTACAATTTTATTCTGTTCCCAAAGAGTATATGTTATATGTTTTAATATCATGGAATTGTTATCAAATTCTTAGGAGAGGAGCTTTAAAATTGGCAAGGAGATCCTCAAAGAGAAGAATTTTAAAGTCAAGTCACCTCTTCCATCATATCTTATCTTCCTCACACATGTCCTGCTTCTCTTTCCATATCAGCTCACTCTGTGTGGGTTTAATTTTGAAGAATCCCAAAACTTTGGAATCTGAAGGAACTTCAGAGAGAATTTAAATCAAGTCCTTTAGCCTATTCATGTATAATTCTCTTCTGCAAAATTACTGCAAATAGTAACTGAGTTGGGATTTGACTGGATCTTATAACAGTATATTTTATTGCTTGGCAATTCTGAATTGTCAAGAAATGGTTTCCCATAAGCAGACAAAATATCTTCTCCTGTATCTTCCCATCACTGGTTTTAATTATATCCTCCAGAATCATGTGAAATAAGATAAAGAATAAGATAAAGTATATCTGATTTAACCAATTTTGACATACTTTATCCAATTGGAACAGCACACACACACACACACACACACACCCCATACGGATTGGTGTGTCTTAGGCTTATCTATGATTTACCAGCTGTTTTGTATTCCTGGAAACTTTTGAAGTAGTTATTGTAATTCCTCATATTCTGGCACATAATAAAAATTCATGCTCTAAGTGTATGAACTCATGTCAGAAGTAGTATAAAAGTAAAGAAGTAGTATAGAAGTATGTGTAAAATTCTGTCGTTAATATTTCGTGTTTTTGCCAAGTGACGCTGTGAAATCAATGGGTTTTGTGAGAAAACAGAGGGACATTATTTGTAGGACAAAGAGCTCCATTTGGAAGATCAGAGCCAGGTCAGAATAAATTTTCTAGGTGCTGTGGTTTCTTCAGTGAGGAAGAAAACTGGTCTTAGAGCCAAATTGTTGATATCAAAAATAGACTAGACTGCTGCCACTTATCTAGACAAACTTCAGCAAGTTGAACTCCTTGTGCTGCAGCTATAGTCATACACTCCAAGTAAAACTACCGTGGAGACTATAAATGAAGTGACTTAGTCATAGCACCAAACAGGGTTCCTGGTACATAGTCCATGCAATGTAGTGATTAAAAGTGGTCTTTGAACCAAAGTCGGGTTCCAGTTGTAGCTTTTCATTGACTACCCATGGTGAAGTTACTTAACTTCTCAGAGTTTTGGTTTCCTCACTTGTAAAATAGGAAACATGGGCTTCATAATTGGTTTCCAATTTTTATGAAAAATTTTAAATATACATAAAATTTATGATAGTATAATAAATCTATATATTCCTACTACCTAAATTCAACAAGATTTTACCACACTTGTTATACTTTCTTCATTTATCATTGTTATCTTTATGAGGACTAAGTAAGATAAAATGCAGGTAGTGCTTGGTATAGTTCCTGGGACAGAGTAAATACACAATTATTTTATTGTATACAGTTTCCCTTTAAAGTTATTCACCCATAAAATAAGGATATTACTACCTAACAGGAGTATTCTTTGAAAGATCAAATTCTGAAAAACTGAAGCGATAGTTTTTTTTAATCTGAGAAATGAAATAAAATTGTAAAGGCAATTTATATGGTCAGAGGGGATCACTATTACTTGCAGAAAAGGAGAAGCAAGTATAACTATACCCAGATGCCTACAAAAACAATGGGGATGCTCTATCACTAATGCACGGGGAGTAAAAAAGAAAGAAACAACACAAAAGCTTAGACGTTCCCAAAGACAAATTACCCACAGCCTATTGTTGAGTAGGGCTGATCCTAAGAGATAGAACTTGCTGTGTGTCCCAACTACTAGGCCAGGTAAATGCTACTAGGATACCACTGGGAAATATATGTAGGACACAAGGTTTGACTTTCTTTCCTGCCCCTTTCCCTTTACTTTACTACCTGGAGAAAGTCAGCCAGTTGGAGGTTGTTGTGTAGTTGCCTTTCATATTTCACCCTCCTCAAGTTCTGTGTAGAATGTTAAACACTGCTGACTCTGTATCTATGTGTCTATCTATCTATCTATCTATCTATCTATCTATCTATCTATCTATCATCTATCTATCATCTATTATCATCTATCTATCCATCTACCTACCAAAATTGTGAATTGTATATTAGAGATTAGGAGACCGAAAAAGTTTCTTAGTCAGTTTCATTCATAAGTGAGGAAATTATACACCTTGCTTAAGTCTACAACAGTGGGCTCAAAATTTGAGTTTAGGGCTATCAGATTTCAAACCAAATGTCAATATACCATGCTTCAACTTTTTTCATCTTTTCCAATAAAAATTTCAATCAATTCAAATAATATATCTTTCAAAAGGTTTTCTTTGGTCATTCCAATTGGAAAGTCTTTCTCCATTTTAGCTATAACTGTCTTATAGCCCTAAATTTTCATTATCACTATATATGCTGGTTTGTATAGCCAGCTAGCTGGGTTAGAAATTCCTCATGATCAGAAACCAGGTCTTACTCAGTTCTGTATTCCCCACTCCACAAGTCTATACTAGCTGCTTAATAAGTACACATGTAGTGAATCTAAGGTAGTACCACAATTAGCATTCCTTTGAGAAGCATTTTCTTCTTGTAATAAGTGGGATAAGATACAAACTTATTTTCTTCAGGCAGAATTTGACAGATTTTTAAAAATTAATCTTTGCTTATCACCTCATTTTTCTGTCTTCTATACTTAGCTACTGATGGTTCAAGCAAAAAACATGGTTAAGAAACTTTAACATTAAAGTAAAAGCTAAAGATTCAATATCAATATTTTATTTTTTAAAAATAATTTATGACAAAATATTTTGACAAGCATGGTCATAATATATTCACATGGCCATTGTAGTGATAAATTAGCCATATTTCTATCCAACTCTAAAGAAATCATCACATAGAAGACAAATTATATTTGTTTTTAAAATATATATACAAAATTTAGTCTTAATTTTGTAAAGATGGGCCAGGAGGTTTCACTCCATGCATTTAACATTTTAATCCATTTTCAGTGCTAAGGGTGGACTTTTTCAACATAAAAATTCCAAATAAGAATATAATAAATAGGGGCACCTTGGTGGTTCAGTGGGTTAAAGCCTCTGCCTTCCGCTCAGGTCATGATCCCAGGGTCCTGGGATGGAGCCCCACATCTCTTCCTCCTTTCACTCTGCCTGCCTCTCTGCCTACTTGTGATCTCTCTCTCTCTGTCAAATAAATAAATAAAATCCTAAAAAAAAGAATATAATAAATATAGCCCCTCCACTCAACTTGTGGACACTGTGGCCCTCAGCCCATTTCAGAGAAAGTTTGTGTATATTCATCTAATCTCTAGATTCCATGGGTGATAAATCTTACTTCTGGAAATGGTTTAAGTTATGTCTGACTTTTTAAACGAAAGGATAAAAGGCTGTGAAATTGAGTTTCTGTACTTTGTTTCTTTCAGCTTTGTTGTAAGATTTCCCTTCCACAAATTTTTAATTGCATGACAAATCTTCCCTCCTTCTTAAAAATTAAAAAGTAACTTCTATTTTTGAAAAAAAATATATAATAAACATAATGATGTGACAGAGGAAACAGTAGTTGATTGCATCTTAATGGAAACATGCCATTTAGTTATCATTTTAAACATGGCATTTGCACGTTTAAATGAAACAGATCTGCAGAAAATATGTGAATGTGGTTCAACTGAAAAAGATGATGACATAGTAAAAATGTATTAGCCTAAGTGTTATTTATTTCCACATGTGACAATTATGACCTTGGCACATCTACTTACTGCTCACAAAGATCCATCCAAGATCCTTAGAACAAGTAGTCGAACCAGCCAGGAAAATGAAACATGTGTCATTAATCAGGCACGAATGGGAAGGGTGCTTGATAGGGGATGAAAAACAAATGCAATTGAATCACCACTCTCCAAAATGCCCCCTTGCAAAAAAGAAACCAGCAGGTGGTGGAAATAATGGTTGGGGTGTGGTAGTGGTTGGGAGAGGAGGTGGTGGGAGTGAAGAATGTGGCTGTGTGGTAGGAGGTTGAGAAGGTGGGTAGAGAATGGGGAAGGAGGGTAGAAAGAGTTGATGGAAATTAGGGTAGAAAAAGGGGTTCCCAACAAAGAGGAAGTTATGGAAGGAGGGAAATTATGGGAGAAAAGGGAGTTATTAGGAAAAAGGAAGTTATGGAGATCTTTATGAAGGAGGTAGTAGTAGATCTAGGAGATGTTTAAAACTATAAAAATTAGGCAATGATGCTTATTTCTTGGCAGCTACATTATGCATAGTATTCTAAATAACATCTTTGAATATCATCTTTGAAGTAAAGACCAGTAATCAAAGAAAGCCCTTTGATTATATCATTCTTGAACTGGTTAATATATAAGAACACTGATTTATACTATCATTTGACCTCTTAGAAGTGATTTTTCCCTTATAATCTGTGTTCCCTGAAACACATTGTGTCTGTTAAATGTGACAAAAAATGCACACAAATGATTTTTAAAGGTAAATATTTGTTACCATTGGAAAACGGCAAGTATTTAGATCTTTCAGTCCAGATTTTGTGTTTATGAGACATAGTATATACTACATATGTGAATGAATAAATTAATCTTTTTACCTTTATTTGGTAAGTTTTATGAATCTAATGACCAATCAATAATCATAATACATAATCCCGAAATATAAAGTATAAATATTTTTATATCCTGATTATCACCTTAAAATATCAATTCTATAATTCGCTATTTTAAGTGATCCGTAAGAATATTGGGTATTCTTGTGTTTTATCCTGATGCTGGATGGGAGAAAAGAATCTTGGTATTGTTGTCTTCTTGGGTTAGGTGTCTCAGATTCAGCAAATAAAATATCAGATGAAGTTAATTTGGAAATTCAGATAAACTTTTGTTTCATATAAATGTATTCCAAACATTTCACAGGACATACTTATACTAAAAAATAATTTTTTTTATCTAAAATTCAAATTTAACTTGCTTTCCTATATTTTATCAGGAAATATTATTTTGAACAAATCATGTAATCTGCATTTCATAGGACCCTCTCCATAAGAATAGTGTAAGATTTTCTATGCGTTGGTCAGAGGCCCAATATACTTCTTTTTTTTCCTGTAAACATGTACCATAAAAAAATGATAAGGGGCACTTATTTAGGAATTTCAACTCAAAAGAAGTCTGGTATTCAGGTGCCCTCTGGCTGATGGCTTGACCTTGAATATTTCGAGATTATCTTCTTACAAGTCATATACTCTGTGTTTAGAAACCTCAATTCTGTTTGGAAGATGGACACTTAAATATATATTACCTTAAGTCAGTGTTGGGGTATTTTAATTAATAATAGATGGCATTTATTATTATCTACAGGACTAAGTACTTAAAATGCATTAGTTAATTTATGCCTTGCAACGATCTTATTTTTTGTTGTTTTTATTTTTGTTTTTATTTTATTTTATTTTTTCAGTGTTCAAGAGCAACAATGTTATGTATTAAGTACTATATTTTACTACTAATTTAGTATGTAGAAACAGAGGAATTGAGTAACTGATCAATGATCACACAACTAATGAGAGGTAGAGCTGGAATTTGAACTCGGATTGTCTGATTTAATTTTATTTTCTCTTGACAACTATTCTATTCCACTTCCCAGCCTTGAGATAAAAATCACATAGACGTTTCATGAGATGTGTCTACACAAAATAGGCCTGAAAGCCACAGGTGGCTTTATATTTCATAATAAATTACAGGGATTTTCTTAAAAGGACAGAAAAAGGGGGAGAAACAATGTAACCATCAGCTATGGGTCAACAGACAGTTGCAGCTCAGGATTTTCCCGTTTTTCCTTCACCCTCCCTGTTCCCTGACCTGTGAAAGCAAGGTAGGGACTACAAAGATTACAAAAGGGCCTCTACCTTTTCTCATGCTCTGGGTTTGAAATAAGGCCTCTGAAGCTTTGGTTAAAAGCAGCAAGTGCTAAATAAGGTCATTTTACTTGAACTGACATTCACTGGTTGACACAGGAGTCAGCACACTGCCTGTCTCCTTTCAGTTCCTTTCAGACGGAGACCATGACTTCCCGTCCCAGCCAGTGTCCAGCTCAGTCAGCTCCTGGGGGAGTGCCATTTCTCAGGCAGTTTCACTGTCAAACCAAATTATGGATCCGCTGGAGGAAATGACAAAATGCCCTTTCTCTGCACAGGAGATACCAGGAGGTATACACACAGTTTCATGTTGCCTAGCTACTTTATGAAAAATACAACTATTTGTCTTGGTGGACCTTGGTCAAAGGTAACACGGACTCATAAAAGGCGAAATCTTTGTTTAAGAAAAGAATACATGTTATCAGATCAACTGTTTCAAGTTTGTGATTCGGCCCTTTCTTGCTTAGAGTTGGAATGAACCGTCGGACAGTATATTGCAAAGTAGGAACAGGTATCCAGAACAAGAATTAGGCTTTCCTATTTGCATTAAAATAATAATCAAAAGACATTTAAACCTGTGTTAAAACTTTTTGCTAAAATATTACTTTTAGTATGCTCTAGTGATATCTAGTTTACATACCTAGTAGATTTCATAGTTTATAAATCTCAAGTTGCAGGAGTAAAGTGATGAATCTCTTTCAATTCCTTTTGTGACTTATTTCTACACTATACCCTATAATTATACCTGCCTACTGGAGTTGCTGAGTATGCAGAATGATTATTTATAATACAAAAGGGAGAGAACAATTATAGAGATTTTCACAGAACATTTTCATTCAGTATTTCCCACAGGTTTGTGAAGAATATACAAGGTAAGGAAAAGCCTGAGAAATAGTTGAGAATGACATCTTGATTAATTTTCACAGAAACCTTTTAAGAAGAAGGAAGTGTTGTACCCTTAGAAGGCTTTAGAGAAATAGTTCCCACTTTACTCAGATAGCACCGTCTGATATAATTATTGAGGACATGTAGCAACAACCATTTATAAATAGAATTCTACTTTAAGAATCATGATATCCAAATACTCAGTGGCTTAAAATGGAACCTAAAAATTATAAATAACTTAAACAAGTAGCTTTGAATAATGTATTTATTTGTTTGTGTACCTTATATATATCAAGCACTGCCCTAGATGATGAGTATATGTGCTATCTAATTTTCAAAGCAACTTTTCCAGATTATCTCCATTTTACATGTGGGAAAACCTAGGCTCACTGAGTTGAGAACTTGTTCAAGGCCACTTGATGCAAGTGGCATAAATAGAATTTAAAACTCAGACCTGTCTGATTTCAAGCACTTTCTTGAAATGATTATTGTTATAAAAATATTAGTTGAGTGTGCAATTTAAAAAATTTGAATTTACATTCAGAGAAGTTAGGAAAAGTATGGTTTTCAAATAGCCTTTCCAAAACTCAAAGATACATTTCAAAAACTCCAAAAAATTTTTGAGGAAAATATTCTCATTATTGTGACCAGGGAAGAGTGTAGCCTCTGACAGCAAACTTGAAAGACAGTCAGTCCTCCAGATCTGATGCTATTTGGATAAACTGAAATAAGACCCTGAGTGTTAATGCCTAATATTTTTCCTCAAAAGAGTAACTAAAGGAAAAAAGCTTAAGAGTTTCCATTAATGTAGCTTAATGTGAATGTCAGAGGATGGGTACAACATCAGAAAACTGGAAAATGCTCCATTTAGAGCTCTTTCATTACTGCTTGTCAGACTCCAAAGCTATAGGCAGAGAGCTGGATGGAAAGTTATCTTGAACTCGGCTTCCTTGTAGGGTCCCAGTTTATTTCCCCTGTTGAAGGAAGTCCTGAACCTGGAAAAATTAGGCATAAGTACCTGAGAAAAGAAAAAGGAAGAGGAAGAGAATGGAAGATGGAAAGAAGTAAGGGAAGGAGGAAGGAAGGAGACAAACGGTCAAGGAATAATTTTTTGCAACTGATTTTATCGGCAACTGTAGAAGCCACACCAAACAGAAAGCTCTCTTTTCTCCCTGGCTTTTCTTCAGAGTAATTAGTTACTCTAGACAATGCCCGAAGGTCACCCTCACAATTGAGAAAGGACGTATTCTATCTTCAGCAAAACTAACCCTTGAAAAAGAGTGTGCAACAAATACCGTCAGATACCATGCCAAGATTAACTTCCTAAATGGCAAATATGCTCATAGACTTGGCATTTTCTCTTTCCTCCTCAGGTACCTGAATGGCTAAATAGATAATATTGATGTCAAGTTTTAAAGAAAGAAATAAAACATTGCCTGTGTATGTGGGGGGAGCTAATTCAAGCAGAAAGTGTTCACCTTATTTTGAAGCCAATTGGAGGTACAAAGGGATTAACATCCAAATTCAGCACCTAACATACAGCATAAGAAAACGACTGACAAGCATATTTTGGAAAAATATCTTCCCAGGAAAATAGAAGAAAACCTTACTTTGCCTTCTCAAGAAAATTGCACACATGTATTTATATATATGCATTTATACATTTACACATACATAGTTACATGTGAAGAAAGAGAGTAAGAGGGAGAAAACACATAATAGTTTGAAGGAGGATTAAAAATAGCCTCAGGCATCTTGTTATTGATAGAAAAGTAAAGCCACAGAGGTTTGTTTATGACGAGGTAATCTTGTCTTATTACAATTTTTCATTTCCTTTTTTGTTGTTGTTGTTAAGATTTTATTTTTAAGTAATCCCTACATCCAATGTGGGGCCTGAAATCACAACCGGAAAACCCAGAGTCTCATGCTCTATGGACTGAGCTGGCGAGGTGCCCCCTACAGCTAGTTATTTCTTGAGCAAGAGATAATGTGATGGGGATTTTTATATTACCTAAATAAAAGTAAGGAAATATCTAATGACCTTGAGATTTATTGTGGTTAAATAAATAAAGAAGGGATAAAGGTTAAAAAAAACAAAAACAAAAACAAAAAAACGTGGGCAACACTATCTCCAAAGGGGACCCTGAGAAAGGCAGAGGAAAGAGTCAGAGGCAACTGGAGGGCTGTCGAGCTCATACAGCTGCGTTTACAAAGATCTGGGATACAATATCTGTAAAGAGCTAGTTATGTCTGCCTAATCCCTAATAGAACAAGTAGGAATTTTCAAGCTGCAAATTCAGGTGTGCAAAAATATATCTACTCTCTCTTTTTTCTTTAACTTAGTTGAATCTTTACTTTGAGCTATAATATTATATTTGGCACAGAAAACTTAATTTTTTCAACTCTAGGTAGACTTATTCACCCAACAGTTTTATCAAGCATTTCAGGCTTAAGTTCAGTCAATTTCAGATTTCCCTTTCCCTGTGTCTTATTCTTAGGGGAATATTCTAGGTGATGACATATCATGGCACGGGGCAGATACTGGCTTCACCATGGCCATCTTCATCACAGTACGATCTACTGAGCTGTAACTTATCCTATCCAGCCCTTGGGTGCAGTCGTCATCCACACTTCTGTCAAAAGGCCTGTGTTCCATGGGTGTGGGGTGGGCATCTGCATCTTGCCCAGCTGGCTAGAAGCCCCTCCATGTTTGCTTTCTCATGGCACTCCAGGGTCATGGAGAGTTAGTGGGGCTTTTCTGGGTCTTTTCTCCCCAAGACATTCCATGACCATCTCTTCTCTCTAACCCTACCATGGTAGTAAATGCTTTCTTGAGAATGTTATTTCCCAAATCCTGTTGGGAAGAGAACAGTTTCTATTTTCAGAACTGCTAACATTTATCTAGAGTTGCTTTCACTTCCCCTCCCTTCAAACTGACTTCTAGGATAGGAGAGAGATTATAGGATCTCTTTCTCAGAAATTCACCCAAATTTGAATCCTCCTCCAGTTATCACCAACGTCCTGTATTTGTTCGAGCTGGCCATGCCAGAGGCAATATACTTCAAATGCCTCAATTGTATAGTTTGGTTTTCATGGAGAAAAGACCATGAGATTAAAAAAGGGAAAGGGTAGAACTTAGGAAAAAAAACACATTAGTGATTATATCGAAATGTTATTTCATGTCCTACAGCTTCAACTGTGTCTTTTTCTCAGCTCAGTGTCTTTTCTGCAGTGTTATTGAGATGGATGGGTTCCATAGACGTCCCTGAACTCCTTTCTTTTTTCATTTTCTTTTCTTCTTTCTGTGTCTCTGTCTCTCTCTTCCTTTTTTTCTTTATTTCAGAAAAAGAATTATTTGCAGTTTGAATTGTACATTGTAACATACCCAGTATGTGGAAGATACTATCTCTACACAACTTTTACTTTTCATGATGAAACATCTCTGCTAGAGTTTTCTTATGTGTTTTATGCTTTCAGTGGTAAGCTGTTGTATGGCATATGAATGATATCTTGATTGATTGATTCTCTGATTGATTTGTTTGATCCATTTACTCATTTATCCATCCACTCATTCAAGGAGTGTTTGTTAAATGCCAGGCACTATGACTGACACTAAGGATTTGGTGGGAACTTGATAGATCACTGCCCTCTGTACTTAATGGCCTTTACTGGTAGGAGGGCGGAGGTGGAAGGAATGAGATACACATGAAATAAAATAATTACATAATTAATTTTATGTATCATCATAGTGAGTTCTCTGAAATAATAAAACAGGGTACTCTGAGGGACTATGTCAGATTTTCTTTGAAGAAATTACTTTTTAACCAATATCTGAAGGCTAGACTTTGTTACATGTGCATCTCAAAATTTAAGAGTAACTTTTTAAAAGGCTGGAAATAGTATGTGTAACATCCAAATCTAGAAAGCAAAGATAATTTTTTATTAAAAATAGATGGGAAAGAGGAAAGCAAAACAGGAGTGGGAAGCTAGTGAAGAGATCTAAGTGGGTTAGTGACAATCTCATTTGCGTTTTTCAAAGACCACTCAGATTGCAATATGGAGCGTGGGCGGTAGGTGTGCAAAAATGTACACTGGAAGGTTTCTGAGATAAGAACAGTTGTGTACTAGGCTGATATCTGAGGAGACAAAGGGAAATAGCAGTAGTGAGACAGACTTGCTAGAGCAGTGTATGGAGGGTGAGGGAGAGGGAGGTGTCAAGACTGACTACCAAGAACTGTCTTGCAGAAAGACTTCCACAAACCTATGCTACTTCAGAAAGCAAACTAGGAGATGAATAAAACTGCAAAGCACCTTCCACCACATATCTATATTGTACAGCTTCTATCAGCATAGTTTCACTTAAAACACTAAGATACATGCTGTGTCCACTGTAAAGCAAAGAAAGCACTTCAAATTTTTTTGCATCATTCAAATAATGTCATGATATTGTCCTTAGCATAAAATGTAATTTGAAACTGTAACTGAGTTGGTTCAACTGTTTCTTGGAGAGGGGCCTGGCACAGTGTTTGAATTCTCTAGCAGGAAGATACCTTCTAGAATGCCAAGTTGGAGTTGATTGCCAAGACTCTGCTGTATGCTTTGATGAACATAAACTAACACTTCTCACCAGTGAAAACTCAGACCATGGTGCTGAAAGTATGTTTTGTCACAAAATGCCAAGTTGCCCAGCAACAGCGGTTACTGCCTTCATGAACCAGTTTATCACAGAATAGAACAATGTACATATTGATGAAGATGTCTTTGCCATATTTATGCCATAATTCATAATTACTAAGAGTCATGACATTCTATAACTCTATCAGATGCTTTGCAAGTTGTGTGAATGATAATGCTTTTTTGTAACCTTAATTTTATACCCTAATTATAGTTTATAACCTTAATTATCAAGTTATTTACATGGAATACTGGCTGGGTGCTTATATCTACAAGATAGTTGCCAATCTTGAAAAATCCTTGACTACTGTAAATTCTGAGATGATGTTGCCTTCACAGCAAGACCTACCCTGTCTAACCTTTTTAAAATTGTAGCCTTCTGTTTGATGCTTTGCTTTTTCTTATTTTTCACTTGTCACTTTCTAATATAACATATACATTGTTTATCATATTTATTGTTAATTACCTATTTCCCTCCACCAAGGTAAGAACAAAAATCTCATTTTTGTTCAATAACATATCCCAAATATCTGGCACCTAGCTGGTGCATATTAATATCTACTGAATTAGCAAATTTGCTAGGAGATATCCTCCCACATAAAATTGCAGGATTAATTGTGGAGTACAATTATATCATTCCTTCTATGAAAAATACTTTGATGATATCCCATCACCTGTGAAATTTTGTTCAACTCTTTAGTCTTATTATTGAGCCTTAAACTGTGTCTTTCAGTTCCAGTTTTTCTCTTATAGTCACCCAGTGCCTAATCATAGCAAAGGAATAGCCATGATCTTCACACAGTTTTCCCCCTACTGAGCAGGACTTTCCCTTTGTGTTATTCAGCTATGTGACAGTAACAAGGCATAACACATTTTGCCTTAAAAACCAGTGCAGTGGCGTAAAACAACACACATTTTGGTTTTCATCTTATGCACTGTGTAGAACAGCTGTTTCAGGCAAGGTCTGGCTTGGATATGCTGGTCTTGGTTCCAGGCTGTAAGTTGGCATTAGATCTGCTCCATGTGTTTCTTCATTTTCCTTGGACTATCTACAGTATGTTCTTTTTCTGGCAGATAAATGAATACAAGTGGCCACGCTAGATCATACTAGCACATTTAAGGATTCTGCATGCATCATGACCACTAACTTCCTCTGGCTAAGGCAATACCATGTGATCAATCCCAATATCAATATGGTGCAGAGACATGCTCCATCCAAAGGGAGTGACGTAGAACAGTGAATATTTTCTTTTTTTTTTTTTT
>LNAC01000039.1:7103848-7170769 GCA_002007465.1 Ailurus styani
AGAGAGAGATTACAAGTAGGCAGAGAGGCAGGCAGAGAGAGAGGAGAGAGGAGGAAGCAGGCTCCCTGCTGAGCAGAGAGCCCGATGTGGGCCTCGATCCCAGGACCCTGGGATCATGACCTGAGCCGAAGGCAGCGGCTTTAACCCACTGAGCCACCCAGGCGCCCAGAACAGTGAATATTTTCTGATCAACATTCCTCTGTCACACTCTCTCTTGCTGAACTATCCATCAAAACCAATCACAAATGTTTACCTTCCCCAATTCAGTAGGAAGTTAGATTTTCCTGTTTCTGTGATCTTGGGGTAGTCCACTAATAGCTATGTTATTATAATGTTTATATGTCTGATCCCTTACTAAACTTTATGCTTCTAAAGAGAAGAGACAATCTATGAAGATTTCTATTCTCAATATCTACCATAAAACCTCACAAATTATAAGCTTAATAGATATTATTTTCATATAAGTGGAGGAAATGACCCCATTTACAAAAAACCTCTATTTAGATGCCATCAATGTCAGTTTTCTGTCCACTTGGGATGGGTTACTAGGTTCATGCCATTCTTTTTGCACTACATGCAGCAGATCGAGGAAGTGTTCCCATTTAAAAATGACTAGAGCAGATGAGCTGAAATTAAAGTTCATTAGGAAAAACACCATATTGCTAAGGTGTTCAAAATAATTCTCCAAGGGTTTTTCTACAGGAAGTGATGAAAATATTCTTGACCAAGGATTTATATTGAATAGGACACCGACAGAAAGGAATTCCTAACAGTTAAGATGACAGAATATTCTTAGTTTGCTCTCAAACTTCTACTACAAAAATCTCAGTTTTATCAATGACATATATAATGTTAATTGACAAATGTCTGCATTTGTTCTGGATGATTAATTACTCCATCCACCCATCATCTACTCATCTATCCAACCATCTCTTTATTCATATGATTTTATGTTTCTCAGCCAATTAAGCCTTGCCTTATTTAACTTCACTCATAATCCAGTTTAGAATTCAGGATTTATTATTTCAATTACACCCTTGGCAATATCCTAAAATGCCGTTTTCCTTGGCCTTTATGTTGCATTCACTTGAATGGAGACAGAATAAACTTAAGTACTCATTTCCATTCTATTTCCTTGAGCCACTAAACATCACTTCACTGAATTAAAAGAGTCAACTCCCATCCCACCTATCTCCATAGCTAATACACTATTGACTTTCAAGATTT
Organism: Ailurus styani; assembly: GCA_002007465.1. Classification (NCBI taxonomy): domain Eukaryota; kingdom Metazoa; phylum Chordata; class Mammalia; order Carnivora; family Ailuridae; genus Ailurus; species Ailurus styani. Next base: position 7,105,076 of record LNAC01000039.1, read on the forward strand.
ATATGTTCAATATCCAATTATGTTTAAAACTATGGTTGCTAAATCAGTTTTATATATGGATAAGTCATTTGACTTTGGGATTATAATCCATTGCATTGGTAATATGCCACTTAACTTTATCAACTGAATACCTAAAAATTATAAAATGAACACTATTCGATAGGATTTATGTGTAGTTTTTTCTGGGTCATCAGATTTGCTCATTATTATGACAAAATTTAAGCTTTCTTCCCTCCATGGGAACCAGGCATGTAAATAGGAGTTATCAGATTATAAAGTGATAAATAAGAAATGAATCACTTTTTGATGCAGGGAATGCCAAGGAAATTTATAATACAGGAATTATAAATGTAAATGTCTTCAGAGACAGGAGGAGGCATGTAGACAAGGTGTGAAAAAAAACAAAACCGGGGCGCCTGGGTGGCTCAGTGGGTTAAAGCCGCTGCCTTCGGCTCAGGTCATGATCCCAGGGTCCTGGGATCAAGCCCCACATTGGGCCCCCTGCTCAGTGGGGAGCCTGCTTCCTCCTCTCTCCTCTCGCTCTGCCTGTCTCTCTGCCTACTTGTAATCTCTCTCTCTGTGTCAAATGAATAAATAAAATCTTTAAAAAAAAAAAAAAGAAAAAAAACAAAAAAAACAAAACCAAAAACAAATAAGTAATGTTAGAAACTGAATAATAAAGTGTTCCCACCTCACTTAAAGCCATTCCACTTCAATAGATTTTATCAGCCAAATACAGCAGCCTAGAATACCCATTTTGAGGCTCCTGGTCCAGAAATTTGGATTCTGAAATAAGGGAGAACTAAACAATAGAAAATCTCTTGGAAGAGTGTGCAAACATATGATATGTGGTGTGAAGCAAGTCCTCTCACACCACAGTATACCTTTAGATTTCCCACATTGGAGATACATTTACTTAAGGCTTAATGTCTTATACAAATATAAATACTACTGAACAACAAAATTAGTCATGATTCCCTGAATTGTAGGAGGTCCAATTAAAAGTTCCATAAAAAAAATAAAAACTTTTTTTTTTTTGTCTTAGAGACTCTTTAGGAATTCACAGAACAAAAAAGTAAAAGAAGAGAAAAAAAAACTTACAAGCAGCCCCAGGGACTGGAATTGAGGTTTCAGTGCTATCAGGATATTTTCTCTTTTGCTCTCCACCCACTCCCCTGTTTTCTCTCTATGCATTTATCTCTCATTTTATTCGAATGTTGTCTCATGCTATTATGCAGACTGGTCATCCCAACCTGTAGTAACCTCAGCCAGCAACACTCATGAAAGAGAGTGATTTGTTTTCTTTTATTCATATATTAAGCCCAGGAAAGTAATATCATTTACTTGATTTGAGTCACATACACTCTCCACGGGCTAGTAACTATTATTATCTGGATTATGATTTACCATGATTGACCAAGATGATTAGGCATAGATCTTATGTTCAATCCACTGACCCAAGGACAGGGTTCATAACAAGAGGAAGAGAGAGAGCATAAATAGCAATAGACTCAGACCACACATTAGTTAAATCTGTTGATGCTGAATGCTTATACTGGAATTGCAAGGCTACATGTACTAGATTTTGCGATCTTGGGCAACTTCCTTAAACTTTCTAAAGCTCAGTTTCCCCTTCTTTGTAATGTGCATAACCTTAAAAATCTGTATGTCTTTACTGTAAAATGGTAATATCAGGATTCTTGGCACTTAGCACAACATAGGTACTCAATAAACATTAGATAAATAATTGAATAGATGCATGGATAAACAAAGAATACTTACATCATAAGATTATTTTAGAGATTGTGCTTAGCACAGAACAGGGCAAAAGAAATAGAATCCCAAACCTTGACGGTCAAAGGACGGGCTTTGTGATATTATTCCTTCAAATTTAAATACAATGGCCTTAGCACTTAATCTTCTGTTCACCTACATTTTTAATCATCTGCATAACTAGAGTATAGCCCATAAATTCAAAGACCTAGAAAATTACAAAATGAAAAAAAAAAGTTGTATTTGCTCTTAGCTACATGTTTCCATCCAAGCTTTAAGTCCCACATGTTAGCTGTGTTGGTGTCACTGGAACACAGTGATGAAAGTTAAAAAATATTCAGAGGAACTGCTGGATATTCCCAAACATCTGGTTCTTTGTCATCATGGAGGCAAAACATCCATATATTCTCATCAAAAAGCTTTGAGATTAAGCAGCAATCTATTATGAATATCTAAAAGGAATTTTCATTTTAATTTCTCTTTTGTGATCATATGGTTTCGGTTTAGCAGAATCCAAAAAGTTTGTTTTGCTGTTGGATATAAAGATATCATGTGTTGTGAATGTACGCCATAAAAACTTGCATAAAGTTGGGATTAATTTATGTTGTTCTATCCAAGTGCCTCCGCGGTGAAGAGTGTACATTTCAAGATGGCACCCATGGAAGAACAGTGAAGCTACCGACTGGCAAAAACAAAGATTGCTACTGTGGCAGGAGTTCTATAAATATCATGTTTTAATACCTGACTTAACATTAGTTGAGATAAATATATTATCCTAAGGAGCCATATAAAGATGACTGAGTTCATAAATAAAATAGTTTGGCTTGCCTTGGATATTCCTCCTTGTGATAAAACTAAATGTTAAATTTTCCAGCTAAGATTTTAGTTTGTAGTTCTCATTTAACAATAAAGTTCTTAAAAATACATTTTTATAAGAACCTGCCCAGTTCGGCATGGATATACAATTAAATGTTGAAAAAATACATTTGATTGTTGGATCCATATGAAAAAATAATTTTTGTCACTCCTGGTCTTCCTTGCTTTAAGATCCATTCTCTGCTTTACTCTGCTAAGCTCTGTGTCATAGAATGATACAAACTGTGCCTCTCAGCCTCCTGATTCAGCTAGCTTTTCTTGTGTTTGCCCAACAGAAGTTACTGGTGGTAGATTGGCAGATGGCAGAAAAAGAGAAACTAGGGTATTGCTTCTCTTACCTTCCTGTCTCAAGCAGCTTTTCCAAAAGCTCTATTTTCTCTGTGACTCCAGCTGCTATTAGGACAAAAAAAGTTTATCCCTATTCCGACTTCTTTTGGGTGATTTCAGCTCCGGGACTTCAGTTAAATCTCTTTTATTTCTTCTAGCCTATAGGAGCGGGGGTTTCTTGTTATTGCTAATCTCTGTGTTGTCTCACCAAACTGACTTGCTAGTTCTATCATCAATTTGCTACATTAAATTCTTTCTGTTTTAAATGGCTTCTACTTTCCTGGCTGGACTGAGACCAAAGCACCATTATCATCACTGGCCTAGATGTTAAGTAGAGAATATGCCATTTCTAAGCAAGTAACTATAAACATTCAGAGTAGTCACTGATCATTAAAAATAATGACCTATATCAACCTAGTTAGATGGAAATGGGGAAATGCAGTTTCTAATGCCAGCATATGGCCTGCAGCCATAATAATGGCCCCACTAAATGATTCTGCTCCCTGGATTTAACTAAGACGCACTGGAATGAAAATGGTACCCTACGGAAATGTATAAAGGAGATGAAGTGTGGTCTTGTGAATACCATGGACACTTTCACCCACATCCTCAGGGATGAATAAACCATACAATGGCCTAATGAAATACAAAGGGATGTTCTTTTCTGGGGATTTTGCACAAATCAAGTAAAGGCACAGAAAGGTTTAACTGAAAAACTCCCAAAAAAGAAATGCAATGATAAAAAGAAACAAAACACAAAAACTTCGAACTCACTTATATTCTTTCAATTTCTTCAATATCTCCTTAAATGGGAAGTAAGTAAGGATACATCTAGATTGGCATTTTCTACTGAAATCTGCTTAATTATGCCACTTTAACCTCCTTTCCCTCTAGTACTTTGGAGTGTTGACCTAACAACTGATACATTCTCTTTTATATAGAGAAATTGTTATTCTAGTGACATCTGGAAAATATTCTTCAGAAGATTCCTGGCTAAACTGATGCAGAGAATAAACCAGGAGACAGCTCTAGGCTAATTTATGGCTTGGTTAATTTAGCCTCTACTATGCCGTTGATAAGCCACAAGTGCAATGAATAACTGCTCTCAGGAAAATGCAGATATGGACAATTCAAATATGTGGGCACACTTACTAAAAACCAACTGGCCACACACACACCCACACACACACATGCACATATACAACCCCAAAACCCTTCTAAGCTAGGGATGTAATTACTAGTAAATGACACTTGTTTAACTTTATTAAAAAGATGTATTTATATTTATCTAATCTGACCTACATAACAATTCTGAGTATGTATCTTTAGAGAAGAAGGTCATGTGTGCAGAGCACAGGCAGTAAAAATAAAGAGAAATATGGAATGAAATAAAGATTTAGGGAGGGACCAGGTTTTATTTGGCTTATAGCTCATCATAAGACTTCAGTTTTATTCTAAGGGATTTGCAAGCTGACTGAAGTATTTTAAGGAAGGCAATGGTATAATATAATTTTTATTTTTAAAAGATCATTTTGATAACCCTGTGGTAACTGGATTATGGAGAAAGCATGGAAGCCGTGACTAGGATTTGCCATAATCCAGGCGAAAAATGATAGTGACTATAGACTAGAATGCCAGCAAAGGATAGGGTGAGAAGCGGTTAGATTGCTTTATGAGCCAAACATTTGTGTAAAACTTGAGGCAGAGTACCTGGAACAATAATAGTGATGACAATAATAGAAGTTTTAATAATAATTAATAGCAATGATAATACTTAGCAACCATTTTAGCCTTTAGAATTTGGCTTTTTATACTTCATCTCTCCCTTTCAGTTTATGCACAATGAACATTTGAACTGTATCTCATTAATATCCTTTTCTAGGTCATTAATAAAGTTTCTAACTTCTAATTTAAGAGAAAATATTTTTATCTCTTATCCCTAGGTACCAATTAAAATAATGTTAAATACATAGTCCTACATTATAGGATTATAGTGATAACCATAAGCATAATAGATGCTTATAACCATAAGCATAATAGAAAGTGGGATATCAGCAGAGCAAGGTTTCTAAAAGACCTCTGGAAGATGGAAAACTGATGGGCCAATGAACCCAGAGGGGGCTGAAGCCAAGGAAGAGATAAAGCTGGCCTGACAACAAGGCTAGTAACTTCAGAGGGTTGGAGGGAGAAGAGGGACTGAAAGAGAAAGAATGATTAAGTTCCTGTATTTGCAGTCATCTTCCTCTATCCCTCAACCAGAAGTCAGGCAGTAACTCCCCAAGCAAATGCACACAACAAAATAAACAGAGGACATTTATTATCTAAGCAAATTTATCTGCCCAGAGAGAAATGGAGAAATTGGTGTATTTTGGCATTGTAGAGAGGTCCGGACACAATGATTGACACCCAGTTCTGTTTACCATTTGGCAAAAGTTGCTTGTTAATAAAACCCATTTTTGAAGATTTTATTTATTTATTTGACAGAGACAGAGAGAGAGAGAGAGAGAGAGAGAGACAGAGAGAGAGAGACTACAAGTAGGCAGAGAGGCAGGCAGAGAGAGAGGAGGAAGCAGGGAGCCCAATGTGGGGCTTGATCCCAGGACCCTAAGATCATGACCTGAGCCGAAGGCAGAGGCTTTAACCCACTGAGCCATCCGGGCGCCCCTAAAACCCATTTTTGAACAGAGTGGTATCAGCCAACCATTGTACTGCATCATTTTGCAATATGAAAAGAAGCAGAGGTAAGGCAAGAAATGGAAAAGCAATTTATCCTTAGAAAGATTTAGGTATATGTGTGTATACCACATACACATGTATCATTCATAAAATAAAATGATATCATGAATTGTCAAAGTAAGGATCACAGGAAAATAAATAATCATTCAAAGTTTAAAATAGTTCTGACAAAAGATAAGGAAGATAAAGTTAGAAAAAGATAAAGTCAAATTCCTCAAACATAAATTAAGAACACATAATCATGGGAAATATGAGAGAAAAGATAATTATACAGTATCTATTTGAAATGGTATTGAACTAATTAGAGTTCTGAGAAGGAAGCACAGAAGTTTGGAGAGAAATTATTTTTAAAAAAATGCTAGAATATTTCCAGAGCTAAGGGAGATGTGTTCAAACTAAAAACGCTTGACAAATATTGAGCAAAATTAATAACAATTTTAAAAATCTTTTTTACATCTACCACTGTAAAATTTTAGCAAGTATGAATGTTCCATGCATCTAATGGCACATATAAACCACCTCAGAACTTAGTAGCTTTGAACAACTGCAACACTGATTTACTCACATATCTGAGTCTGGGCAGGGCTTAGCTCATCTCTGTTCTACTTACCTATGGGAGCTGCTCAAAGACCAGAACATTACTCATTTGAAAAGTGACCCACTGACCTGTCCAAAAGACCAGGAAGACAAACATCTGGGCTGAGAGTTGGGTCTCCTGGGGCATCTCTCTCTGTGTCTATCTTTCCATTTTATCCTTCCAGCAGAGTGGCTTTGGGGTGATTAGGTTTCCGTGATAGCACAGGGTTCCCAAGGCCTGTCCTGAGAAAGAGAGCCAGAAACTCTATAGCTTTTTTTCCAATAAATAGTTTATTCCAGTATGTAGAGTTATATAAAAGTTGCAAAGATAGTAAGGAGAGCCCCCATATACCCTGCAGTCTCCCATATTGTTAACATCTTGCATCAATCTGTTACATTTGTCATAACTCATCAAACAATATTGATATATTATGATCAACAAAATTCCATACTTTATTCAGATTTCATTCATTTCCCTTAATATCTTTTAAGGATTTCCGGCCAGGTATGACCTTTTATTTAAATTTGTCTGATGTTTTTCTCACAGTAGGACTAGGATTATATTTGTTGGAGGTGGAAGATTACTGAGATGAACTGCCATTCTCACGTCAACATAGCAAGGGAACGTGACCAGTCACTGATGAGGTTAACCTCATTCACCTGGCTAAGGTACTGTGTGTCCAGTTGCTCTACTGTGAATGTACCGGAATGGCCTGCAATCGCTGTAGCGACGGATGAAAGATGACTCCAAACTTTGCTGTGAAAGAGAGGAGAAGGCCAGGGGGTCAGTGCTCAGAGACCAAGACCCTTTGCTTTTCTTTGGTCCTGTTTTCATTGGTCCTTCAGGATAATCACAGATCCTCATCACTCTTTCTCAAGCATGTGATGTGTGACAAGGTGTCTTAACTGAAACTAGGAGGTCTGTTTACAAGAAAGATATGATATGCTAATCTGCATGTTCTATGAGTTCTGCTAAACATAGCCTAAAGGACAATGCACACATTTCTTTGATCACAGGTGGTTGTTGGGGCTAAGAAAGCTGGGGAAAGGCAACTCCGGGCAGCACTCCAAGGGCAGAGTGGTCGCCCAGGCCTCAGCATTCCAAAGGCCCATGCCCTTCTCCCAAACCTTCCATCCCCTTCCCAGCGGCCTCTGTGTTACATTTTAGCAAGTCAGGTATTATGGCTGAGGTCATATGCTACATTGACCCCACCATCAATGCATTTTACTTCCCTCCTTTCTATATTATTTGAAAGCAAGTTACTAAACACAGCCCATACATGAAGGATAAGTTATGCTCTACCGCCTTGAGGGAACAGTAACTATATAAATTATTTGGAATTTTTCTGTGTGGAAGATTTGTCTCTTCTTTCCCTTATAATTTTTAATCATTTCAGTCTGAACTCATGAATATTTATTTTCTACTTTGAGTGATAATTCAATACTGCATTATTTATTTTATTGCTCAAACTGTTTCGGCTTTGACTATTGGGAGTTCTTTCAGTTGGTTCCACAGTCCTTCTGATACTACAAGATGCTCTAGGCTCATCTTAAATTTCCCACCCGAGCCCTAGAATCAGCCATTTCTTAAAAGAGCCTTGCTTACTTTCATTGGCGAATGTGGTTAGAAACTAAGATCTGGACTCTGGGGATACTCATTGCTTTCAGGTCCTCTCAGCAGCTAGACCAAAGAACTACATGTATGTAATGCATGCACATACACGTATCTTGAGGTGTTCCTATACCCATCTGTGTTTTCACCAAGCTGACCTTGAGTTCAAATTGATACTTCTAATTGTAACTAAGTGTCTCTAGCCTTCCCCTCTTGCTTATCTGTAACTTCCCACTCCCTCCTCTGGAGAATCCCTACCGTCTACCAACGATTTACTTACTGTTTGAGTACACATGTGCAACTTTTAGGGCTATTAACCTGTACTCCCATGAGAAACACTTTTACCAAGCAGAGTACAACACTTACATATAATTCCTTTGTCTTTAGTCTTACATTGTCCAGTCATTTCCCACGTTATTTAGATCAAGACTCCTTTTTCTCCACCCTTTTCAGAGAGGTTACATCATATATTTGTATTAGATTCTTTTGTCACAGTCTGCATTCAAATCTGAGATCCCCTGCCTTCCCAGTTGAATTTTTAAAAATTTGCATATATCTGATATTTACTCTTTATGCTATAAAGTTTTACAGGATTTGACAAATGAATAGTGTCAAACAGTCTCACAAGAATAGTTTTTCAGCTCTAAAATATCTTGTGTCCTTTACCTAGTCCTAGTCATACACCACTCCGCACCCCCAACTCCAAGCCCTGGAACCATGGGTCTATTTTCCACCTCTATTGTTTTTTCTTTTCCAGGATGGTCATATGATGCAATCATGCAGCAGGCAGTCTTATAAGACTGATTTCTTTCACTTAGGAATGTGCGTTTAAGATTTATCCGTGTTATGTGAATTCATAGCTTGTTTCTTTTAATCACTGAATAATACTCTGTAGTATCAATTTGTTTATTCATTATCCTACTGAAGAGCATCTTGGATGCCTCCAGTTTGGGGGCATTTATCACTTTTCTCTACCTAGCCTAGGAAGTTCCACAGCATCACTTATTTTATATATATTTATATATATCCATTATATATAATATATTAATATATTTATAATATAATATAAATTTATATATAATATAATATATAAAATTATATATATTTATAATATAAATATAATATATATTTATATATATTATATATATTATATAATATATATATAATGGATATATATATATCCATTAAAAGTAAGTTGTCATATTCAAGTAGAGAGAATTAAACTACACATCTTGTAGGAGGAGTGTCACAGTGTGTATGGACATGTAAAACTACCTCAAAATTACCTCAAAATGAAACAGAAAAACTCCTGGCTGTCCTTGGGGATTTACTGACTCTCAGAAATGCAGTTGATAGATGTTGTATTCATTTCCTATTGCCATCTAACAAATTAACACAAATTTAGCTGCTTAAAACAATAGCAACAACTTATTAGCTCAGCATTTGTTATCTCACAGTCACTTAGGTCAGAAGTCTGGCACACTATGAATGGGTTTTCTGCCCAAGGTCTCATGAGGCTGGATCAAAGTGTCAGGTGTTGGCAGGACTAAGTTTTTATCTGAAGGATGTGGGAAAGAATCCCTTTCTAAGCTCATTCAGGACTTTGGCTGGATTTGTTCCCTGTGCCTGTAGGACTGAGGTCCCTGTTGTCTTGCTAGTTGTCAGCAGGGGACTGCCGTCAATTCCTAGAGCAGATCCTCTCTGCCCTCACCATTAGCATTTCACAATGGAGCTGTTTACTTTTCTCCAAGTTAGCAGGCCTGCATCTCTCTGACTTTATGTTCTGCTTCTTCTGTATCTGAAATTAGATTTAAAGGGCTCTGCTTCTTCTGTATCTGAAATTAGATTTAAACAGCTCACGTGATAAAGTTAGGTTTACACAAATCTTAAAATCTTAAAATCGAGTGCCACGTAACATAACTATTCACAGGACAAGAACCCATCATATTCATACTATGGGGATTATGCAAGGTTTGCACACCAAGATATGAAGATATGGGATCCATCATAGAATTCTGCCTACTGCACTCATGGACTAAATTTAAAATAAGTGACATAGTTGACCAGGTGTTGGGGTGTGGTAAGAGAATTCATTTGGGAATGTTTTCTTGAATAGCAGAGTAGAAATCTAATTGAACTACTGAGATATGCACGGAGCCCTATGCACAGGATCATGGTAATGTGAAAACTTTGATTTTCGATTTTTAGGCTCAAGTCACATAAAACAAGGAAGCTTTGTCATAATGGCAGAATCAAATTTAAATATCGTCATCTCGAAAATGTAAATGTTGATGTATAACTCATACAAGTTGGTGGATAGAAGGATGAGAGGTAAAAGGAATGATTATGGGTGTTGACATACTTCTCTAACAATAAAGGAGTTCAGTTCATACTATTAGAAATAAATAAGAAGTTTAAACCATGGGTTGGCAATTTTGTTTTCTTTAGGGGGCATAGTAAATAGACTTTGTAGGTCATATGGTCTCTTGCAACTATTCATTGGGTATTGTGTTATGAAAGCAACCACAGACAATCATAAAGAAATGGATATGGCTGTGCTCCAAAAAAACTTTATTTACATAAAAAGGTGGAGAGACTCTTAACGACATAGAACAAACTGAGGGTTGCCAGAGGGGAGGTAGACAGGGAATGGATTAAATGGGTGATGGGTATTAAAGAGGGCACTTGCTGTGATGAGCACTGGGTGTTATATGTAAGTGGTGAATCACTAAATTCTATTCCTGAAATCAATGTTACCCTACATGTTAACTAACTAGAATTCAAATAAAAATTTGAAATAATTAATTAATTAGTTAATTAATTATTTTAAAAAGTGGCAATTTGGATTTGGTCTACAGACCACAGTGTGTCAAACCCTGGTTTAAAGCATATTCTTTAAAAACATAAAGAGAAAATTAGTATTATAACTACTGAGAAGAGGTGAGAATGAAGGAGATTTTTAAGTAAGTTAATTATCAAAGTCATAGTATCACTATTTCTTGATTTATCAAGAGTAGGCAGTAAATAATGCCTACTCTTGATAAAATAAGAAATAGTAATATTAGCATATCATTTAGAGAAAATGGAGATAACTAAGTTTATCTAAGCATAGAAATCACTAATGATTGCTTCTGTGGGTGTAAATGGAGTGAGAAAAGAAAGGGTAAGGATCATGGATTTTAAGCATACATTACTCTGTACAATGAAATTTTCAAATACTTGCATATTACATTCATAAAGGTTAAAAAAATAAACTCCGGAATGAAACAGATAGACACATCCTTTGCTCAATTGACACATTAACATAATAAATCTATATTAATGTTCCCAACTGCATTATTATTAGGAATATAATATTTTATATTATTCAAAAGCTATAGCTAGAGTTCTTAAATTCCATGCTAAAATTTAGAGATAATATGAAACAATATTGATAGAATTTCCCTGAATGACCAGCTTTTATCTTATTTTAAAAACAGAAAAAAAACTAGCAAGCAATGACTTGCCCTTTGGGAAAATATATAGGTTTTTTTTTTTCAAGAACTCAACAACCATTCTCTGAATGCAACATTAGAGAATATATCAATGTTTATTTCAATTTCATGGAGAAAAATTCTTATTGTAATTGCTAGTCTTCAAGATTTATGGTAATTTTCTTGTTCTATATTTTCCTTAGCTGGATCACTGCTAAGAATCTCTATCTCACCTCGGAATTTCCCTGAGACGTTGGTAATTTACCATGACATCACTTGTCCTGGTCAGACACTACATTGTAATCCAACAGCCTGTTTTCTTTTAATATCCTTATTGTTAAGAACTTCCAGTCCTTTTTATTAATGCTTACTGTTCCACTTTTTAAAATGAAGATGATTCTTCTTCATATAGGAAATAGAATGAAAATATGAGAGAAGTAGTTTCATTTTGTCTTTGACATTTATTAATATGATTGGCTATAGCAATGAATCAACACTTTCTTTTTTGTACACCTAAACATATATGAAACATGAATTCCACAAAACTATTTTGTTGAATTTTAGGATACCACATAATTTCAAATCATTATTTTTATAAAATTATGGACTATGAGTTACTATCCATTGGGGAGTATTTTATTAAAAACCATTAATAATAAAATCAGTGCATCATCAAATTAACAATTTTTATGAGCACCATTAATTTGGTTAACACTCAAATTGTTCTTTCTATGACCATATGATTATAAGAAATAAAAACATAATAAACGTACTCATGGGAATTAGAAAACTGGTTCAAATTAACCTATTACAGTTTTGTTTTTACAAGTGTTTTCACTATATGGAGAAGTATAATATGTCACTCATTTTAAGCAAACCCAAACCAATGTTAATCTCCAAGTGAAAATGAAAAATGCTCTTTCTTAAGGATGACAGTTTAAACAATATCTAAAACAGTAAACTTATATTTCCCTATTTATTTGACTTGAAATGCACAGTAATATTTGTGACACTAATCGTAACAAAACTATCATAGATGACATGCCTACCATTTGCCAGGCACTATACTAAGTGCTGTACATATGTTGTGTTTCCTTTAATAGACTCAAGACCCGATGAGTAGGTGTTATCCTTTTAAAATGCAGCAGAAAACTTGGGTCTGAGGTACTGAGTATTATACCATACAGGATAAATGTTTGAACAAACATCAGACTCAGCACTGACTAAATTTGAAACTAAAAGTTTGTGCATATTCCTGTGGGTAAAGACACTGAGGAGCAGAGAGAAAAGACTTATTCCTGAGAGAAACATATAGCAAAACGGGCAGGCAAGGGGGAAATGTTTGGAGGAAGCCTCTACATGTTGAGATAAAGAAAAGAGGTCTGTTAGTGTTATGTGTAGCTGAAAGTTTGAATAGCAGAGGTCAAGAGAAGATGTCTATTCTCTTAATTATTATTGAACTACTAAGGAGAATCAGAAGAAATCTGGAAGAGAGGAATTTGAAGCTAATTCTTTGAAAGAGTTTAGATATTAGACTTGGCAGTAATGAAAACGACCAATAAAAAAGAATCAGGCGAAACAGAGCAATGTGGGGGATTGGAAGAAATAAGAGCTTTACCATATATAGGTGGCTCTGTGTTACTACGTGTATAGGCTATCACAGATACAGGATGAAATAATGAGGAAATGCCTCTTGGGATGGCATATTAATTTAACTTGCAGCTTTCAATCTATCAAAACCATATACACTGCAGAAAACAAAAAGAAACAGAAATCATGAAACCACTGAACCACATTTTAATATAATGTCGTGTGTTATTCCTACATCCTCCAAAATAAGTGTGTGCATGCATACACACTCATACCCAAATGCTTCTAGATCTGCATTCTGTCTGTAACAACGCCACCATGTATCCAATTGCCCAACGAAAAAATCTAAGAGTCATTTCATCCCCCCACGCCCCTGTCTTTTCTGGCCTCACAAGCAATCCCAAGTCCTTTCAATTCAATGTTCTAAACATCTCTAACATATCACTCCTGGATGACTCGAGTATCTTTGGAAGTGACTCACCTTGCACGTTGCCTTTTAACTCCGATAGCCCCCCAACCTATCCTCTGTACCACCTCTAAGGTGATATTTCTAACACACACACATATTTGCACTAACTGATGGCGTAATTTCTAAATTCACAGTTCTTCAGGAATTATTCAGGTTCCGGTGCCATTTCCATCCTTTCCAGCCTCATTTCATTCTACCACCACATCCTCCCATTGTTGTACTTTTTAACTTCAACCAAGTTGCCCTAATTTCAGTTGTTATATACACTTTGCTTTTTCCTACCTTTACAAATTGCTATTTCTTTTGCCTGCAATATTTTTTCTCACCTCTGCATGGACTTGTCCACTTGGAGATCTCCTGGAAGTTATAATCACTTGTTCCTCCTTAGAACTTTGACCTGAGGGATGTTCCTGTGCTAAACCACTTGTTTTCTCCATATGCTTTGGACATCTCCCTTCCCTTGCAGTCATATGGGTTATAATGTGTTTTCTCACATATCCTCCTTTCCCACTATACCTTGATCCCCTTGAAAGCAGAACTAAGTCTTTCAATTTTATAACTCCTATGTTAGCATAGTGCCTGGGTTTTAATAATAGTTCTATAAACAAAACTTTCGTGAGTATTAAATGAATGAAAGTAATTTATTTTAAATTAAACCTACTTTCCCCTAGTGATGATCTCTAGCTAGGGACCTAAGTATCTGATACTTTTTTGTATGTGCATAGTTTGGAGATGTTAGTTGCTTTCTATTCTAAATTTATTTGAAAATATTTCTAGTGAAAATGACTGCATTCACTTTTCTCCCAGCACCTGAAATAAAACATGCTTTGCAAGATACATTTTTATCTTGCTCCTGGCAATCACATAAAAAGCTATAGGGAAATACAAACAGAATCTGTACTTGATGCTGTGGGGAATGGAAGCTAGAGGCAGTGCTGAAAGGATGATTTCTTCATATCATAGACACTTTTTCTAAAGTGAAAATATTTTAGGCTGAAAACAATGCATCTCCTTATGCTACCTAAAACAATGTTTTAATATGGAAGGAAGTGTTCCTGATATTCCACCTCTTCGAATATTTTTAAATGGCCATTAAACAGAGTGAAATGTCTTTAATACTTTTTAACAAATCAGTGTAAATTGAGCCATTAAATAAGCTTGTTATCATGCAAATATTATAGGAATATGTATCTTAAAAGACTATTGTTCATTGTACAATACATTTTTTACAATAGAAAAAAATGCAATCCAAGGGTTTATGGAAATTGAAACAATCATGGAAAAATACATTCCTTTTAGCAACTGTTCAATAATTTTTGAATATACACATATTAAATACTTCTTTCTAAAACAAAAATATATGATACATCCGTATTCTGAGTGTTAATTATGCAACGGGTAGTATAGAAGTTAACAGCATAGGAAGCATAATGCTAAATACATGAAACAAATGAGAAGAGGAATTGAAGGTAGAATAACATGTTTCTTACCTGTTGTTTAATGAATTTATTTATTTTTTATTTTTTATTATTATGTTCAATTAGCCAGCATGTAGTACATCATTAGTTTTTGATGTAGTGTTCAGCAATTCATTAGTTGCATATAACACCCAGTGCTCATCACAACACATGCCTTCCTTAATACCCATCACTCGGTTGCCCCATCCCTCTAGACCCTCCCTTCTCTAACCTCTATTTGTTTCCCAGAGTACAGAGTCTCTCATGATTTGTCTCCCTCTCTGATTTCTTCCCACTTAGGTTTCCTTCCCTTCTTCTGTGGCCCTCTGTTAAAGTTTCTGTGTTAGACATAAATTTCTATATGTCACCATGACTGTTTGTGTGCCTGGAACTGGAGGTAATGGAACTCTTGGTGGCCTAACAGTGGAGATGAGTAGAGTTAGTGTCTCCCCTTTGGAGAGGAGCAGGGGCTTCTCTCTTTCTCTGGACAAGTCTAGCCATAGATCTCTTTTTTTAATGTAGCTGACTGAGTTGAAGTGGAAGAAGCATGAATGTTATGGTTGGAGGAATCTGTGGAAGAGGAGAGAAAAAGAAATCCCCCAAATATTAGTGGTTCTTAAAAATACATTCTGTTAGTGAAATATTTGTATAGAATTTTCCTATTTCTAGTCTTCTAAAAGAAAACATGGTCCCTGAAAAGAACATATAGTTAGAATTTAAAATGTGCTCCCATGTGAGAAGTATCTCTAAGAATGTTTATGTTACTGAGCTATGTATCACAAAAATCATCTGTGAACTGAATAAGCAGGATTTTCAAAGGCAAGTTTTAAAGAGCTATGTAGAAAAAGAAAGGGATCTAACTCAAGAAAAGGGATAAACAGTTTAAAACCCAGCCCATACACCATCCATAATGTGGGAATTGCAAAGCTTTGGAAGAATATTCGTCTGAGGGAATTTGAATCTCAAAATAAAAATCTTAATTATTAACTGAATTAAGCATTTTATTAGTAAGGTGCTAGAGAGATAATAAATTTTATTTATTTTTTTTCAAAATCTTTTTTTTTCAAGATTTCATTTATTTGTTTGACAGAGAGAGAGCACAAGCAGGGAGAGCGGCAGAGGGAGACTGAGAGGCAGGCTCCCCACAGAGCAGGGAAGCCCAATGCAGGACTCGATCCCTGGACTCTGGGATCATGACCTGAGCTGAAGCAGCCACTTAACTGACTGAGCCACCCAGGCACCCTGAGATAATCAATTTTAATTCTTTCCCTACATAACATTCATTGATTTAGAAATGCCTCTAAAAGTATTTATAAATATTTCAAATATCAAACAATTATATTAAACTTTACTATAATCATTCTGAATCTATGTATTGGATGCCAGAAAAATAATCATTTTGAATCATTTCATCTAAGATAAAATGAGATTATGATTTTCTTTTATTTGATACAATGAGATAGAAAAGCTCAACTAAATTTCATTCCTGCATTTCTTACCTCATGCTTAACCACATGGAATATGAATTAATTTGGCATTTTATCAATAAACCTCGGTCACGCTACCAGTTGATATACTAAGTGGGAGTATTTGTTATAATTATTATTAACAATATACTTTAAAAATCAAATACTATAAATATACTAAAGCATTACCATTGTATTAGACATCATTAAGAATCATTTTAGATCCCCTGAGTATCTCCTGTTTCTAGGGCCCGTGTTTGCCTCTGATTCTCAGCTGCCACTGGGTTGGCCAACTCTGAATAGGCTCAGAGCAACCTCATGTAAACAGAACTTGACAGCTGCTTTGCTCCCTGTCCTCACTGCTTTTCTCTTACCTCTCACCCCAGAGTTTTGCTGTTCACACTGAGGCTTAAGTTGCAGGGAGGATAGCTCAAGTACAACTGGGAACAGAGGGGAAGTTAACCTACCAGAGAATCAAGTTTTACCAATTAAGTCAGGAGCCGGCAGATAATTATTTCTTCCTTTTTCACTCTGGACAGGTTGTCCTGAAATGCAGGTGTTCATATGGACTCCATGAAGATGGTTCTCGAGAATAATCAATGAGTTGTACTTGATACCAAGCAGTATCCATGTCAAGAATTCACCTTCTTGAACTTAATTTCTTTTCTCCCTTCAGGCTTGCTCTCTTCTTCTTTACTTCTGCTCCTTTGTGATCACACTCTCTAATTAATTATTAGCATATAAAGTTTTGTTTCAGTCTCCATTTTCTAGAACACTTAATTATCACGCATGGAAAAATGTGCCAATGAGTGCAAGAGGGTTGTGAATGTTGTGATATGAAGATATAGAAAAAGAGGATTTTTCCCCCTGTACATGTCAGGAAAGTGACAAGAAGGAGGTAGAGGTTTTGTGTTTTATTTTGAAAAATGAATATAATTCTAACAGATGAAGTTAGATACCACTGGTGTTCCAAGTCAAGTAATAGTAAACAAAATTGTGTCCAAGAGCAGTAATCTAGGAAAGATTCTTTAGAGAAAGCTGGGGGTAAGTCTAACAAATCAGGTAACTGAAAATCTTGACTACTATAGACACTCAATACTGAAGATTATATACTTTTTTATGGTTGCTACATTTGATGTCATATCAACAGGAAGCCAGAACCCCAAGAAAGGAAGAGCATTCTGGACCCAATCCTTAGATATTCTGATTCAGTAGGTCTGGCAACACCTTGAGTCTTCATTTCTACTGGTCCCCAGATATTGCTGATACATGTACTCAGGGGCCACACTTTGAGTAGCACTGGTTTAGAAAAGATTTGCCCTTTCTCTCTCTCTCTCTTTTTTTTTAAATTAACATAATTAACATGCCCTAGGGTTACAGGTCTGTGAATCATCAGTCTTACACGTTTCACAGCACTCACTATAGCACATACCCTCCCCAATGTCCATAACCCAGCCACCCTATCCCCATCCCCTGACCCCCCAGTAACCCTCAGTTTGTTTCATGAAATTTGTCCTTTGTACATACCATTCCTAAACAGAGTCAGCTTGGACATTTTCTAAATATGGAATATGACCTTTTAGCCATTCTTTAAGTGCTTTCTGGGTACATTTGCATTTTAGGTGGGTTGAGACATTTATTATAAGCAATTTATGAATGTGCTAGATTTGTGCACAACTCTGTGGCTGATGCTGATATAAAAACATTGCCAGCTAAGTCTGAAATTAAACTTTTCTAATTAACTCAACACCAATACTCTTTCTGCAGAAAAGATCAGGGTTCTGCTGGGATAGGGCACTGAAAAGGAAGTTTTGATGGATGAGAAATACTCAGATCTTTCTCATGAGAAAGATCACACTATGAGTAAATAAGGAGGGCTTCAAATAAAGAAGATTAAGAGAAGTAAGGCTTTAGAGAAAATCTCATCTCCCTCTTGTAATTTTCTTCTCTGCCACTAGGTTTTATTTAGCCAAGAGAGTGATCAGTCCTTGAGTAGATTTCAAATATAAACAGGAGGCAGGGCATAGGGTATGTAATCTAAAATGTATACACTGATCTCACGGATTCCAGAGTCTCATGCTGCATGCCACACCTACAGAGGAAACAGGATGGGATAAAGCAAGCCATGTAATATGAGATACTATTGAGATTACTAGGGATGCTTACCTTGAAAAAGAGATGCCTTGTGCTAAGGGTTGTTGGATATGACAAATATAATTTTCCCAAAAGCTTCCATATAAAATACTGGGAGAAAGATCAATAAAAGAAAGGTAGTGAATGGAAGTTAGAATGAAACAATCTAGTTTCAACATTATAAAATCTGTCCACATGGAAAGTGCAGCTTGGAGAACTTTCCTCCATCACTGGAGCTGCTCAAAGTTAAGTCAGGTTAGCAGACTATTGGTTAGAAAAGCATTTTATAAAGGCTTGGAAAAATCTAATTCCAAATTGACAGAGAAAAAATAATATATATATTTCTAACTAAGTTGTATTATATATATATATACTTATATATATATTATCTCTTCTGACTGAATATTTGCATGAATTTTATTAGACCTGCACTTGTAAATGAGTGTTTCATTTTGTTCATAGTACTAGAGACCCCAGAGATAATTGATCCAAAAGCTAATATGGAAACAAAAAGGGCATCCTCCCAACAGAGTACTAGATCTACATTAAACACAGCAGGGGCCTGTGAACACTTAGAGCCCTCAGTGGGAAGTGATCATCTCATCGCTCTCTAGGTTTGATTGAAATTATTGGGTCCTTTCCATGCTGTGTCCTGGAGTGTAAAGAGAAATTAATTGATCATCTAATAAGTGAGAGCTGAAAAAGAAGTCTTCTCTGCTGTGCTCAGTGAAGAAGAGAGTTTTATTTTCTTGTAGTGTCCATTAAATTATATTCTTAAAGAGCACCGTCAAGTTTTCGTAGAATGTGAACTATTTAGAAAGGCTATAGTTGATGGCCTCACTAGAGTAAAATCATCTTACCTTGTTGTTACTGAGAATTTTTCACATAATATTCTCAATAGCATAATTTTTAGTAAAGATTACTAAGGAATTATGACAACTAGTATAGAAAGGGAGAAACTCATTGCACAGTCTTATTTACATCTTTATATTTGAGAGGCAGAGAAAGGGAGGAGAGGGAAAAAGAAAGGAGGGAGAAAACAACAAATTTCAACACTTAGCAAAAAGGGGAGCATATAAAATAATAATCACAAAAGATCAATAGAGTTCTCTTTAAAATGTCTCTTATGGGGTGCCTGGGTGGCTAGTTTGGTTATGCACTTGCCTTCAGCTCAGGTCATGATCCCAGGGTCTTGAGATTGAGCCTTCAGGCTCCTTGCTCAGCCCGGAGACTGCTTCTCCCTCTCCCTCTGCCTGTCTCTCTCTCTCAAATAAATAAATCTTAATTTTTTTAAAAGTATCTTACTGACTTTTTAATGTGAATTTTGAGAGTCTGCATGTAGAAGCAGAGACATAATATTTAGTAAATTATGGGGCTCGTTTCTTTTCAGTTATAAAAGGAATAAATGTCTTATTCCCCCATTTAAGTATTACTTATTTATCACTCCACAGATTCAGACCTCAGAGAATACCAAGAAAAATAAATACAAAAAAATCTATGCCTAGTCATATCTTCAGAAAGTCAAAGAAAAGATAAAATCTTGAAAGAAGATAGAGAAAAAAGCGAACCTTACCTATAAAGGAACTTGTCGTCAGAAATCATGCAAGCAAGGAATAGCAAGAAATATTTAAAATGTTGAAAGAAAAATCTACCAACCTAGAATCCTGCATATACAGTGAAATGATTTTTCAAAAGTAAAAAAGCAATAAAGACTTTCTTAGTCAAACAAAAATTGAGGGAATTTGTTGCTAGGAGACCTGCCTTGTAAAAAGTGTTAAAAAGAAGTTCTTCAGAAGCTCCAAATCATGTGCCTGAGGTCATGTTCTAGCAAAGATAAGCATTTGGAATGAAAACTATAAGTGTGGTTACTACAGAAATAGTTTGCTTCATAGGAAGCTTTGGAGTTGAAATAAGCTTTTAGAGATGCCCCAAGCTGGCTAGGTTTTTCCTGTCCTGCATCAGTTATTGGATGAGAGCTGCCCCAGAATGGCGTTTGTCCTCATGTGAGGTGGCTCAATGCAGCTGAGACAGTCCTAGAAGAAGCTACCATCACAACGCTGCCTTCAGACAAGAGGCAACTCATACCCAGTGGCAGAGAGTCAGGAAAATAGCAACAGGGAGATGAAATTATCTCTGAAAACATCTCTCTCTGAATCTTTACTTGAGGCCCTCATTACTTACTCATAGGATCATAGGATGATCTTTCTCATGAGAATCTGGATATTTCTCATCCATCAAAACTAAGGATAGGGTCCAGAATGCTCTCCCGTTCTCCTGCTAGCATGAAGTTTTGTTACGCTACTGTGTTAAAAACAAAAACAAAAACAAAACAACAACAACAACAACAACAAAAACCCCATGGGAATGGGAACCAAGGATTAGAAGTAAGAGTGGCCTACTTGAGGGAATTTGTACACAGAGATAGGGACTCTACTAGTTTAAAAACTCCAGTGCCCAAAGAAGGGAACAGAACTGTCAGTGATAAGGGTCTGGTTCATGTTAACTAGATAAGTTACTGAGTTCAGACATCCTAGCTGAATAGTGGGACTCTAGAATGGATAGTGAAGGAGTGATATACTGAGATTAGTCCTGGCCCTGAAAGCTGTATTGGTGAGAAAAATAGTTTTTCTTGTTATCCTTCTTTTATGTTTAGCCTCAGGAAGAGATATCCACCAGAATCTGGTAGAACAGCTGCAGAACATACATGAAGAAGTGGGTCAGAGTGGCATAATGGGTGGACTGAGGAGGGTGCGGAAATGTGCTGTCCAGATCTTTGTTCCAGCCTTTAGGAGTGCTGTTAGAAAATAGCCTTCAAATGTCAACCATTTCAAGAATTGACTAGGGAAGATAGCTTGCTCAACCAAGAATCTACTCCTTCTTCTAAGGCTATCCACATAAAATAACTGATCAATAGTAAGAGTACAAAATCCTGGCTG
The DNA here is from genome assembly GCA_002007465.1 of Ailurus styani. Classification (NCBI taxonomy): domain Eukaryota; kingdom Metazoa; phylum Chordata; class Mammalia; order Carnivora; family Ailuridae; genus Ailurus; species Ailurus styani. The sequence continues at coordinate 7,126,500 of LNAC01000039.1, forward strand.
TCTTGGTTCAACTGGAACTATTCTAGATCCAAAGCTCCCCACAGGACCTTCCAAGACTGTGGTTGAGACTAGATCCTTGTTTAACATCTCCCTCCTTTCAATCCATGTATCTCCCCTTCCCTTCCCATAGCTGTTGATCTCAAGAAGTCTTTAATCAGACTAAATTCTGCTTCTGAATCAGCTTATTCTAAAAATTGTATCTCTTAAAAACATTGTGATTAACATTGTTATATACTTATATAGTCAATTTTTATTTATGTCTACCCTTTACCTTTTTACTTGTTCTTTATTCTTTCCTGTATCCTGTATTTCCACATTTCTTTCTGACATTATTTCTTTTCTTTTCTTTTCTTTTTTTAAAGAATACCTTTAGGTATATCTTTTAATGAACATATATTAGGATAGTTTTTTTTTTTTCGGAATTTTGTCTGTTTTCTGAAATGCCATTGCTATCGCTTCATTTTAGGATATTCTCACAGGATATAGAGTTCTTGAGTAGTGATTTTTTTTTCTTTCTTGCTGCTGTAACTTTCTAAATACAACCCCATGGCCTTTTGAGTCACATCGTTCCATTGAGAAGACAGCTGTAAGACTAATTGACCTTTTGAATATAACCTATCCATTATCTAAGATTTTAAGGAATTTTAATATAAAAACATTAGATCTTGAATCAATAGCTTAATTTCTTTCATTGACTTGAGAAATTCTCTGCCATTATCTCATTGAATATTGCTTCTCCCCAGTTCCATTTCTCTCCTCTCCTTCAGGGATTCTCAATATACGTATGTCATTCTTTCTATTCCTTTTATCTTCTGTCCTTTCTTCATTTGTCTCTCTCAGCTTCGTTTTTGGTATTCACTTTACAGTCTTCCCATTCACTAATTACTTCCTGCATGTGCCTAATCAGCTAGCAAACTCATCCATTTAATTCCCAATTGTTGTTATATTTTTTTAAATTCTCAAGTTCTGTTAGTTCTTTTACCTATATTCCTAGTTTCCTTTTAGATTCCTTGCTCTGTCTTTTTATTTTTTGGCCATACCATACAAGCTTATATTAACATTTGTATCTGACAACCTCATTACCTATGTACTCTATGGGTATGTTTCTACTATGTTTTTATCCATACATTTGCATTCATATTGTCTTATCTACTTTTGTGTTAGGTAACTTCTGAATAATTACCAGAAGTTGTATAAAAGCTGTAGATTTTACTTAAGACCCATCATAATGTCTTCTTCCAGAAAGAGAAAAATGTTTGTGTAGACAGGTAGAGGCATTAGCTATCTTTAATTAAATTTCAGGGATTGAGCATATTACCTAGGTCCCATTCTTTTTGATGACTGCTTACTTTTGTTTATCCTTAATTCCAGAGTTTATTCCTTTAGGATCTCCACCATGTTGGGGAAGTTATTAGGGTCTTCACTGTGACCTATTTCTGTTGCCTTAACCCCAGAAGACTGTTAAAGCTCTGATTTAATCCAGAGTGGGCAGATGTCCCTAGAGAAAAAGCATCCCCCAGTGCTGATCTTAACCCTCTGGGATTTCTTCTCATTATATATCTTGACCCATAATTCTTCATTGCCTTGTCAGTAGCTTGGTTATCTCAGCAGATTTTAAAAAATGTTTTATCCAACTTTTCTAGTTGCTCTCAGTAACAGATTTGGTCTGAATTACCTAGGCTGCCATTAGTGGCTGCAAAAGTCTAGTGATGACCATTTCTTAAGTAGCCTTTCAAAAAATTTTCAAGATGCACTGTACCTGAAAATTTTATTATGTTCATTCATGTTTGCATTGATTTCCATTTATTTTATCCTTTCGACTCTATTTCCTCCTATCTAAGTTGCCTAGACAAAACTAATGACACAGTTAGGAGAATACAGATCATTTCCTGACACATTGGCTGCTACAATTTAATTAGAAGGCAGACATTCCTAACTCAAGCCCCCCCACTTAAAAAAAAAAAAACGAGTGAAACTTAAACATAAAGGACATTTCTGATTCGATGGAAATCTTAAAGGTAAAATACCAGTCAAATGATCAATGTTCCGATCTTAAAAGTACTAAGGTCTCAAACTTAGACAAAAATGAAACATTGATTTATTTAGTTGCTATTCCTATATTATATGCATTTTACTTAATAGCCCCGTATCTTAGGTTGAGGCTCCCAAAGTTAGACACTGGGATGAAGAATAATGTGGAAGTAAAACTAAAAAGTGTTCTGAGGAAAAAACAGTAAAGGATTGGGGAATTCAGACAGGGAAATGAATGAAACCACCCTGAAGTATGAAATCCAGCAAAGTCCCATGGGTAATTCTGAATTGGTTTTCCAGGGAATTCTTGAAAGTGGAAGTCATACGTGAGTCATACCCATCAAAGTAGAACTTTCAGGTGCTAAAGGGGATATGGAGCTGCTGAATGCAGGGGAAAGAAGCACAATGGGAGGAGGAGAACATATAGGGAAAGAGGTCAGAACACATTCCAAACAAACTTTATTACACTACTATATGATTTGATAAAGACCTTTAAGTGCCATTGAAAACAAATGCCATTGAAAGTAAATTCTTGTTAAGCTATCAGATGGATGTTACAAATTACTGGTTCCTAGTTTTATGTTGGAGACATTTCTATTGCTTCATCCTTTTGGGAATTTCCCTCTTCTTTGTTTTGGAACACCCTTTAATTTGTTGATCTACAAATAATCTACATTGCTTTTCTGGATTATTTTCTTGTGCTCGCTTCGGCAGCACATATACTAAAATTGGATTATTTTCTTAATAACACATTAACAACTAAAAATTGTGCTGTCTTCTGAGCAGCAAAGTTAATGTAGTACTGTGGTAGCAGTGATATTATATGGGTCCTATACTTAAGTGATTTTCAAGATAAAGCCAAAGTTGGAACACTTACACAGATGTCTGTAAGTTCAAAGGCCACTGAAGTGATGTCTATGACTTTGTTCCCATTCAATAATAAACAAACAAACAAAGTGGATTTCTGATTGCAAAGTCAATTTAATCAATTAATCTATTAATAGGAACTTACCATGTTCATGTAACTTTGTTAGGAGTTGTAGGTTATATAAAGAACTTTAAGTTTTTGTTAATGGATGTTTAGTTGCATGAGTGTTGAGAAACTATAAATATTACATATCTTTACCCTCTACAATTCCAACTAAAAATTTTAAATTAAATGTGGTAACCAAATAAATGTATTACCTTTAATTCTGATAAGACTATCCTGGAGAATCTGTTTTAGATGTGGGGAAACAATCTGACCTCTGATGCTCCTGTCCCCACCCTATAACCCACCTCATCTAGAACTTGAGATAATCCACCTGAGGGAGAATTTGTGTCTGCAGAGCAGATAACTCTGTTCCAGAATTCCTGCCTCATATGCAAGGGAGCCAGGCAGCTGAACAGAGTGAGTTGTCCTCCAGATCTGTCTCTGGAAGGCATGCCTGGAGCAGAGAACCAAACACCCTGCTGACAGGAAGGGTTAAGTAGAACAGGCTCCCAATCCCCTGAATTAGATCAGCTCCTTCTCTTCTTTGGTAGGGATGAGGGTGGGGCATGGGCAGGAGTGAGTTTTAAGAAAAAACATGGATACTTACTTTCTTTTCTTTTCTTTCTTTCTTTCTTTCTTTCTTTCTTTCTTTCTTTCTTTCTTTCTTTCTTTCTTTCTTTCTTTTACTTTGGATGACTTTTTATTTCTAATTGATGTGCTTCCCTGTTTTACAGGACAAGATAGGACAGTAGAGAATAGTACTCCCTTCATTAAGTGTCAACTGCCTCCTATAAACTTGGGATCTCCTGAGAGGAAAGTCCCTTGCAAAGTCTCTACGAAGAACATTTCCAAGAACAGCCCAAGAGGAATCTCCTTGGGGACAGAGGTCTTGTCTTACAGAGCTTTGAGCCACTCATAGTGCTTTGGACAAAGAGGAGGCTTAATAAGAAATTGTGAATTTTGTTTTATTTTACTTTGCTTAACTTTGCTTAGGACCACAGAATTTAAATTTAAATCACTGAAGATTTAATTACAGTGGAAAAGAAGGGAATCAGAAAACCGCTTTAGTTTCCAATCTCAAAATAAATGCCAATGCAGTATAGGTACCATGAGAAATCCATTGGAAGTATAACAGAGTTAGGCAACTCCTTAGCAAATTTGATGATCAATTAATGTCTGTCTGAAAATTCAAGGCAGCAATTTCCTTTGGTGGCATAATATGTAGATAAGATTCTAAATGAAAATGCTACTGGAGCTATTGGTAATCACAACACATGCACAATTAATTTCGAAGTACCATATATTATTTTGTGGGCTAAATTACATGTCTCACATACTTGCACATCACACACATACACATTCTCAGAATAAATGTCGATGTACATATTCCTGCACTTTGCGACTATTCATCAATCTTACCAAGGCTACCTTAGCTTATATAAAAATAGGAGCAATTTTAAGAGTAAATTTGTAAAATTATATGAATAGAAAGAGGTGTGCTGTGATTTTATGTGCTTTATTGCAAATACTACTGCTGATACAAAATATCCATCCATGTGCATATCAATGAATTTTATTCTGCTTTTAAAAATGCATACATGAAATATACTGGTGTATTTTTTTCTGCTGAGTGGTCAAATTGTTAGTTTGGGGTCATATTTTTCTGTTCTCTAAGCTTACATTTACAGCTTCACAGAATCCTTAATTTTAACTTATTTTTTGATTCTAATAACAGGGTGATGGATAGACCTATACATTAAGATAAAGTACATGTATGTGCTTTAGTGTTTGTTTTGTCTATTTTTTTTAAAGGTTTTATTTATTTATTTGACAGAGAGACACACAGTGAGAGAGTGAACACAAGCAGGGGGAGTGGGAGAAAGAGAAGCAGGCTCCTTGCTGATCAGGGAGCCCGATGCGGGGCTCGATCCCAGGACCCTGGGATCATGACCTGACCCGAAGGCAGATGCTCAACCACTGAGCCACCCAGGCGCCTCTGTTTTGTCTATTTAACCCAAAAATTATAGCAAAGTAATTCATATTAAAAAACAAATAGCAACAATATTGGTAAAAACCACATACACTTTTAGACACTGACAACATTAGAATAGAATATGACTAAAAAAAAAAAAAGTTCAACACAAGGCTAAAAGCAGTCCCTAGAATACCTCCCATCTTCTCCATACTACATTTTTTCAGTGATAATTCTAGCGAAGTAGGGACTCATATTTTTGACTATACCCTGGAACACATGCAGTATCAAAGACACTTAATGTATTTTTTTTCTCAGAAAAGAGAGAAAAACACACTTATTGCTCAGATAAGACATAGTTTTAATTTATGAATATCTGCACTATGGGTGTGAGCAAGACAATATGGGACTACATATTTTTAAATGGCTACACAACAGAAAATCACCTTTGATGAAATGAATATTTAACTTGACATTGATTTTTAAAAAATAACCTCACTGCCATTATGCTTAAGGGTCAAATCATCACTTTGCTTCTGAGCTTGTGGTGCCAACTATGTCACACAGGGCTGTGAGCAGGTAGTCCTGAAGCATGCCATTCTTCCATATTCCCACAAGCCTCGGGGGAATCGCACATCCCCACCAACTGCATTTCCTTTGCCATTTCTGACTATATTCTTCATCTGTCTTCCTCTTTCTTCCACTTTGATTGAAAACTACTATTTATTTTATGTCCCTTTTATGCTTCTTTATGGTATTGTGTTTTATTTATATTGAAAACAAATATTATATGTAAGAAGTCCCAAATAAACAACAAAAATTGGAAGGTAATCTATAGAATTAAAAAGGTGGTTTGTTTGAAAATATTAGATGCTTAATACAAGAAGTAACACCTTAAGGCTTGAAGTGTAGACTTTGTTTTTATGATATTATTAAAATGGATGTTCACCAAGGAGTAGAATTAAATAATAAAATAAACACAGAAAGGCAACATTTCTAATAGTTGTTAAGCAAAATGCCCATTACCAAACCAAAAGGTATTTTATCATAAAAATTCGTGCTTTATTTTAAACAGTATAGCAGCAACAATATTTACCATGACACAGAAATGAGGAAATTATCACCAAAGACAATAGATAGAAGAATGTTATTGGAGAAGGTTATTGGTTGAATTGTATTCCCACCTCCCAGAATTCGAATGTTGAAGCCTTAACCTCCCAGTACTTCAGAACGTGACTGTCTTCAAAGACAGGGCCTTTTAAAAGGTGATTAAATTGTTAGATTGGGTCCTCATCCAATATGACTGATGTCCTTATAAGAAGAGGAGATTGGGACATAGATGATACCCAAAAAACGAAAGGACAATCATGTGAGGACACAGAGCAGCCATCTATAAGACAAATAGAGAGGTCTCAGAAGAAATCAAATCTGCTGACACCTTGATCTTAGATTTCTAGCTTCTAGAACTATGAAAATTGGGGCACCTGGGTGGCTCAGTTGGTTAAGCATCTGCCTTAAGCTCAGGTCATGATCCCAGAACCTTAAACTCAGGTCATGATCCCAGAACCCTGGGATTGAGCCCCGCAGGGATGCATCTCATCTGGGTCCATGCTCAACGGGGAGCCTGCTTCTCCCTCTCCCTCTGCCTCTTCCCCTGCTTGTGCGCTCTCTCCGTCAAATAAATAAGTAAATAAAATCTTAAAAAAAATAGAATTATGAAAATAGATTTCTATTATTTAAGCCACATAGCCTGTGGTATTTTGTTATGGCAGCTCCAGCAAACTACTGTAGGGTAATGGTGTGAGTATAATACCTGTCAGAGGAGGGTAAAAATTGGAAAGGTTCCATCTTTCTTCTCGACATTCAGGTTCTGGATAAAATAAACTCTGTTCTTTAAAATACCAAAACGTCTTTCAAAGTTGCCACTGAAAAGGTAAATTAACACTGTTTATTTCTCTGCCCATAATTTTTATCCACTTTAGAAAATAGGCTTTTTAGCAGTCCAGCATTTGCATTTGATTATCCAAAGAGGATTTAAAGAATGTTAACAACAACAACAACAACAACAACAAAAATCACTCAGTAGAGAATGAGGGGGAAAAGGTGGAACTGGATGGAGAATGAGAAAAGTACGTAGTATGCAGTGACCAGATGCAGTGACCAGACTAAGTCAACTCCTATGTTTCTGTTGAAAAGTTTAGGTTCATGGAGAATAGTAGCAAGGACCTCTAATGAGTCACAGAGGTCCTGTGGCGGCTCAGGGGGTCGTCAAGGACAGGGTATGATTCAGAGACTATGGCTTGATGATTAGCATTTTTTCACTTAAATTTGTAATCCAAAAAGTACTTGCCAATTGATATATTTGAGTTAGGGAAATACCAGAGGTTGTTCTTTGAATGTTTTTAAAAAAAACATTCCTTAAATTTGACTTTGCTTCCTGTTTTTCAATATAGGGTATACACTCCACCTTGAACAAACAAACAGCAGTCATTTCTACTGTTAGAATTTTGGCCAAAATTCTACTATAGAATGTCCTTGTGAATTACACAGAAATGGGATTAAGGACTCTTTCAGTAATAAGTTAATAAACATATTCTACCCTCTAAGAGTGACCAATGTGTTAAATTATGTTCCAACTGACCTGATACTAAATACACTTTTTTTTATCACATAAAAGCAGGGAATTAAGTACATATATAAGTGCAGAATTAAATGCTTCTGTGATAAATATCTTTTGGTAAATTCAGTGGTAATTGCTTTTATACATATAATTAGTTATAATTATTAAGCTTTTTTAAAAGATTTTATTTATTTATGTGACAGAAAGAGAGAGATTACAAGTTGGCAGAGAGGCAGGCAGAAAGAGAGGAGGAAGCAGGCTCCCCACCAAGCAGAGAGCCCGATGTGGGACTCGGTCCCGGGACCCTGAGATCATGACCTGAGCAGAGGCAGAGGCTTTAACCCATTGGGCCACCCAGGCACGCCTAATCTTTTAATAATTATAGGACTTTGCCACTCAGTACAGTGGTATCACTTTTTTTCTCAAAGTAGAGTGATATATTTTTATTTTATCAAGCAAATGGAATTTGAATTCTTGAAGAGACTGTGTACTATGCTGGAAGTTTCACTCAAATTAAAATTCCCTTGAACCTAAGGATGGAGTCACTCTTGGCAAAATACTATTAAACTTTACTGGGCAACAACACAACCCCTGGCATTACAGAAAACACAGAAGAATGCACATATTACCTCTAATTGGAACTTACTGAAATTGCTGTCACCTAACTTCTCCCTAAGTTTTGAAATTACTTCACTACCCAACCTGTCTGTCGTTTTACCCATGCATGCTGTAATAAACTTAATGCATCAGGCAAATCATTGCCCTTTAGGTGACGTTAGTCTAAGCACAGGTGGCACCTGCACAGGTATTAGAGCATATCCACAACTAGCAGTTAGAGCACGTTCCTACCTCCAGGGTGGTCAATGTAGGCATGCTGGTATTGTCCAATTGCAGATGAACTCTTTCAGGCCTTTAATTTCCTGCCTGAACAACCACACATTTATTGAATGTTTTTGTGACCTTTTTTAAAGCTAGTGAGTCATTTAAAAAAATGTGTTCCATGTTGCATTCTGTTTTCTCTTGTGTACTACTCTTCTAAAAATGTCTGTGTTCCTGCTCTTAATTTTGCATTTCTTAAAATAAAATCCACGGAAGCATTCAACATAAGTCTACCATCCAGAGTACTACTTTACTAAAATGTATTCTCCATTCTTACAACATAAAATCTTCCCAAGAAATGAATAGCTAAATAAAGTGAGGCTAAAACTTTAGTTACCTCAAGAGACAACAGAATGCCACGACATTCTAAATCACTGTTGTTGGCCTTTCTGCTCACCTCCTGATGGCAAGAAACTGATGGCCTCTACATATGTTTGACAAATCCCCAGTGGGTAAATTTCCCAGAGGCATTATAGCACTTCAAACAGATACTTGATTACTCTTCAAGGAAATGCCTATGTCCTCATGGAGAATGAGTGGTATGGCTGAAGTAGGGGGTAAATGTTCTCTGCAGTTGCCTGTCCTGAAAAATCAACTGTTTCAAAGAAAGTGTATTGTTTTTAGTCCTTTTTCATCATTACTTAAACCAAAAATCAGTTCTTCAAGATTTCCTCCTAAAATCCTTTTCTATTCAGGAAGGCCTTGAAACTGTAGAACTTTTCAAGGATTCCAGATGACAGGTATCCCCCTGGTTCCTCTCTTACCTGACACATTTAAGTTAAATGCTCCTGTGGTTAGGTCAGATGCTATGTTTCTTCCCTTTCAGAGAGGTGTTTTGAAAAGGCAGGAGATCTGAGTTTCCCTAGCTGAAAATTCCGACTGGGCCTTAACTGTAGAGCAGAAATACCCTCTGAATCCATATAAATACAATGACTTTGTGTTCCTGACAGGACTTAATCCTCATTGCTATGGTATTAACTGGGACACTACAGCAACCATAAACTAGTAACTGTAACTCTCTCTCTGAAAACAGCTGCCATGGAGCTGTAGAATATTTTCCTTAGACTTCAAAGCCTTGACATTTCAAGGAAAACCCAGCATTCTTGGCACAGTAGAGCTTACTCAACTAAAATGTCTTATATAAACTATTTGCCCACATGAAAACTTCTATAAATGTGAAGAAATGTATTATTGTAAATGACTCATACCTTCAAAAATGATATAATTTTATATGATTCATATTACATACTAAAGATTATGGTAACTATAAAGGACCATTACCTTATGTGAAATATTTAAAATTTTATGATATAAAACTAATTGGCCATAATCATATCTGCTGGGTCACTCAGCCAAGGGTAACTATCCAGGAAAGAATACCAGGACCACTGGAACGTGGTGTTGACTGTGATTTAACAGCTATGTCATTTTGGGATGATCCAACTGGAAAGCTGCTTTTTAGGATGGGTAGGATTCCATTTTGGATGCTAGTGCTCCAAACAGGAGACTCTTTTCATTTAAATGTCTCAAGAAGAAGGGCAGCTTGTTGACCTACTCTACTGGAGTTACACACAAAGCTCTGAGTGAACTTCAGTGAATGTTTTTTGGAGAGGCAATTGAGAAAAAAATTTTTAAGGTCTAATATTCATAGAAATATGTGAGATGTTATTACATTCATACGACAATAATTAAAACTCTGTAAATTTCCATGAGGTCAGGAGTTTTTTGAATTAATAAAAAACATGATGATTGACATAAAACATTCAAAGGTCTGAAAATAAAATCAAGAAGTCTGTTCAGACAAATAGCTAAAGAGAGAGAAAAATGGTTAAAAATTTAAAAGACACAAAGGATGAATACAGGAGGTGCAATATTCAACAAATAGGAAAGTGAAGGTAAAAAGAGATAATGGGAGGGATTAGCACATCAAAATAAAAAAGAAATATGTGAATAGTTAGCAAAACTTAATAAAGATAATGTCATTAAATTCATTCTACTAATTATCAGTAGGATAAATGAAGACAGATCCCCCACCTAGATGTCCTCTCATAAAATTCCACAAAATATAAGAAGAAGATTCTTGAACTTTTTTTTAGGAGTAAGTCCTGCTGGTGTGGTTACCAAATTACTACAGATGTTCTGAGTGTGATATTATATCCCAATTAAGTAATTTACTCAACTCAATTGTCAACCGCACATTGAAACAAAACAAATTGATAAATGGATTTTTATCTATTGTAAGTGCTACAATTAAGAAGTATGCATACTGTTTGATTAAGCATTCCACCTTCATAAGGAAGTTATTGAACGAACATGCCAAAATTAATCTGAAGAATTTTTATTGTAGTATTCAATGTATTCACTCAAGAAATACTCGAGGATTTATTATTTGGAAAAGTAAAAGAAAGAAACAGTCAAAATACATAAAAAAAAGTTACAGGATAAAGAAAATTATAGTCACACATTTTGTCACTATGATTGATTATGGCATAGAAATACATTTGTTAAAAATGAAAGGTCTCCTAATATATGTTTAAAGGAGAAAAGCGACTTATAAGATGTTATATGATCCCTTTTACATAGCTAGGTAACAGAAAGATTAGTTGATAAATAGACAAAATATCTCCTTCCTGGTTATCGACAGTTTTTGTTTCTGGATTTGTCCTTCTCTTGAGACCATCTTCCTCCATAGCAGGAAGATCTAATTTCTTGTCTTCTAACCCTTCCTTGAAGGTGCCCTCCCCCTATCACATTTTGGATAAAGACATTTGCCATATGATAGTGTCCATATCATTATTCACTGTCCCCTCACCCCATGCCTTCACTGGATCCCTCAGGCTTTGCCTCATTTGCTGCCATTTTAGTACTACCATCCCTTCCTTCTCTAAAGAGCATTAACATTAAGCTTTTATATGTAATGGACTTTTAATCAAAGATCTGCAAGTAATGGAGGGTAATAAAAGTTGAGGAAGCAAACTGTTTCAAATATGACAGCTCCATGATACCTAGAAATTTACCGTTCATTCTCTTCCATAGGGAACTTTTTTTCTATTATGTTCTCCTGTGGATATTATTCTATAGTGCTGTTATTTAAAATCATCTTTCCTTAAAGCGGGATGTCTAAAAAATCCTTTTTAAATATCTTTAACAGTCTGGTGAAGTTTGTGAAGCCTTTCTTGGAATAGGATTTTTTAATGCATAGTAAAAATACTTAGGATTGCAAAGGAAACCAATTATATTGAAATAGTTTTAACAAGGGACCTCTCGATTGTAAAGTTAATGAGACCCTTCTATTTCCTCTTTCTAGTCCATTCAGTTTTTCTAGTTGACAGAAACAATGCCAAAATTACTGCTTCTTTTATATATATACATAACCAATTATGTTTACTAAATGCCACCAACCTAGACTGAAGTCAGATGCCTTTCATTTTTCACAGACAAATAGCAAATTAAGGAGCTTTCCCAAAAAATGTACAATGCTTTCCCTAAGAGGAATGCATTTCCAGGCCAACTGCCCCAAATTTCTCCTATTTCTTCTTTATGTACATATATTATATTTTTTCCTTGTCTCCATCTCTTTCTTGAGACAGAGGCAGATAAATATATTTTCAACAGTGAGGATGATAATAAAAACCATAGTTTTATTCTCTTCTTTATCTGTACTTTATAAAAAATAAGATGTGTTTATGTTGAACAAATACTGCTTATAAAATAAAATAAGGAAAAGAAAAAAATAAAGAAGTTCCACAACTACCTCTAATATTAGGCTTTTATTACTCATGATCATTAGTCTTATTTGGGAAAATTTTGCATAGTGCTAACAGCCACTGCCTAAAACTATGAAAGACTACTGTTGGATTCTGAAGGTTCGGGGTGCCTGCCACTATAGATTCTGAATTAGGTTGTGTACTGCTGCATACTATTTTCAATACATACATTTTTATATCACTGTATTTTGAGGATAGATGATGAGACCAATTGCAATGGACCCTAAGTCATTTAAAACTAGATGCAGAGGAAATACCCAGGAGAAATTGATGGAAGATTCACAATTCATTCATGTGAATCAATCCCATATATAAGAGAATATTTTTGCTATTTGATCAGATAGATGTCACATTGTCTTGGCCTTGGTGCTGGTAGTACATCTGGGAACTGTTCATATGGAACCACTGATTAACAGCTGTGCAGCGCTGTCTGGATGGGTTCCGATATTGAGAAGAATTAAAGTAGAGTATTTTGGGTCCTTTTACTTTGCATAATTGGCCTTTTACTTTGCATAAGCTGGGCCATGGATGAGCTTGAGAACCTTTGGTCAAAAATTCATATTGAATGTTTATATACTTTTTGGGAAAATTTTTTCTTGAGATTGTGCTCTGGAATGATTTGAGTAATTTTATTGCTACTTCAAGCTCTATTCACCATGCAAAAAGAGACACATTATTATTTCTTACTATGATTTAATGAAAATTCTGAAAAATCTGAGAACAAGAACATTTTGTGCTCTGTCACCATTGAACTTTAGCACCATTAAGATAATGTGACTATTAAGGAAGCCATGGAATCAATTTTGAAAATTAATCATAAAGATATGGCAGGTGTCTTATAAAAAGGTGTTTTGTTTTGTTTTCCTTGGAGACAGAATAGTGCATGTGGACGCAATTCAATTTATGTTTGGAAGAACTGCTTACATTTTTGCTTAAATGAACAAAGCTGAATTACACTGATGTGAATTAAAATTCACGTCTACGCAGTTTATCACCCATTTTCCCCTTAATCCACCACACTCAGGCCATTATAATCACTGCACCACTGAACTTACTCAAGTTAAGATCATCAACGACTCCATCATTGAAGCTTGATTTGAAACTTGGCTTCTTCATGTGATTTCCAGGATAGCACATGTTGACTTCTTAGTCTAATCTGTTGGCTGCTTCTACTGTTCCAGAGCTCTAAACATGCTAGCACTCCAAGTGCACTCGTAGGGCCGATTCTCTACCTACACTCTCTTCCTGGGGAATCTGGTAAATTCATCACATCAAATTGAATATATGTTAATAACTCCCAGATTTATATTTCCAGATTGAATCTCTTCCCTGAATTCCGATCTCATTAATCCAATTTCTCAATAATATCTTCTCTTGGGTGACAAATTATCATCTCAAATTTAATGTCTATTAAATTAGAATTATAACTAAAACCCTAATTCTTTACCATTTTGCCTACATCAATCCATTCTTCATCACATTGCTTATTTCCAAACAGTCCTTCTGTCAGGAAATATCACCCTTATTCATCCTATTTCTCAAGCCAAAAACTTAGAAGTTATGGTTGATTCCTCATTTTTCCTCATCTTCACATAGATTCGGGTCCACCTTTATAACATCTATTCTGAATCTGATTGACCATCTTTAATCATTTCTACATCTCCATCATAGATCAAACAATCATGAACCACTGCATGGGCTCCTGAAGCCATTTAAATGGTCTTGTTCTATTCCTGATTTTAAGACAAAATGCCACAGAGCTTCCAGAATGTTTATCTTAAAATATAGATTATATCGGATTTTACTAAAGATTCTAGTGATTTGCTCTTAGTCTTAAAAAGCAAAATTGAAACTTTTACCTTGTCTAAAGAGACCCTAAAAACTCTGCATGATAATTACTCTGCCTACCTATTAGACCTCATCTATTACTGTTTTCAGTCTCTGGATTCTAGGATTACTGACTTATTTCTGCTTCAACTTTTGAGCTCATTTTATACACACTCTGCTCCCTTTGCTTGCAACACTATTCCTCTGTGTATTTGAATTATGAAGTTTGCCTTGCAGTTAGGGTCTTGCAAAACTTTCTTAGGCATCCAGGATAAAGTGTCTACCTTCATTTTTTTCTAGGACACTGTATTTTTCTCAGAACACTTTTCTGTCTGAAGTTATCTACTTCCTTTATTTGTTGTTATGTTTATTTTTGCACTGGGAAGCTTTCTCTCTCTCTCTCTCTTTTGCTTTTTTGTCCTTCTCTGACATCACTCTGCCTCTTTGTTTCAGAAGAAAGCTAAATTCCTCCTAGTTTGCTAAAGGAGAGTGATTCTGTTCTCTGCAGCCTCTCCTCTGACCTGGGACTCCTAAAACCTTGTAATTACCCCTTATATGGGGCCTGTCCTTTCTTCCAGCACTGTGCTAATTGTTTTACTTATTTTCTCCTTTGATTCTCACAACTATTCCAATATTAAAACTATCATAATCATATTACAAATGGGAAACCAAGGCTTGCATTGGGACAGTAACTTCTCTGTGGTCATAAAGCGAGCAGGTGGCAGAGCAAGTATTCATCCCTTCTTGCTCCACTATGTACTGGACTGCCTGCACTCCTTCCTCATCACTGTACCTGTTCCTCAATCTGCTTAATTTCTTTAAGTCTCTGGTTTATCTGGAAGGAAAGTATCTTGTCATCTGATTAAGAAGATCATTGTCAAAAGTAAATGCTTAGACTTAGCCCTTCAAAAGAATATTTTAATTTTAAGTAGTATATCCTTTAACAAGGAGTTTGTTCTTTGCCCACTCCATTCCGACTCCCCAAAACCTCACACAGAATACTTCTATTTTGACCTCCTCCCAGCACAAAAAGAATTAGAGCAAACAAATTGACACCCAATTCTTAAAGGCTCAAGGTCTTGAACTGTGTTATCTGTTACTCCAGTAAATCCATTATAAAGCCAGTACTTATCCTACAAGCTTTGGAGAAGGTTAAATATAAATATAAATAAATTATATACGTATAATTTATATATATGAATAGCAAACACTATTTAATTTTGCCTAGAACCAACATAGTGTATGTCCATGCATAGTTTTTGAAGAATCATTCCTGATTCAAATTCTAAACCCATGATATTTCTGAGATATTTTTTACCTTTTTCATAAACCTATGTCATATACTGTATTTAATGTTTGAAAGTTAATTACTATACCACTTGAGATGAGAGCATTTAGTAGAGCATTTCTCAGAACTATTTTGATGTTCTATTAATTAAGTCTCAGTTCCATATGGAAACAAAATGGTTTTCTAACATATTTTTCCTTCTATTTAAAATTCATTAAGCAGAATATTCATTAAGCAGTTAAATAGTTCTTATTAGTAACATTTAGATGCAAAAATTTAAGTAAGATATAGCTCATGTTTCATTTATTTTTGAAATAGTTTCACTAATGGGTCCTAACTATTTGCTGAATGAATACACAAATGGTGTTGTTATCTCTGAGTTTTTACTTTCCCTGATTTAATTCATTGTAGATAGAAATCCTCTCCTTATTTAATACCAGCAATTCTCATCTCCATCTTCTTTAAAACAGGGACATAACAGGTATCATAACTTGTGCTAAAATGATAATTTTTGAACAGTTGCTTAAATGATTCCTTCAACAAAAGTGAAAAAATTCTTTATTGTTTCCTATAAACAAATTTGACAAAAAATTATTCCCTTACTCCCTGCACTAGTTATACATAAATGTGATTGTTTTCCTTTCTTACCCCCCACCCCACATCGGTTTTTCTCTTCTGTGACGCCAATTTATTTTACTTTGATCTCAGCTTGGAGCTGAAGAGATATCGTCAAAGGCCAGCAGCGGTTGTTCCAGGGATGTTGATGGTGGCATAAATGGTCTGAAATGTGTCAGGGCTCTGGATTATATCCTAAGAAAGACTCTGGATAAAGACTAGACAGGGTCTCCTATTGTCAATATGAGCCAGGCTTATTTCCAAAAATTTGCAATAACTCTAACTGCACTGGATCACTGTCTTCAAGTATGACAAATTATGAAGGATGAAGAAGATGATGATTGTATACATCTGACAAGAATCACCAACAATGGATTCTGAGTCAAAATAGCCTGGGAAAGGATGTAGGCTGTCCAGATTCTCCTGTATTCATGATACTTTCAAATATATTTAGCACACTGCTTAGAATATGGTAGGCATTCAAAAAATGTTTCTCGACTGATTTAGAAACCTATTTGTGTGACTCCTTTGATTATCAAAGCAGCAAACTGGCAGTTCTGAATATTAAGAATGGAGAAAAAGGGATGAGAACAGAAGATAGAAATAGTGATCAGTCTAGGAAAGACATTTATTCTTTACCATACTTAACTAAATTCTTCAGACATCAGATGATCAAGTGATTTTTTTTTTGAAACAAAAAGACACAAATTTGGACACATCTCCAAAATCAACATGGTGGTTTTCAGTGCCTCTGCTTGTCCAGCCCATTTGGTGGGGGCCTGAAATCTGAGCACCTTCAAAGGTACCTGCCCTGAAAAATGCTGGTGATCTCGTACACAGAGTCAGTGGTTGGCATTAGACTTAGGTTGCATTCAGAACCCAGAGAGAAGTTGCAAAAAAATCCCAATAGAGAATTTCTAGAAGCATTTTTTAAGGCAAAGAAAAGCTATTTTAATGGAGACATCTATCAAACGGATACGCTTAAAAAAAAGATTGAACTATAGATTACAAATGAATTTTGCTTCTGACCCTGTCCTCATATCCCTTTATCACTTTGATCAAGACCTTTAATTCAAGGGTGCCTCAGTTTCCTCATCACTACAGCCAGGTGATTAAATTAAATTATCTTTCATGGTTTCTTCCACTTCCATTGTGTGAGTCATCCTAAAAATCAGGTTTCAAAGCTTCTAATAGACTGGGTTTTCTTAGAGAATAAAAATACTCTCTTATGGCTCCACAGCTGTGCAGTATAAAAATTACTGTCTGAGTCTTTTTCTGTTAGTCTGACCCCATCAGAAAATACTTTTTAAAATAGACCTCTCTAATGTTGAGAAAAACTTGGACTTATTTCTGTTTTTCTTTTTAATTTTAATACACTTTTTCTCTAACAGTCAGTTTGTTAAGTTGATTATATTATAATACCTAATCTAAAAGACAGTATGGCGTTTCTAATATTTGTCTCAATTTCTCTTTCTCTTTCCACATTACTGATTGAATTTTCTGACCTGGCTATTTGAAAGGCTGATAGCGATGTAATTAAGAATGATTTTTCTGCTTTTTCAAAAATGGATATTTAAAGCCTTTAGAAGGAAATAGATATTACTGAAAAAGCAGGAGAAAATAAGATTAATATAATCCCAATCATATGCAAACCAACATTGTTCAGAAAATGGAGGTGAAGGAAAAAATTTTTTGTTTAAATTTTCTGTTACTTAAATTTATTATTTATTACTTGGCATTTTCAGGCAGCTCTAATTCTATCATGTTAGAAACAGTTACAGGTATTTGATGGGTGCTTGTGGTTATCTTTGACTTTGACATGATAAACAATGATAAGCATCACTTTTAGTCATGTAAGTCCTACTGTAAAAGAAATTCCAAGAAATAATTTTAGAATGAAAATTGCCATAGAGCGACACCTGGCTGGCTCAAATGGTTAAGCATCTACCTTTGGCTAAGGGCCCTGGGATCGAGTCCCACACCCAGCTGTCTGCTCCTTTGCCTGCTGCTCTCTCTGCCTGCCTCTCCCCCTGCTTGTTCTCGCTCTCTCTCTCACAAATAAATAAATAAATAAAATCTTAAAAAAAATAAATAAAGACCTATCTCCAAATACAGTCATATTCTGAGGTACTGGGAGTTAGGACTTCAACATACAATTTTGGGAGATGCAACTCAGTCTATTACACCCTATTAATAAATAGTTATATTATTTCCAAAGTTTTGTTTTAAAAAATCATATTGTAATAAAATCCTTGTGAAGGTTTCCTTATGGTCACAGCTTTCTTTAGGGTATACATCTAGAAGTGGAATTTTTATTTTTTAAAGATTTTATTTATTTATTATGTCAGAGAGAGAGAGAGCACAAGCAGGGGGAGCAACAGACAGAAGGAGAAGCAGGTTCCCTGCCAAGCAAAGAGCCTGATACAGGACTCCATCCCAGGACCCTGGGATCATGAGCTGAGCCAAAGTCAGACACTTAACCAACTGAGCCACCCAGGCGTCCCTGGAGATGGATCTTTAAAGAGGTACTTAAGTTAAAATGAGGTCATTGGGAGTGGGCCCTAATTCGGTCTGACTAGTCCTTACAAGAAACAGACATGAACAGTTATATGAACATGAACATTCCTGCTCAGCCAGCATGAGGAAACCATTCCTTTTTAGATGACAACAAAGATCAAGTGGGAAACTGGACTTCTAGCCCCACCTGGTAGTAACAAGGTGGTGCTGTTACCCATTCCCTGCAGAGTGGTATCAAAGGATGCCAACTGAAACAAGGTTTCCATAATTTCCAGAGTCACAAAATGTCCATGCTTCAGTTGAAAATCATTTGTCATACCACAAATAAATGAATTACAAAAGATAATCAATAGGTGATGAAGATGTTAGAATTAATGAATAAGATTTTAAAGCAGCCATTATCAAATGCATCAGTGACTAATTATAATCATTCTGGAAATAAATGAAAAAATAGAAAGTCTCAGAAGAGTAGTAGAAAATTTTAAAAAATGGACATTTTAGAATAGAAAAATACAATACCATAGAAACAAAACATGAACATCTAGTATATAAGCTAAATAGCAGAATGGAGGTGATACAGGAAGGACTTGGTTAACTCATGAAATATTAAAGACTGTGTCTTTCTCTTAATTTCTTTAAAAGGCAAAATATATATATATATATATATATATACTGAATTTCAGATATTTTGTTTAAAAATTATACAGGCTCTGGCTTTGAATTGTTCCTTCAGAATTTTTTTTTTTTTCAACAGCAACAGGGTATAGGATCACTTGAATCCATCAAAGATTGAAATGACTGGTGCCGGGTTGCAAGTTTTGTGAAGATTGACTTATTTCTAATTTGGGCTTTTCTCCTACCTCACAATCTTACAGGGGTCTTAACTGAAAGCCTAAAGTGTTTACCAAAATTTCTTCTTGGTACACCCAGACAACATCCTTCCCCACCGCCCCCCCAATCCTATAAAATGTCAAGAACTCTGTGTGGCTTTCTGGTCTCGGTAGTCATTTTCTAGTTGGTGTCTTCCCTTCTCTCCCCTTTGAAGCCTGGGCTTAGGCAAATGTCTTGATGAAAAAAAGACATAACAATTATGAGGCTCTTCTCTTTGGTTCCCTTGTCTATGGGATCTGCCTGCTTTGGTACTCTTCACTGTATTTTTTTGTTTCCACAACTCTGGGACTGCTAAAAGCTCCAGACTGTTACTTTCTTGGAGAGAAAGAGGTGGTAGAGAATGGCCCCCATGCATCTCAATATATTTTCCTTTTCATAGTGATGTTAACCCCTCAGGTTATGGCTGTCTTATCTGATTGTTAATGACTGCAGCTACCTAGGACAGTTATGTTGCCATTTTTCTTGTTGTTTTACTTGACATTTATATATTTTCTTGGTCAGTGGGCTGGTTTGATACAAGCTACTCTGTCATTGCTAAAATCAGAAATCCTACAGCCAATATTTATCCAAAAATATCGATAAATAATTACAGGAGGCTGATTTACAAAATGTATATGAAAGAGACCAATAGATTTATTTGACCACAAACAATATGACCAAAATGTTAGACTCAGAGAAGATGTGTATCTGTTAGGCTCAGAAACTAAAAAATAAAGTTTTTAAACCTCTCACTGAGATGATGAGAGAACAATAAAATTATGTAACAGAAGAGTAGGAATAATTATAGATAGATGTTAGGAGTGGAATTAGAGAAAGCTTTATTTGAAGGTTGTAATGTGGAAGGTATAGAAATGATCTGAGTTCATCTGTACACCTAGAAAATTCAGGAAAGCAGATTTTGCTTACATTGAACATTGAAACTTCCAGCCCATAGGGCTATCCAACAAAGCCGTAGGCCCTTCCAGAAAACAAGTCCCTTACTAGTCAAGCTTATATTAGATGACCACAGATGCAATGTTATAGAGAACACTTTTTTCCATTAGGAGGTGAGTTGCATTAGAACAGGAAAGCAACAGGGTGCCTGGGTGGCTCAGTGGGTTAAAGCCTCTGCCTTCAGCTCAGGTCATGATCTCAGAGTCCTGGGATTGAGGCCTGCATCAGGCTCCCTGCTCAGCAGGGAGCCTGCTTCCTCCTCTCTCTCTGCCTGCCTCTCTGCCTACTTGTGATCTGATCTCTCTCTGTGTCAAATAAATAAATAAGAAAAAACAAAAAAGAATAGGAAAGCAACAACAAAAATAATAATTTCTTTATTGAGAGCAAATTATATGCCCGGTGCTCCATAAGCATGTTACATCAAATATGCATTTAATACTTTATTATTTTCACTTTACAAATGAGGAAATTGAGGCATAGAGTATCAATAATTGGCTTAGGGTCAAACAGCAAGAAACTGAAATAGGACCTAATCTCAGGCAATCTATCTCCAGACACCACACTCTGATGCATCAAACTATTCTGTCAAAGTGAAGATATTTTTGATTTCATGCTTTGAAATGGTTCATAAATAGGTGGGGTATAAACAACTCACAACAATATGAACAATGTGTATTTTATTTGTTTACCATTAGGATAATGCTGCAAATAATATGGTTAACATAGTCATAGATTCCAGGTTATTTGCTATGTGCTTTATTTACTGAATCAGTATAAGAAGCAAGGGGTATGCTCTGACAGAGTTGATTATCTAAATAACACACTCACAAGAAGATATACAATAGTATAGTGGTATATAAAATTTGCCTATGCATGTGTGTGTGAGTGTGTGTGTGTGTGTAAAATAAATTGACCAGACATGTAGCAATTTTATGTCTTTGTGTAGCATTATATAAATATCATAGTAGTGGACTTGACAGAACTTTGAAATGTCATTTAATACCACTTTAATGCACACTTTGACTATACTGGTAGATTTAGTACAATAATTTTAAAATGCATGCTTTTGGAGCTCACCAGGCAAAAGATTCTAAGGTTCTTTTTGTTATCCAAATGATTGTTTTCATAACCTTTGTTAAAATGTTCTGCCTTATTTAGAATTGGAATCTTTCTATGGAAACGAAACCCATATACCTCTACTGCTATCCCAAATGCAGGCAGTTTTCATCCATTACACGTTTGGACCCTTTTGATGCTAGCCAGTTAACAAAAATGGATCATTTCCAATGCCATTTTGTTTCAATTTTTTGTGTACAGTCTTTCAAATGTTGAAGAATCAATCATTAATTTTGCCCCTTATGATTAGTGTGAGGATCCACATAAAAACTATTTTAACCAAAAGTAAGCATTAGACTTAGTATTTTTGAAAGGTTATCAAAACAACCTTAAGAAGTGCTATCCTACCTCAGTGCAATTATGACGCTGACCCCCTTAATTAACTCTGTAACTACATTTCATATTTTCTCATGGTACCTTTTAACACAAATGTTCCAGGGTTTGCTTTAAAGCCTATTTTTCTCTTTTACTTTTAAAGTCTTCAAAGGAGTCTGGAATTTCAGAAAACTGTCAAAATGTGTTGAAACATATTTAAAAGAATGCATATTTTTATGGATTGCCATAGTTTGTACATGCTACTTTCCAGGTTTTCAGCTACACATAAACTAGGAAAGGGTTCTGTGTGGGGGAAATACCACAGTTGTCACAGGGCAGAGGGGAGTCTCCAGTGTCTTTGACTTTTCTCCAGGAGAAATTAAGTGAAGAATTCATCAAATGTGAATGTTAAGAACTCAGAAACTGGAATGTTTGTCCAGAGCCCCAGGCCTCAGAGCAAATGCTCTTATGCTGCTGGGCTCCAGGGGAAGACCGGAGCCAAAGTCAACATGAGCAGAAACTCCATCTGACTGATGCTGTGGAAACAGCTGTGAGCACTTAGCTGGAAAACCACCTCAGATTCCTCTCTCAGAAAACACGGATGATAAGGGAGATGGGGAGTAGGAAAGCTCTGTTAGGGTCTCTCTTCAGCTGTGGCCAGAAAAAAATACTTTCTTTCCCTGAAAACTGTAAATAGATGGGTTCAGCCCTGCTCATAATAAACTACCAAATTTTCTTTTCCTTAAATTAGTTCATGTCTCTTCCTTTCTTCGTGTATTAATCGGTATTTGGCTTAAGTCATCTTTTATGTGGATTTTTTGGGTAAAGACCCATTTGATCTTAGGTTCATCTTCTACTTGAAATTGGATAGTATTCAGAATAGCATTAAAGACCAACTTGGCTAGTGAATGTTTAATTTTATTAAGTTTTCAATTTGTAAGAATAGCCATAATTCTTTTTGGTTGTGATTTTATTTTCCTCTTATTATTCTCCCTGGTGGCTTTTGTTAACTGTTTAGCAGGAAATAGAAGATACTACATGAAATAATGAATAGATTTTGATCCACTCTGAGGAAAGTGAATTTCTTTCCTTGTGATCACAGCTTTAAAACTAGCATGGTCTTCTAAAGAAGAGCTATGGGTAAAATGGGTAAAAAAATCTTAGAAATAGGAACAACTATGGGAAAAAGGGAAGCAGAGATAGCATTATTGCACTTCTGAACATTCTCTATATTATAAAATGGCACATAGCCAAAGTATGAAATGTTGACAGCAAGGTAGCTGGACTGGACAAAAACAAATGTTATTTTATAGATATACATCAAAAGTTAATGTAAAATGAAATATACATAAAAAATTAATTTTCCTTTCTGTTTAGATACCTATTTAATTACTTAAATTTCATGATTTTATGATAAATTTAATTCTGGTGTGAAGTGTCAATATTTAACATGGTTATTAAAATAAATGATAAATTTTAAGTATGATCTTTACAGTGACTTGCATTATTGAGCACCGTACTTATAAAGTAACTAGTATCATTCTAAAATGATGATATCTCAAAAGTAAGGTGAGTTCCATTCATGTGTTCAACAAATATTTGTTGTGAATAGGCACTATTCTAGGCTGACAATATAGCAGTGGATACAGCAGACTCCTTTCCCTCATGGTGATTATATTGCAGTAGTGAGGCAATATGCAATTAAGGAAATGAATATATTATAGGTCATGTTTAGATAACTTCTCTGTTGAAAAATAAAATAAGGAAAGGCAGAATAAGGCACACTGAGGTTGACAGTTGCTAATTTATATAAGGTGCTCAGGAATGGCCTCTCTAAAACAAGTTACTCATAAGCAAAGACACAAAGTAAGATGGAGAATCATGTCATGTGTCTATTCTGACCAATAGACACATGACATGATTCTCCATCTTGTCTGAGGCAAAGAGAAAAACAAGTGCAAAGCTCCTGAAATATAAAGATGCTTGGGTTATTTGAGAAAGTGCATGTGACCAGTTTGGCTAGACAAGCAGAATGAAGGGAGACTGACAGGGCAGTGTGTAGTGGGGATCAGAGCAAGGAGGGCCCTGTGGGCATCTGGTTTTTGGTCTGAGATGGAAGTCACTGGAGAGCTTCGAGCAGAAGACAGACCAAGTTTAACAGAAGTTCAGGATCCCTCTGCTCTCTGTGTGGATAATAGAATAGGTAGGAGAGTCTGGAAGGAGAGGGATCAGAGGTGGAAGGGAGGAGAGGCTTGGAACAGAGTCATGGCAATGATAAAAAGTAAGAATTGGTTATATCTTGAAATTATGTTGAAAGTAGAACCCATAGAATGTGCTCATGACTTAAAGAGGATTCAGAGTTGACTCCGAACTTTTGATCTGAGCAAGTGGAAAACTAGATGGAAGGCTTTTGAGGAACTGAATTGCTTTGGAAACATTAGAGATCCCTCAAATGTCTCAAATGGCTAAGAAATTGCAGATGAGAGAAGTAGATGCAAGTTGATTTTAGAGGGAGGTCTAAAGCTTCCAGGTCTGGGTGAGAGGGATAAAGTAGAAGTAGCTCATGATTGACTCTACATAGGGAGTTAATTCAAGGTACTGAGCCAAGAAATGAGGAAAAATTGCTAGAAAAGGAATAGTGTATCAGGAACATTCCCAGGACTAGAATGATAGATTTTCCAAGGCTATCTTCTGAAAGCCAGAGTATTTACTTAAAGATGTGAAGACAACTGATAGGGTATGGAGGTTTCCAGCAAAAAACATACACTTACTAATCTCCTAGTCAACAGTGGAATGTAGCTCCTCAGAGACATAAAGCATAACACTGTGCTGTGATCAAGGGGTCTGGCAGCATGCAGATGAAAATCCTGGCTTTGCTACTTATAATTTGTATGACCTTGGGCAAGATATGTGACCTTTCTGAGTTCCTTCGTCTTTAAAATAGTGGTCGGAGAGTTAAATGAGGTAATGACTGTAAAATTCACAGCACAGTGTTTGTCGCAGAATAAATTCCAATGAGTGTTATCTGTATCCCCACCAGCCCTCAAAGATGCATCTGAGCAGTAGTGAGATTTAAATGATCAGGGCCCCAGTAGGCTAGATAGAGCAGAGAGCATGCAAATCTCTCTTTACCAGCATGAAAAAGAACAGCTGCTTCCCATATGGAAATAAGATGTTTGGAATTTTTCATGTTATTGCTTTTTTTATGTCTCCTGAGTCGTCACCCAAAAAGGCTAAAACACCTCAGATGTAAATGTCATGGTTTTTTACTTCTTGGAAAAATTTGAAATGAATGTGTGTTAAAAGAATTGCCTTAAAACAATAGAAATGCAGTTATAATTTTCTTATCAAAGCAGTTATTGAAGTATTAATTTTATAATTACAATTAAGAAGAAATATGAATGCAGACAAGAAGGTAAAATGAAAAGTGGCAAGGGTTATAGTGTTGTGAAATTATGATTTTATCTCAAAAAGCTTTATTATACCATATTTTGTATTATATATTTAAATACTTATTGTTTTTATAAGTTTATAATTTATATGTTATAATGCATATGTACTTATATATATAATCATATATGCATAGTAAAATGTCTAAGTGACTATATATATCAAAATATGAGAGTGGTTATACCTTGATGGTTATGGATAATTTTTCATTTAATTATATTTTCAAAATTTTCTATATATTTTATAACATAATTTTACCAAAATTAACAGCTCTGTTTAGAGCTAGTTAGAATAAGATGAATGTTTATGCCCAATCTTATTTGTAAATGCCAAAATGTTGATCTCCCAATCAAACATCCACAGGTGAAGCTTTATTACTCAGAGGAAGAAAATTCAGGTCTTTTTTCAAGGTTCTTCATGAAAAAATATTCTAAAGGCTACTAATTAAGTACTGACTTTATTAAATACCCATTCAGTCATTTATTCACAATAAATAGGAGTCAAAAGTTGCCCTAAATATAACTAAATGAGATCAGAGTATTAAATAAGACATAATTGACTAATTAAATGTTGACCTATTTGATATAGTTTTAGTGATTCTGTTTCTTAGGTCCTCTCAAATCAGAAAATCTCTAACTTCCTTACAAAAATTAATTTAATAATAACTAAATATTAAATTATCTGAACAAGTCAAGGTTATTCTAAGTATTGTTAAATAACTGAAAAATATTCACTTGTTCCTATAAAATTTGCTCTCCTTTCCATGTATAAATTATCAAGTGATCTAGCCAATCTCTTAAGCACCATCTAGTAATTTCTAGGTAGGGATAATTGATAGGCAATAGACACCTATTGTGGTTCATGAATGCCCTGTGCATCTCCTGAAGTTGTCTGCAAAGATACTGTTTCCATATAAACTTCACAAAGCCTCAGAGCATATCAAATTTCAGATAGTGGTGACTCTCTGAAAGACCTTACCCTGTTTAGTATTTTTGCTAAATAAAATTACTTAGCCTTTGGCAACTGGCATCTGCTATAAATGTCTGTGAAAATATACATAAGAATTTTCTTGCCAGCAAGAAAACTTCTCATTTGGGCGCCTGGGTGGCTCAGTGGGTTAAAGCCTCTGCTTTCGGCTCAGGTCATGATCTCAGGGTCCTGGGATCGAGGCCCGCATCGGGCTCCCTGCTCAGCAGGGAGCCTGCTTCCCCCTCTCTCTCTGCCTGCCTCTCTGCCTCCTTGTGATCTCTCTCCCTCTGTGAAATAAATAAAATCTTAAAAAAAAAAAAAAAAGAAAACTTCTCATTTAATAATCTGTAAGTTTCATGGAAACTTGTTGTTCAATATATCTAGGGAAAATATCATACAACCCTAAGAAGCCTTAGAAATAAGATGCTATCAAGGTTCTACATGCAGATCTAGACATATTAAAGGGCTTTGTGGATGCCAATGAGCATGACGTGAGATAACAAAAAAAAGCAGGTAACTTTATGTCCAAGGAAAGTTTATCCTCATAACTTTTAGTGAGAGTCATGGCTGCTAATTAAGGCCAACTCTCAAGGCCAAATATAGTTGGCCTTCATCAATCCCCCTGATTCAGTACAGCTGTTTCCTAGGGGAAACTGGAGGCCTGTAATTTGTTCTCACAGGATTTCTATCCTGTCTTATTTATTTACGATAGATCTTTGGGTTTAGAGGTTACATAACCATATGTTTATAATACCATTAATTGACCACATTATTCATCTATTACTGACCACGCAAGTAATTTTTAGGGACCATATTGATAAAAAAAATTAAAAAGAGTTCTTAATGATATAAAACGTGAGTACCCCAAATGCCTTAAATTGGATCACGTAGAAAACTACAGACATCATAGTGTTTTGCATTTTTGGATTTGGAGACAAGCCACAATTTGAGAACACTCAGGAAGAATTAGCAATCCTGACTCTGCCATGAACAACACAATTCAAAGAGTGCTTTCCTGAGACTTTAAAAATTGTTTGGCAAGGAGAAGGGGAGGATGCTGAAAATACAATTCAGAAGGTGACCTAGCTGAGACAGGTGGGAAATACACTTGGAAGAAAAGTGGGCACTTTTGTTATTTAAGCCTAGAAATAGTGTGATAGATAATGCAGGCTTATGGAACGTCTTATCTTACAAATAACATGTTTTGGTTCCACGACGATATAAAGTTTGAATAATAACAGCCAGATTCCATTATTATTAAAACTATTCTCTTTCCACAGTTGTAATTGGATTGGAGCCCACAATTCCAGAGCAGTGGGTCTTAGGAGAAATAGTATGTAGAAATGGAGCATTGGCTGCATAAGAAAACAATAAAAAGGGACACAAGCATAAGTTTATATGAAATTTCACATAACAACAACTTCTTTGCTTTATCCTTCTGCTATCCTCTGCAGAGATCCAAAAAATTTCAGAGTTTTGATTCAGTGCCCATTAAAAAAATAAAATTAAAAAATTTTTTTTCCTCAATGCTTTAACAAAGGGAATGTTGCCCTTACAGGTGTCATATGTGGGGGCTACACATATATTCCAATGAATACAACTCAAAATATTCTTAGAGACTACTTTTCAGAATTTCATTCTGGATCCATTATAACAACATAGAGAAACTAATTTTTCTCCCTCCCTTCTCTGTTTGCTATACCACTGAAATAGTCTTTCGCCCACACTTTTGTTTAAATGAATTTTGGCTCCTTCCAAAAATTAATCCTCTTCCTTCAACACAAGAGCATTCACCACTGAGGTGAATTAAAAGAAGAAAAAGAAGTGTGCTTCAGACATCAAAGGAAATCTATGATTAGTGGGGGTATTAAAATGGTAATCACAACCCCACCAAGCTGTGACAAAACTGAATAGAACAGGACTCATTTGGAGCTGTGTTAAAAATTTAATTTAATTATTTTATAGCCCAACCTCATATATCTAGAGATTAAGGACCTAATATTTCTTTTGTCTGATCATCTGATCATGGAAATTTTGCTCACTAAAGGAAATCACACCAAGTAACCCTTTTGCTTTGTGTTTATGATAGTTGTCATTTTTAAATAAGAAAATAGCATGTTTAGAAAGAGATCGGTACAAAGAGAAACATAATTCTGTATAAAATAACCAGGAAGATTATTGTTGGATGGCCAGTCAAGCCACACGGATGATTATGATTAGGGAGGATGATTATGATTACTGTGGATGGCTGACTTTAGATTAGTAAAGGTCAGGTTCTAGAGGGTTTCAGTCCCAGCCCTTTGGCTTCCTAGCTATATGCTCTGGAACAGGTCCCTCACATTCTCTGTGCCTTAGTTTCTCCATCTCTAAATTGGGGATAATAATAATAAGACCTAACAGAGTTGCGAAGGATCTCATTAGATAATACATGCGAAGACCTCACAACAGTGTTGAGTATTCATGTGTACTCTAACATATTACCTTCTGTATGATTGCTATTATATATGAATAGAGGATTAAGCTTTCTTGGTCAAGGGCAAAGAGATGTAAGAAATAGGAGAAATAGAAAGGAGTTGAAAAATATAGCAAAGAATCTTTCTCCTGCAATTTCAAGTAAAATATATCAACGGTAAAGATCAGTCTTAGCTCTGGGTCTCAAAAGTTTCTTTTATTTTTTTTAAGATTTTATTTCTTTATTTGTTTGAGAAAGAGAAAGAGTGAGGGAGGAGACAAGGGAGGGGAAGAAAGAGAATCCCAAGCAGACTCCACACTGAGAGCAGAGCCTGACATGGGTTCAATTTCACAACCCTGAGTTCATGACCTGAGCCCAAATCAAGAGTCATACATTTAATCTACTGAGCCACCCAGGCACCCCTCCAAAGTTTCTTTTCTTTCTTAATTAAAACTTTCTAAATGAGAACAAATGTTTCTTGAAAACAACTGAAAGAAAAATATAGAAACTATATATTCATGCTGAATGACATAGAGTAGAATAATAGCACTTACATATCTTTAAGTATTTGAACGTATTTTATAATTAAGTCTTCTCCTTGGTGAATTTAGTTAGTTCATAAAGCTACTGACTTAGATTTTTGACATTCAAGTGTTTTGGTATTTGTGGAACCCATGTATTTGATGAATGCTGGTACCTAAAACATATAAGAAGTTTCAAATAAAGTAGAACTGTAATTCATACATACAACAATGATGATGATGACAATTACCATTAATCGAGGGCCTATAAAATGCCAGACAATGTTCTTTGCACTTAAAATGAAATAGTTTATTTAGTCTTCTTTGCAACCCTATGAGCTGGATACTGTTTTTTATTCTATAAGTTAAGGAAGCTTTGGCACAGAGAAACTAGAGAATTGGCCAACATGACAAGGATATGAAACAGAGTGAAATTCCCCAAGCAGGCATTTCCCAATCCTCCTGAAAAAGGGTTCCATACATCACACACACTTCTTTCCTGAGTACCTTGCCTGCTGAAGTTGATGGAGAGAAATCAAACAATCTATGGTAAGACAATAGACTGATAGACATTAGTACTGATGGGTTCCCTTTGTTTATTGCAGCTTTGGCCCAGAAAGCTGCAGCAGGGGCATCAGTCATTATTACTGTAAAGACACGGATGCCTGGGGCAGAAGCAATTGCTTCCTGAAGTAAGAATCCCCCTTGCATATTCATTACACACATTTATATATTAGTCTCAGCTTATCCTGAACAGGGACATTCTCCTCCTTTGTGGCCTTTCTTGTAGCTTCCCAGGGTTCTTTCCTAAATTGAACGAAGGCCTCTAAGCATCAGCTTTGGAATTGCCATGGCTAATTGTCTAGGAGATTTTTGTATTCAGGCAAACACAAGGACTGACATCCTAAAACAGAACATTATAACTTTTGCTGGCTGATTCCCCTGGAGATGATTAATGGAGACATGACTAAATACACTCACTGACTATAAAAGCAAATTAGGAGGAAAAAAAGAAATAAAAGGCCATTGGACAGGGATACCAGCAAACCTTCCAGGGCAACCTGCTTCATGACTTGCTAAGAAAAGCACTGATGTCTTCCCTCAAACACTCACAGACGATTTAGAAAATCACCTCATGGTAGTTTTATCATGTTGGAAATAAAATTTTATAAAGTACTTACAGAAGATTCTCAGTCTTGTCAGTATACTTTTAGTATATAATCTGATTCCTTGATTAATCCTTTTTGAGATGAGGACAAACACATGACAGGGCGTATGGATATAACTATCATATCTACTGAAATATGTTAACTGCATATCAGAAGAGTGATAAGGGAAACAGTCTTACTAAAGAACGTTGCTGGGGTCTAAGGGGCCCCCCATATCTACTGGCAATAGGTTATGTTGTTACTACTTTTTAGAGCTAGAGCAATTTTCAAAATATAAAACAGAAATAAGAACCATATGGATACATTTATACTGAATGCAGTCATTGGGTCTTAATGTAGAAGACTGGCATATTTGTTTTTAACAGCATCAAGAAATTAATGAAATGAAATGAAACTTTACTCTTATAGCCAAAAGAAATACACTTCAAAAAGGTAACACACTACTTCACATAAATTTTTATGATATTTTTCAAGTTTAGGTGCAGAAAATTTAATTTAGGACATGTTACTGTGAGTGGTTTAAGATTTAAGCTTATTTCTTTCATTTGTAAATTTGAGATAATAGTCATGAAGAATAAATATTAGGACATAAGTAAAATATGTAGGAGAGTGTAAAAGACTTTATACTTACTGAATAAATATTATCTATTATGTTTCTAGATTAATATGATTATTTTCTAGAAAGGTGTCATCAATAATAATTTTTGCTGAAATAACTGAATATCACTATGGATAAGAATTAATTAGATTAGTTCCCCACATTATCAAAGACAAATATTTCAAATAGAAAAACATTTTGAGAAAATCTAGAAACAATTGGAATAACATGTTCATCCCTATTGGGAAGGTTAGATAAATGACATAAAGAAGAAAGGAAAAATATAATAAAAGACAATATGACCAGATTTCAATATATATAACTTTTGTTATATCATTATGTTTGATTAGCTGATAGAAGGTAGGCTTACCGAATTTGTAACCGTATAAATGAAACAGAATAGGACACATATTAAGTGAAAAAAATTAGGGCAAAAATATAGCTTGACAGCCACTATGGTGCACCCAATCCAACAAAATAAAATTTAAGTGTATGGGCTATAGAATGGAATTTTGGGCAAATTTATTTTGAATGAACTTACTTTAGGTAAAATGCTTAGTAAAAAAAAATATATCATCTTATGTTTGAACTTGATGTTTGCTGTCATTAATACTAGGATGGATCAATCAGGTACATCAGCTAGAATGAGTTGGACAGCAAATACCGAGACAGCTTAAAAGGGAAAAATTATCCTACCCATCAAAAAGTCCCAGAGTAGGATGGCTTTCAGTCTGGTTAATTCTGTGGCTGAAAATCATCAAGAACCAGTGTTCACATGGCACATGCATAAAATGGGGTATTACTCAGCAATAAAAAGAAATAAGCTACTGTTTACGTAATGACATAGATGAATCTCAAATCCATTGTGCTAAGTGAAAAAAGCCAGAGCCAAAGGTTATATATGGTAAGATTCCATTTATATGACATTCTGGGAAAGACAAAACTATGCAAGAGCAGAAATCAATAGTTACCAAGGGTCAGAAGTGGAGGAAGGTGATTGACTACAAAGATGCTTGAGAACTCTCTGGGGGTGACGGAACTATTCTGTATCTTGACTGTGGGATTGTAACATGACTATACATATTTGTCAAAATTCATCAGTTTTTTACCTCTATTTTAACTGCATTTAAATTTATCTTGATAAATTTTAAAATAAAAAAGAACTACTTTGTTACCTTCTGTGTGTCTGCCTCAGGCTTGCAAGTAAATTGCCTTATTCCCAGGTATCACAGGCAGGTCAGATAATGCTCAGCAGAAGGGAAGCTGTCCCGTTATGTGTTTTCTTTTTCCTTGTAGGAAATTATTTTTCAGAAACCTGTCTCCCTACTCCCTTACAATACACTGTCCACACATCTCATGGACTACATGTCCATCCTTTCCTTAATCAATTCTGGCAAGGAAAACTAATTAATCATAATTAACATAGATTTAAAATTTAACCTTAACCTTGAGATAAAGACACCTTTCCTGAGGCTAGATACCTGAACACATTAGAAATTCACCTGGTAAGGATAAACCATAGTTGTGGTGAACATGACTATTAGTGATGAACAATGAATAGCATCTGTTCAATTGGCTAGCAACCCTGTGATTTTATTTGATAAACTTTGATACCAGTCAACAGGAACGAGATAAGACAACAAAACAAAACAAAATGAAACAAAACAAAACAGTCAAGCTAATGCTTGACCTTACTTGCATAGTTACTTCATGCTCTAATAAGAGAGCATCTAGTATTAGATGCATTTTTCTATAATTGGAAATGTAATACCCCTCAATGTTATACTCTTGAGAAAGTTGCTTGATGAGAGATTGATTTGGAAACTATGTCATTTAAGGAATTACTGCAAGAAATAGAAATGGCATGTGCACCAGCATGTGGAAAACACATTAAATTAAACCTGTATGTTGTTGAAGACCAAGAGAGAGTCATAAGCAGAAAGCACAGTGTGATGTAGGGGAGAAATCTGAAATATGGTTAGACTTATCCAAAGACTTCCAATGATGGTAAATGACCACTGTGAATATTCAAAGCTGACCTAGACAAGGCCTCTATAAATGTAGTGGAAGATGGATCACTGGATTGGACATTCTAAGACTCTGCAATATTGATACAATGCTAAAACTTTTCTTAAGTACACAAGGAAATACATATATATGTGTGATTTTGTGCATACAAGATACTCAAGTACATATACATTACATATGACTAAAAAGATTTTACTAATTAAAAGACTAGAAGGTAAAATATAATAAAGTAAAATGTGTTATATAAGGCAGTAAGATTATGGAGGAACTAGAAACAACATCTAAGGGAAATCTAGATAAGAAGTGGAAAATTTCAGCTTAGTATAATACTTGGGAGTCTCCCATATGAGTGGGCTTCATTCACCAGGCAACTCTAACAAAACCCCTGTCTTTGAAATGTGCCTTCTTTTAGAGAGACTCAAACCTGACACCAGCTCTGGGAGCCTATTCTGGTACTGCTCCTTATTAAATCCAAAACGTTTGATGTCCTCTTGGCTTATGGTTGCTAGGCATGTGATTTTCAAAAATACGTAATTGAAGACACTCACTGACATAGAGATTTTTATGAATTTTCATAGACTATAGGAAAATATATGATGGTCAGCTTATCTATAAGAGGGATAAAAATGCTTGAAAAATCATTTCTCTATGATTATGCATAATGTTGCTTCTTTGTTGAAGTATTATTTTTATTATTTTTAGTTTTTATTACATAATGCAGTTTCTTTTTGTTTACCAGTTAATAGAAGCAGAAAGGCCAAGACTAATAACAGTAACCTATCATTGAGCCAAAGGAAGAGTTTTACATTTCATAAGTTACTATTGTTATTATTTTTGCTAATCATGGAAAAATGGTGCTAACTTGAAATCATTCAAACGCATCAGATAAATTTAAGAAACAACTTAGCTATCAACACTTAAGTGGAAACCCAGTATAGCTTAAAGTCTATAGTATAAAGGATCACTTAATTGCACAGGTATGCTTGGGTCATTTTTAGCTGCCTACAAAACTCAAAGTTAAATAGCAAAGAAATTGCATGTAAAGCTCTTTCTTCATGGTCTAGTTATATCTATTAACCTTTCCCTCATGTTAAGTGAATTTGCTCTCGAGTTATTTAGGAGCTCCCCTTATCTTATATATAACTTTAGAAATGCAGCCTGAACCAAGAGGCTTGCTGCATGGGTGTGTTGTGCTGAGCAAAAGTGAAGAAAACAAAAATTAAGAGAAAGACTGTAAGAACCCAGATGTAAGAAAACAAAAGGACAATAACAGAAAAACAAAAACTAAGAACTGAACATAATAAAAAAATGAAAACGAAAACAAAAAAAAGNGACATTAATTAAGAGAAAGACTGTAAGAACCCAGATGTAAGAAAACAAAAGGACAATAACAGAAAAACAAAAACTAAGAACTGAACATAATAAAAAAATGAAAACGAAAACAAAAAAAAGGACCATAAACTTGTTGTGTTTGTTAATTTTAGACATGCTCTGAACACAGTAGCCCCCCCTTATCTGTGGGGAATATGTTCTAAGACCCCTAGTAGATGCCACAATTATACTACAAACCGTATATATACTGTATTTTCCTCTACATGTATAGTTATGATTAAGTTTAATATGTAAATAGGCACAATAAGAGATTAACAATAATGAATAAAATAGAATTATAACAATATACTTAATAAAAATTATGTGTGATCTCTTTCAAAATATCGTATTGTTCCATATTCACCCTCCTTCCTCGTATGATGATGAGATATAGAATGCTTATGTGATGAATGAAGAGAATGACATAGGCATCATGACTTAGCATTAGGTTCCTGCAGACCGTATATCAGAGGGGTTCGTCTGCTTTCAGACCATGGTTGACTGCAGGTAACTGAAACCATGAAAATCGAAACCTCAGGTAAGGGGGGACTACTGTACCCACATTCTACAAAGCTCATTTTGGGCATTTTATGATGACAGGATGTATAAAACCATTTCATTTTCTGCCCCAGTGAGTTCAGTATTGTTATATAGAAGAAAAGCTACCCTCATGATATGCATTTCCTTTAACATTAATGTTAAGTTAAATTATTTTCCATAGGTTGTGGAATTCTTACACTCTTTTTATAAGAAAACACTTTCTGAAAAAATTTACACCTCTTTTTGTGATCTAAACAAAAAGAATGGACAGAGACTTTCTAGAAAGTTACAAGCTCTTCCTACTTGATTAAGGGTTTCTCTACTTTGCTGATTAGGTAAAAAACTTGAATTATTTTGTTTTTAAAAGTAGTAAAGTGGTTATTTATCAGTCACTAACACATAGATTGAATGCTTTTGTAGCACTCGTGTTGCAGGGATATACAACAGTTTAACAAACGCTCAACAGATAAAAGCTGTTAGATTTCCATAGCTCTGTACACTTAGCCCATCTAATTTCCCATAGCCCTAGCATGACAGAGCCCCCCTGTATCTTCTCTACTCGTGGGAGTATTTTATACTTCTGTGCTTTTTATTTATTCTGTTTCCCCAACCTGAATTTCTCTCTCTTCTCTCCTCAATATGTATTCAGATCCTTTTTAATCCTCAAAGTTCAACAAAATCCTTGCCTCCTTCATGGGGCCTTACTGCAGCAAATTACATTGCCATTTCCCTCTCTCTGTGTTACTTATTCTGCTTATCTGAGAGGAGTGGTGTTCAGTGCTACTGCTTTGTTTCCATCTGTTCAATGGGTATCAACTCTGTCTGTACATTAGATTCATTAAAGGTGCTTTAAAAAAGTGATACTTAGGTTTCAACCCATAATAACTGAATTAGAATCTCTGAGGAGAGAACCTGAGCATTGCTAGTTGAAAAAAATCTTCCCAGGTGATTTTGATGCATAGTGAAAATTGAGAAACCAGTTGGTTTAGGATAGTTTTAACCCAAAGTTACTCATAAAGGGGTATAATTTAAGACCTCCCCCTGCTTCTTGATTATTTTCCTGCCATACAGAAAAATCCAGAACATGTACCACACATTTTTGGATTCATAAATTCAGATGTCAAATCTCATCCTGGCCCCAAGCAGTGGATTGGTTTCTCCTCACACGCAAGTTCCAATCAGTTGATAGTTACTTCTAGTACCTCACTTTGAGGAGGATTCTGAGGACATTCTGGCTTTGGCAATCATCAAAGCCTCTTGGCCACAAGGTGGAGGAACAAAGAAAACTCACCATGCATGCCCTCCCCCTCTCCCTCCCTCCCTTTCTCCCTCCTTTCCCCACCCCTGCAGCATACACAGACTTGCAAATGCAGACCACAAACCCTTGGAATTTCTATTTCCACTGTGCAGAGTCATAATAACCAAGAGAAGTAACAAAAACGTCTAAAAATCCAACTTATGACCCCCAAAAGCCAAAACGAATTATCCAATTTATGTGAATTCTAAAATAATTTTTTTTATCAGTGTCTGGTTTAATGTGGATTAGTTTATACAAGCGGCTCCCCTCCACTCAACCCACCTTCTTTATTCTCATTTTCCTAAGTTACAACTACCTTTGATGGTAATAAATGGAAAAGACCTCTTGTCACCAGTGATTAAGTGTTACTATTAAGATTATCAAGATTGTTGGGCTTCTGCACCTAAAAGATGCACTTTAGGAAAGGTAAGATTTTCAATTTGGTTTTCAAGTTCAAGTTCTGTTGTCTTCAGAAAAGGTTCAAAATTTTCCCTGAATAAGCCAACTGCTGTTCTCACTTTCTATAAATTATTGACAGCAGAAATGCCAAATCATAAATGAAGTATTTTACAAAAACATCTTTGCGTTTTTAAAAATAAAATGAAGATTCCAAACTCAAAGAGCATTTCTTCTCCAATTTTCCTTTCTGTCAGATATTGTGTGTTATCTGTGATATAATTTTGGAAGATAACAACTTTCCCTATGTGAAAACAACTGTCCTGTGAATTGTAAATGATGTCTAAGGATTTTTTTTTTAAACAAAAGTATCTGGATTGATTGTGTCTGGAATTCCTCCAAGTTGTAAATATGTCTGTCTAATGGTTTTTAGCCGGCTCAGTTTAATAGCAAATATCTCAAGTTTTCAAAAAATGAAAGAAAGAAAAAAATAATGCTGTGAGTCTGCATAATGTTTGAATGGGTGAAAGTAAATCACACCATAACAATTCTGTATTTTTATCAAAGGGGGAATCTTCTGTTGCCATAACCACAACCTCTCTAATTCCACGAGCCAATTACAGGGTGTGAGGTAATAATGCTCTAAAGGGGAAATGCCATTCTACTGACCTCAGAACTAGAGGGAATAGGTAATGGGGCTGGGTAAACAGCATAAAATAATAAGCATGCACAGTAAGTAAGGTGAAATGGAAAAAGAATGTAATTATAACACCTTTGATCTTCATGCTTTGAATTTACTGAGCTCTTTTTCACTGTGGCTGTCTGTGTGCTGAGAATGGCTTAACTTCCCCACTATATACACCTACTTAAATAAATGTTTTCATCCAGCTGACTCCTCAAGTTAGTTATGATCCATTTTGATGGACTTCAGGAAAGTTTTCAAGTGTATTTCTTCAGTATCAACTAATCAGTTGATTGTTTGAAAACACTCCTACACACTCTTTATAAATAAATGTTTCAAAAATTTAGTAATTTACATGTAGAAAGAATGAAACTCATAATGTATGTAAAGAAGACAATAACACCCTTTCTTTACAGTGTATACCATTCCTTCTTTTTGGTTTTTGGTTTTTGGTTTGTTTGTTTTTTTGGTTTTTTGGTTTTTGGTTTTGTGTGTGTGTGTGTGTGTGTGTGTGTGTGTGTGTGTGTGTNTGAGAAAATCTAGAAACAATTGGAATAACATGTTCATCCCTATTGGGAAGGTTAGATAAATGACATAAAGAAGAAAGGAAAAATATAATAAAAGACAATATGACCAGATTTCAATATATATAACTTTTGTTATATCATTATGTTTGATTAGCTGATAGAAGGTAGGCTTACCGAATTTGTAACCGTATAAATGAAACAGAATAGGACACATATTAAGTGAAAAAAATTAGGGCAAAAATATAGCTTGACAGCCACTATGGTGCACCCAATCCAACAAAATAAAATTTAAGTGTATGGGCTATAGAATGGAATTTTGGGCAAATTTATTTTGAATGAACTTACTTTAGGTAAAATGCTTAGTAAAAAAAAATATATCATCTTATGTTTGAACTTGATGTTTGCTGTCATTAATACTAGGATGGATCAATCAGGTACATCAGCTAGAATGAGTTGGACAGCAAATACCGAGACAGCTTAAAAGGGAAAAATTATCCTACCCATCAAAAAGTCCCAGAGTAGGATGGCTTTCAGTCTGGTTAATTCTGTGGCTGAAAATCATCAAGAACCAGTGTTCACATGGCACATGCATAAAATGGGGTATTACTCAGCAATAAAAAGAAATAAGCTACTGTTTACGTAATGACATAGATGAATCTCAAATCCATTGTGCTAAGTGAAAAAAGCCAGAGCCAAAGGTTATATATGGTAAGATTCCATTTATATGACATTCTGGGAAAGACAAAACTATGCAAGAGCAGAAATCAATAGTTACCAAGGGTCAGAAGTGGAGGAAGGTGATTGACTACAAAGATGCTTGAGAACTCTCTGGGGGTGACGGAACTATTCTGTATCTTGACTGTGGGATTGTAACATGACTATACATATTTGTCAAAATTCATCAGTTTTTTACCTCTATTTTAACTGCATTTAAATTTATCTTGATAAATTTTAAAATAAAAAAGAACTACTTTGTTACCTTCTGTGTGTCTGCCTCAGGCTTGCAAGTAAATTGCCTTATTCCCAGGTATCACAGGCAGGTCAGATAATGCTCAGCAGAAGGGAAGCTGTCCCGTTATGTGTTTTCTTTTTCCTTGTAGGAAATTATTTTTCAGAAACCTGTCTCCCTACTCCCTTACAATACACTGTCCACACATCTCATGGACTACATGTCCATCCTTTCCTTAATCAATTCTGGCAAGGAAAACTAATTAATCATAATTAACATAGATTTAAAATTTAACCTTAACCTTGAGATAAAGACACCTTTCCTGAGGCTAGATACCTGAACACATTAGAAATTCACCTGGTAAGGATAAACCATAGTTGTGGTGAACATGACTATTAGTGATGAACAATGAATAGCATCTGTTCAATTGGCTAGCAACCCTGTGATTTTATTTGATAAACTTTGATACCAGTCAACAGGAACGAGATAAGACAACAAAACAAAACAAAATGAAACAAAACAAAACAGTCAAGCTAATGCTTGACCTTACTTGCATAGTTACTTCATGCTCTAATAAGAGAGCATCTAGTATTAGATGCATTTTTCTATAATTGGAAATGTAATACCCCTCAATGTTATACTCTTGAGAAAGTTGCTTGATGAGAGATTGATTTGGAAACTATGTCATTTAAGGAATTACTGCAAGAAATAGAAATGGCATGTGCACCAGCATGTGGAAAACACATTAAATTAAACCTGTATGTTGTTGAAGACCAAGAGAGAGTCATAAGCAGAAAGCACAGTGTGATGTAGGGGAGAAATCTGAAATATGGTTAGACTTATCCAAAGACTTCCAATGATGGTAAATGACCACTGTGAATATTCAAAGCTGACCTAGACAAGGCCTCTATAAATGTAGTGGAAGATGGATCACTGGATTGGACATTCTAAGACTCTGCAATATTGATACAATGCTAAAACTTTTCTTAAGTACACAAGGAAATACATATATATGTGTGATTTTGTGCATACAAGATACTCAAGTACATATACATTACATATGACTAAAAAGATTTTACTAATTAAAAGACTAGAAGGTAAAATATAATAAAGTAAAATGTGTTATATAAGGCAGTAAGATTATGGAGGAACTAGAAACAACATCTAAGGGAAATCTAGATAAGAAGTGGAAAATTTCAGCTTAGTATAATACTTGGGAGTCTCCCATATGAGTGGGCTTCATTCACCAGGCAACTCTAACAAAACCCCTGTCTTTGAAATGTGCCTTCTTTTAGAGAGACTCAAACCTGACACCAGCTCTGGGAGCCTATTCTGGTACTGCTCCTTATTAAATCCAAAACGTTTGATGTCCTCTCGGCTTATGGTTGCTAGGCATGAGATTTTCAAAAATACGTAATTGAAGACACTCACTGACATAGAGATTTTTATGAATTTTCATAGACTATAGGAAAATATATGATGGTCAGCTTATCTATAAGAGGGATAAAAATGCTTGAAAAATCATTTCTCTATGATTATGCATAATGTTGCTTCTTTGTTGAAGTATTATTTTTATTATTTTTAGTTTTTATTACATAATGCAGTTTCTTTTTGTTTACCAGTTAATAGAAGCAGAAAGGCCAAGACTAATAACAGTAACCTATCATTGAGCCAAAGGAAGAGTTTTACATTTCATAAGTTACTATTGTTATTATTTTTGCTAATCATGGAAAAATGGTGCTAACTTGAAATCATTCAAACGCATCAGATAAATTTAAGAAACAACTTAGCTATCAACACTTAAGTGGAAACCCAGTATAGCTTAAAGTCTATAGTATAAAGGATCACTTAATTGCACAGGTATGCTTGGGTCATTTTTAGCTGCCTACAAAACTCAAAGTTAAATAGCAAAGAAATTGCATGTAAAGCTCTTTCTTCATGGTCTAGTTATATCTATTAACCTTTCCCTCATGTTAAGTGAATTTGCTCTCGAGTTATTTAGGAGCTCCCCTTATCTTATATATAACTTTAGAAATGCAGCCTGAACCAAGAGGCTTGCTGCATGGGTGTGTTGTGCTGAGCAAAAGTGAAGAAAACAAAAATTAAGAGAAAGACTGTAAGAACCCAGATGTAAGAAAACAAAAGGACAATAACAGAAAAACAAAAACTAAGAACTGAACATAATAAAAAAATGAAAACGAAAACAAAAAAAAGGACCATAAACTTGTTGTGTTTGTTAATTTTAGACATGCTCTGAACACAGTAGCCCCCCCTTATCTGTGGGGAATATGTTCTAAGACCCCTAGTAGATGCCACAATTATACTACAAACCGTATATATACTGTATTTTCCTCTACATGTATAGTTATGATTAAGTTTAATATGTAAATAGGCACAATAAGAGATTAACAATAATGAATAAAATAGAATTATAACAATATACTTAATAAAAATTATGTGTGATCTCTTTCAAAATATCGTATTGTTCCATATTCACCCTCCTTCCTCGTATGATGATGAGATATAGAATGCTTATGTGATGAATGAAGAGAATGACATAGGCATCATGACTTAGCATTAGGTTCCTGCAGACCGTATATCAGAGGGGTTCGTCTGCTTTCAGACCATGGTTGACTGCAGGTAACTGAAACCATGAAAATCGAAACCTCAGGTAAGGGGGGACTACTGTACCCACATTCTACAAAGCTCATTTTGGGCATTTTATGATGACAGGATGTATAAAACCATTTCATTTTCTGCCCCAGTGAGTTCAGTATTGTTATATAGAAGAAAAGCTACCCTCATGATATGCATTTCCTTTAACATTAATGTTAAGTTAAATTATTTTCCATAGGTTGTGGAATTCTTACACTCTTTTTATAAGAAAACACTTTCTGAAAAAATTTACACCTCTTTTTGTGATCTAAACAAAAAGAATGGACAGAGACTTTCTAGAAAGTTACAAGCTCTTCCTACTTGATTAAGGGTTTCTCTACTTTGCTGATTAGGTAAAAAACTTGAATTATTTTGTTTTTAAAAGTAGTAAAGTGGTTATTTATCAGTCACTAACACATAGATTGAATGCTTTTGTAGCACTCGTGTTGCAGGGATATACAACAGTTTAACAAACACTCAACAGATAAAAGCTGTTAGATTTCCATAGCTCTGTACACTTAGCCCATCTAATTTCCCATAGCCCTAGCATGACAGAGCCCCCCTGTATCTTCTCTACTCGTGGGAGTATTTTATACTTCTGTGCTTTTTATTTATTCTGTTTCCCCAACCTGAATTTCTCTCTCTTCTCTCCTCAATATGTATTCAGATCCTTTTTAATCCTCAAAGTTCAACAAAATCCTTGCCTCCTTCATGGGGCCTTACTGCAGCAAATTACATTGCCATTTCCCTCTCTCTGTGTTACTTATTCTGCTTATCTGAGAGGAGTGGTGTTCAGTGCTACTGCTTTGTTTCCATCTGTTCAATGGGTATCAACTCTGTCTGTACATTAGATTCATTAAAGGTGCTTTAAAAAAGTGATACTTAGGTTTCAACCCATAATAACTGAATTAGAATCTCTGAGGAGAGAACCTGAGCATTGCTAGTTGAAAAAAATCTTCCCAGGTGATTTTGATGCATAGTGAAAATTGAGAAACCAGTTGGTTTAGGATAGTTTTAACCCAAAGTTACTCATAAAGGGGTATAATTTAAGACCTCCCCCTGCTTCTTGATTATTTTCCTGCCATACAGAAAAATCCAGAACATGTACCACACATTTTTGGATTCATAAATTCAGATGTCAAATCTCATCCTGGCCCCAAGCAGTGGATTGGTTTCTCCTCACACGCAAGTTCCAATCAGTTGATAGTTACTTCTAGTACCTCACTTTGAGGAGGATTCTGAGGACATTCTGGCTTTGGCAATCATCAAAGCCTCTTGGCCACAAGGTGGAGGAACAAAGAAAACTCAACATGCATGTCCTCCCCCTCTCCCTCCCTCCCTTTCTCCCTCCTTTCCCCACCCCTGCAGCATACACAGACTTGCAAATGCAGACCACAAACCCTTGGAATTTCTATTTCCACTGTGCAGAGTCATAATAACCAAGAGAAGTAACAAAAACGTCTAAAAATCCAACTTATGACCCCCAAAAGCCAAAACGAATTATCCAATTTATGTGAATTCTAAAATAATTTTTTTTATCAGTGTCTGGTTTAATGTGGATTAGTTTATACAAGCGGCTCCCCTCCACTCAACCCACCTTCTTTATTCTCATTTTCCTAAGTTACAAC
Organism: Ailurus styani; assembly: GCA_002007465.1. Taxonomy (NCBI): domain Eukaryota; kingdom Metazoa; phylum Chordata; class Mammalia; order Carnivora; family Ailuridae; genus Ailurus; species Ailurus styani. Next base: position 7,169,476 of record LNAC01000039.1, read on the forward strand.
TACCTTTGATGGTAATAAATGGAAAAGACCTCTTGTCACCAGTGATTAAGTGTTACTATTAAGATTATCAAGATTGTTGGGCTTCTGCACCTAAAAGATGCACTTTAGGAAAGGTAAGATTTTCAATTTGGTTTTCAAGTTCAAGTTCTGTTGTCTTCAGAAAAGGTTCAAAATTTTCCCTGAATAAGCCAACTGCTGTTCTCACTTTCTATAAATTATTGACAGCAGAAATGCCAAATCATAAATGAAGTATTTTACAAAAACATCTTTGCGTTTTTAAAAATAAAATGAAGATTCCAAACTCAAAGAGCATTTCTTCTCCAATTTTCCTTTCTGTCAGATATTGTGTGTTATCTGTGATATAATTTTGGAAGATAACAACTTTCCCTATGTGAAAACAACTGTCCTGTGAATTGTAAATGATGTCTAAGGATTTTTTTTTTAAACAAAAGTATCTGGATTGATTGTGTCTGGAATTCCTCCAAGTTGTAAATATGTCTGTCTAATGGTTTTTAGCCGGCTCAGTTTAATAGCAAATATCTCAAGTTTTCAAAAAATGAAAGAAAGAAAAAAATAATGCTGTGAGTCTGCATAATGTTTGAATGGGTGAAAGTAAATCACACCATAACAATTCTGTATTTTTATCAAAGGGGGAATCTTCTGTTGCCATAACCACAACCTCTCTAATTCCACGAGCCAATTACAGGGTGTGAGGTAATAATGCTCTAAAGGGGAAATGCCATTCTACTGACCTCAGAACTAGAGGGAATAGGTAATGGGGCTGGGTAAACAGCATAAAATAATAAGCATGCACAGTAAGTAAGGTGAAATGGAAAAAGAATGTAATTATAACACCTTTGATCTTCATGCTTTGAATTTACTGAGCTCTTTTTCACTGTGGCTGTCTGTGTGCTGAGAATGGCTTAACTTCCCCACTATATACACCTACTTAAATAAATGTTTTCATCCAGCTGACTCCTCAAGTTAGTTATGATCCATTTTGATGGACTTCAGGAAAGTTTTCAAGTGTATTTCTTCAGTATCAACTAATCAGTTGATTGTTTGAAAACACTCCTACACACTCTTTATAAATAAATGTTTCAAAAATTTAGTAATTTACATGTAGAAAGAATGAAACTCATAATGTATGTAAAGAAGACAATAACACCCTTTCTTTACAGTGTATACCATTCCTTCTTTTTGGTTTTTGGTTTTTGGTTTGTTTGTTTTTTTGGTTTTTTGGTTTTTGGTTTTGTGTGTGTGTGTGTGTGTGTGTGTGTGTGTGTGTGTGTGT
>LNAC01000039.1:7170859-7322038 GCA_002007465.1 Ailurus styani
TGTGTGTGTGTGTGTGTGTGTGTGTGTGTGTGTGTGTGTGTTTGTTGTTGTTGTTGTTTGTTTTGTTTTGTTTTGTTTTTGAGGCAGCAGGAGAGGGTGAGAGAGAATCTGAAACAGGCTCCATTCCCAGTGCAGAGCCCAAAATGGGAATTAATCTAATGACCCTGAGATCATGACCTGAGTGGAAATCAACTGACTGAGCCATCCAGGTCCCCGGTGAACATAAACTTTTTAAAACTCCTCTAGCATTTATGCCTGTCCAAGAAACTTACCACTCATTGCCTTAATCACAAGTCGTGTGTGTGTGTGTGTGTGTGTGTGTGTATGCTACTCTAAGTGCAGGGAACAGGCTTACCCACCTTAGTATCCCCCTTGTGGGAGTCGTACAGTACTTATATCTAAGATTGCAAATACTGGGGATGCCTGGGTGGCTCAGTCAGTTAACGTCAGACTCTTGATTTTGGCTCAGGTCATGATCTCAGGGTTGTGAGATCGAGCTCTGCATCAGGCTCCCTGCTGGGTGTGGAGCCTGCTTAAGATTCTTTCTCTCCCTCTCCCTTTGGCTCATCTCCCACTCCTAAACCTCCCTAAAAAACAAACAAACAAAATTACAAATACTGGAGTCGACTGACTCTGCAACGGACTATAAACATCTCTGAGTCTTATTTTCTCACCTATGTTACGGAGATAGCACAACCTGCCTCACAGAATTGTTAAAATATTAAATTATATAATATCTATTATTATGGTATATATATATATAATGGTTGGTTATTAGTGCTTACTCAAAATTTGATTGTTATTCCTAACTGTAATATACAAAAGAGAAAAAATGAGACAAGATGTTTTAGATTAGCTGACATATCACTTAGGCTCCTAATAGGAAATCAAAGATAGACTCAACTGGAATAATTTGAGAAGGGTTCATTTATTTGAGGACTTACAACATTTTTAACCCATGTAATTCCCTGTCCACTCTTTCCATGTCCTCCAATTAGCTTTTGTAATACATAATCTTTATTTTGATTATGGTTACTTCAATTCTTCCCATACCTCAGACCAGAAACATTCTTTGTTTATTTCTTTGTTCAATATATAATGAGTGACCTTGAGTCCTTGACTAGGACTTTTCCTGGAGACTTCAGCCACCACCCTTTATCAGTCCTTGTTGCCACCAGAAATGGCACCATTTCTGAAATCACACTTTTTAACATTCTACTCTTTGACCATGACTTCCTGTGCTTTCCAGCTCTCTTACTCAAGCTGGTAGGGCTTTAGTAGGTAATGGTTACTTCTCTCATTATAGAATTGGTGTATCAGCCCTGTAGATAGATGGTCAATGAGTATAAATACATGAATACACTTTAAAGTCATCCAAAAATACTTTCTCTTGGAAATTTAGAAAATATAAATCATCAAAGATAAACAGGGCTGAATGGTGGTTTCACTGATTCATCTTATGGACCTAGGAATTTCCATGAATTTTTGCCCTGCATTTTCCAGGGCTTGCTCATAGGGTTTTATTTAATGATTAAGGGAGTCAGGGTCAGTTTCTTGGTTTGCAACCAAACCAAAACAAAATATAACAAAAACCAAACCAAACCAAACCAAAATAAAACAGAATATAACAAAAAAACCTGATAGCTATCTATCAACACTGTAACTCTTCCTGTATAAATTTCCAGTTTCAAATCTATTCATTGTATATTCTGGTTTCTCTTCAGATCGCATAAATCTTTTGCCTTTTTCAAATCTATTCATTGTATTATACTCCTTTCTTCCATTACTCTCTTCTCCTATCAGCTCTTGTTTTCCAACTTAGATTCCATAGCCCATTTTATAACCACTGTCCAGTAAATACTTTCATTGCCTTTGCCATCTTTCCAGCAAAGTCCCATTCACTTTTTCCAAGTTTGCATCCATGAAACTGTAACTGGATGGAGAAATTCCACCTAATTGGTCAGATTCTGCCACCAGAGTATGTCTCAAATTTGTCCAATGCTATTTCTACTGTGAACAAAACTAAACCCTGTGACTTCTAACTAGACTACTGCCACCTCTCATAGTATCTTGGGACCAACTATTGATACATTCTAATTCACTCTTCACAAAACAGCCAAAATAAGTTGTGTAAAACATAAAATCAATTATTCCAGTGCCTTCTGCAAAATTCTTCAATGGTGATCTTTTGTAAGGAAAAAAAAATCAAATTTCTGAATATTGCTGCTTCATGTGGTTCCTGTAATGTTTCGACATCATTTCTCTCTTCCTTGCTCCACTGTGGGTACACTGCCCTTCTTTCCATTCAGTAAAAAGCAAATATTGCCACCTCAGGGCCTTTGAACATGCTGTCACCCCTTGTGGGAATGCTCTTTTTCTTCCTTTGTGAATGTCTGAGTCCTTCTCTTAGGTACTTCTATGTAATATTCTGTGACCACTTTCCTTCCCTGCTTTCCCCTCCATGCCCTGTTCTCCTCCTTCATGGTTTGATTACCATCTCTCCTCCATTCTGTGTGAGGTTAAGACCATGTTTGTTCTGTTTGTCTTTATATACCCCATGCCTACTACATGATACATAGTAGATGATCAAGGAATATTAAGTGAGTGAATAAAACTTTAGATATGAGATAGTGAGAAATAGGGAGTCATGCGTAGCTTTTGAATTAAGAAATCATATGCTATATCACTAATTTAGACAGACTAATAAAGTGATAAGAAAAAATAAAAGTTAAGGGAGAGAACCGAAATTGTTGCTTTTAATGAAATAAAACTCAAGATTTTCAAGGTTACCTTTGCAGAGAGTTTGAGTGATCTGAGCCTTGCTCTTTTCAGTTACATTTTTTTCTCCTAAAATTCCTCCTCTCTTTGATTACTCCTCTCATGGTTTGCTTACATTTGTAGGTGCTATCTCCTCTAAAGGCTCTAAATGAAGTAACTATAGATAATCATTCTCGACAGCAAAGCTATAATAGGCTGAAAATACACAACATTTTGCTAAATACAAAGGAGAACAAATACCTCAGAGAATAAACACAAAGAATATATAAAGTGTAAGGAGTCCAACTTACAAAATACAAGTGTCCAGTCCTGCTTGCTTTAGGTCTCTGCTGAGTATACAACCTCTGGCTCACCCCACCTCTTCATAAAGCTGCCTCTACTCAAGCTGTAAAGGGCCAACATGGCTTGCCATCTTTGAAACTCTGTAATTTCCTAAATATCTATATTCCCAGTATTAGTGCCCCTACCCTGGGCCTCCATATTTTAGAGGTGTCTCCTCTGGTCCTCCTCCAGGTACCTCTTCATGTGGAATGAGAAAACTGATAGACCAAAGAAACCTGCTCATTGAGAGACTATAGCCTCCTGTCACATTTTCTGATCCATATTCCAGGAACCAGGGACTCCAGCACAGGTGCCAGACCCACTTTCAGAGACCCTGAAGTCCTCTTCATTACATCTGCCTTCTAAGGACAGATCATACTCTAGAGTGGAAGCACCTTTAGGCCTGAGGGTGGGCCATATGGAATGAGAAGGTAGGGAAATATTTAATAAGAGCAGTTGAATTATCTTCATTAATATCAGATATGAAATAAATATTTTAGATTAAAAATACACAATCATTGGGGCACCTGGGTGGTTCAGTGGGTTAAGGCCGCTGCCTTCAGCTCAAGTCATGATCTCAGGATCCTGGGATCGAGCCCCACATCGGGCTGCCTGCTCAGCAGGGAGGCTGCTTCCTCCTCTCTCTCTCTGCCTGCCTCTCTGCCTACTTGTGATCTCTCTCTCGGTCAAATAAATAAATAAAACCTTTAAAAAAATACACAATCATTAAATGTTAGAAATTATGGGAAAATATTTTAAACTCAAATATACAAAATTTGGAAATGACCTTTTTTATTAAGTCATATGCCCATACTCTAAATTCAGTGAGGTTCTGCCCCATTTGGTAGAGTCTGTATACAGAGTTCCACATACATAATAAGGAAGTGACCTATGCTTTAGCTGGATGATTAAGGATAATAGAAACCCACATACATATGTTTGGATGTTTTCCAAAAAAAATAAGCCATTTGCTTTTCTTCTCAGTACTGAAAAAGGATGAGCAAAAATATTAAAAAGCAAAAATAAACAAGCTTTGCTGCATCATCCAAGACTGATTCCATTTAGGTCAAGGTCATATGATATATCAGTGTGGTTTTAATTATATTGTTTTCTAGTGAGCATTATGGGTGTGTCCCATTCCAATTTCAATTATTTCACATAATTTTCCAACTGTATTACAGTGACCCATGCTATTCAGAACTCCGCCTATTCAGAACCAATCAGAACTCCACCTAATTTCAGTGGGAATATTTCATGAGGATAAGCTGAATATTTGTACCTAATATCTTGGAAGGCAACAATAATATGTGGATTAAAACATGGCTTTTGTAAATAGAGGAAATGTCCTTTGTTTCATCACACAATTGCTAAAAGAACTACTGTTAGTCAAATGGTATATAGGAATTTACTTATTTAAATCATCAAAGGTGTTTTCATGATTCCAAACAACTCCAGTAACAATGAAAAACCTCTGGTTAAAATAAACAGTGCATAAAATAATCATACAAAATAATGGAGTGGAGCCAAAAAAAACAAAAAAACAAAAAAACACCCTCAACTATTCTGAGGATTTGCTATCATTGTACATTAGCAAGAGTGTTACTTTTGTGCAAAGTCTTCTTAGTCTTTTTTTTTAATTGAAATATATTTGACATACAATGTTATATTAGTTTCAGGTGTACAACACAGTGATTGGACAACTTTATACATTATGCAATTCTCACCATCTGTCACCATATAATGTTATTACAATATCATTAACTATATTCCCTATACTACACTTCTCATCTCCATCACTTATTTAGTTTATAACTGGAAATTTGTTCCTCTTAACCCCCTTCACACATTTCACTCACCCCTTCTTTTCCAGCAGTCACCAGCTTACTCTTTGTATTTATGAGTCTGTTTCTGTGGTTTTGTTTGTTCATTTGTTTTGTTTTTTAGATTACACATATAAGTGAAATCATATGGTGTTTGTCTTCTCTTATTTTACTTAGGCTGTTTTAAACACATGATATTAAAATTAACAGAGTAAAGTAGGGAGAGAGGCTAGTTTTAGAAAACTGGCAGCCTAATTTGAAGCCCTTGGTATGAATTACAGATTTTTAAATAACTTTTATTTTAAAAATTTACTTTGAAATGATAATGCCATGTTGGTATATAAGTAAGACACACCACTTGGACAGACCATACTATCGGTACTATCTATGCAATCTTAATGGATACATAATTTACCAAATCATTATTAAATAATGGGGCTACACCTCAGTGGTTAATTGTTGCCTTTCAACTATTTTCTGTATATGGGGATGTGTACATGTTTCTTGTCCTTTTGATGGAACTAAATCTCCAAAGAATAATCTAATCTGTTATGTTAATAAACTAAAATCTTCAAAATTTTTTATTCTCATTTGCACATCACATATGCACATTTGTATAAGTGGTACATTTGGTAATCAAAAAGACCATCTTTTTCACCATTATAAAAATTACATAGATAACAGGAGAGCGTATCTTAATTTCCCATTGGGGAAAAAAAGCAACAAAAGGTATTACTTGTAAAGTTAACATTTTAAAGTTATTTTTTCCTAATATAAAATAATATAGAAAGATATTAGATTTTCACTGAAATTCAACATACTCACCAAATCTTTAGTTTTTGGTGAACTATCATGTTTTATGAAAACTGTAAGATTTAGGATAAGGAGAATAAATGTGTCTTTATCAGGATTTTTCAAATCATATTGTTTAGACTCCATTCAGTGTATTTATTTATTTTTGGTCACAGAAATTCCTCTGAAAGATAGTGGTTGAATTTTCAACATTTTTCTAATGTTTATGTAGCATGATTAAAATAATGAGAGTGATTTATTGTACTTGGATAGGGTCCTGATTCTGACAGACATTAAACTGACCCAGTTGTGGCTAACATTGTATTTTCATAAATAAGAATTTTCAGGAAGAAGCAACTACAATACTTTTAAAAAACGAAAAAGAAAATTTGTTGCAGCAAATAATATATTCAATCATTTAATTACCTGAATTTTATTATTAAATACATTGTTTTTATTTTTTTATTTTTTTAAAGATTTTATTTATTTATTTGACAGAGAGACATCACAAGTAGGCAGATAGGCAGGCAGAGAGAGAGAGGAGGAAGCAGGCTCCCCGCTGAGCAGGGAGCCTGATGCCAGACTATATCGCAGGACCCTGAGATCATGACCTGAGCCAAAGGCAGAGGCTTTAACCCACTGAGCCACCCAGGCGCCCAAATACACTGTTTTTAAATGACAATGTTGCTATTCATAAAAATTATTTTGGGCAAAATGATATAAATTGGGATAAAACCATAGAAAAGCTAAAGCACTGGGTAATTCCTCTGTAACTTAAAGAAATCTAATGTATTTGTGGTCAGTTCTTCAAAATACTTAGAGAAGTAGGGAGAATTATCAATTACAGGTTCTAATTTAGACATGTTATTGGGAAAAGATAGAATGCACTATACATTTTGTTATTATTAAAAAGAAAACATTTATGCAAGGTTATTTTGCCTGGGTTTTATGAAGACCAATGTATATGGACCTCCAAATATCTAGTTGCTTGGAATCCTACAAATAATCTAGCCAGATGACTCATTCAGATACTCAGATATCACGTGCATATTTCAGTGCAAACATGGGCCTTATCATGAAATTATTCAGGTTTATTTATGCTTCTACTCAACATGTTTACTCCAAGAAAAAGCAGATACTGGTCTCCTTTGCTGATTTGTTTCTTTACATTGAATTTCTTTATTGATTGTCTTTTCACTTCATTTGAACTTAGAATTTCTATCAGATCTGTACACATAGTTGTTAGTGACACTTCGTTAATAGTGGCAAGATAAAGTTGCCAGTGCTGTAACAAGACTATTTTATTAATTGTCCAGACTGGGCACGAACCCAAGGTAAAACCAACATGATAAATGGCCCGTTGCCATTGCATTCAAAAGAAATTATAGTACTATTCTTCCCTCTCAAACATTGGCTCAATTCCTATTTTTTAATTGATCTGCAAGAGGCTGACACTATTATTTTTCTTAATTTTCTTGTTTTGGGGTTGCTAAATGGATTTCTCCCCCTTATTCCTCTACTCATACCTCATTATTCCCACTATGTTATTGCATTTAATTTATGCCAATTCTTGATTTCTCTGTCTTGTTTTCAGCTCCTTAAGGTGAAATTTTATGCTTACCTCATTCCTAGCTTCTTCTTTATTATTCTATTTGCTAAATATCAGTATTTCCACAGAGAGAGGAAGAGAGAGAAAAGGAAAGGAGGAGAGGGAAAGGAGTCACAAACTTATGTCTCTTAGTCAAAGACTTAATTTTTGTCAGAAAGCATTCAATAATCACAAGGTAAAAAAGATTTTACAGAAAACATATTGAGTTTTAAAGTTACCTTGAAAACAATGGAGTCCAACATGATAGTGATGACCCACGAAAGTAAGAAACTGTCATGAATATGTTTTTTCCAGGCCTTTTGCATTACAACATAAATTCCATTGTATATTTAAAAGACTTTCAAGGGGGGAGTTTTAGGGACTGTTTTCTTTTTGATCAGAGAACTTAAAACTAATTGCTAATTTATGCCATGGATAGAAACTGTGGTAGATAAAAATCAGTTCTTATAAACTTTATGACAACTGATTCCAAACAATATTATATCAAGATATGACAAAATGTCCATGAAAAATAGCATGCAGTCAAATCTGTATCAACTACAAATTTTGGTGTATCTAAATCACCAAATTATCTTACCTGAATGAAAAATTCTACATGCAAATAACACTGTTCATTGATTGCCTACATAGTTTAGTAAAAGCACTGTACTTATGACATAGCACCTGTTAAGCACCCAAACAAAACAGATGCCATAATTTCAATGTCCATCTGGTGGCCATTTGAGACTGTAATTGTAAACTGTTCTTAATATGGCTCTTTCCTAACAGAGGGGAAAGAAACCTTGATTTTTCTAGTCAAATATAAGCCACACAAAAGTCTTTTCCGTGTTCTGATGAGATGTAATGACACGTATATCCACAAGAAAATCTAAGAAACATGATAGTGTCATTTTTTGAAGAGTAAGGAAACTTAATTTTACTAATGAATAATTTGTGTTTGATGGCCTTGACATGAAATATTCTAATAAAAGGAACTAACTCTGCCAACATATGTTGTTTAATCGCTCAGGAAAAATTTTATTTTGTGTAAAAAAAAAAACAACACACACATGGTGGATAAGCTTTAATTTTTCTTGTAACCAAGCATTTTAAGGAATGACCAGAATAGTATTTTATTTTCTTTTAGCATCCAATAAGAAGTCCATGAGCCAAGGGGAACAGAAATATTAGTGATCAATTTAGTCACACTTTTGATGCTAATGTGACAGCCACCAATATGTATGCCAGATATGTTTCAATAAGGATGCAAAGACCAGGACTTTTTTTTATGCATGCATGCAATAAAAATGTGATTCTCATGATAATTTGGAACTTCCTGAACTAATAATATCTTTGTTTGAAAATAATCCAACCTAAATTTATAAACCTAAATGATAGGGAATATTAATAAGAGTACCATTCAACATTGGTACTTGACTAAATACATTTATATAAATTAATAAGATTTATTCTATTAGCATATCTCATTATTCTGTAGCTGACATTCACATATATAACTAATATAGTTATCTAAGTTAATTTTATATTCTGAGCATACAAGATAATTTTAGAAATTTCCTAAACATTATTAAAAAGACAATATTTTCTAAAGTAATTCATTTGGGAAACATTTTATAATATTTTTTTCTATTGTGTGTTTCAAGCTTCAGTAGGATCTTAATATAGATTATTGTAGTGTTGAATGATGTAATAAATATCCTTTGAAAGATTTTTTTCGAGCTGTTTGCCTCATGTGTCTATCAGAGTGTAGCCCTATTCAGTCTCACATTCCTCAGGGATTACACTTGGGAATTTTAGACCCCAAACTGTTCACAGTTTAAGGCAGGAAATACTGCAACATTAAATATCTCTAGGAGAGCTTACATAAATACAAGCACAATTTTCAAGTAAAATAATATGGCCCTCTCTGAAGGGAACCTTTGAATCACTTCCTTAGTAAGGCAGGGTGACTATTTATTTATTTATTTATTTATTTTTAGGATTTTATTTATTTATTTGACACAAAGAGAGAGAAACACAATCAGAGGGAGCAGCTGGCAGAGGGAGAGGGAGAAGCAGGCTCCCTGCTTAGCAGAGAGCCGAATGTGGAGCTCCAACCCAGGACCCTGGGATCATGACCTGAGACTAAAGCAGAACCTTAACCAACCGAGCCACCCAAGTGCCCTGCAGGATGGCAATTTAAAGGACAAAATGGAAGCATGGGTGTGACATCTTTATGTCCATATCAGCAATGCTTTTCACAAATTTAGGGCCACAAAGTGAATGAAATCTCATTTGTACATCTGTTCAAAAGGCATCTGATTTTCTGAACTCAATGACTATTTTAATTTTCTTAAGATTTATTTATTTGAGAGAGTGAGAGAAAGAGAGAGAGAGAGAGTGGGGGCAGGGGCAGAGGAAGAGAAACTCAAGCAGACTCTGCGCTGACCTCGACCCAGGGCTCTACCTCATGACCCTGAGTTCATGACCTTCACTGAAAGTAAGACTCAGATGCTTAACCAACTGTGCCACTCAGGCCCCTCCAAACTTTTCTTAATGGGAACCTTCAGTTATGTTTGTCCATAGTCAGTACTTGTTGGTAATAACCTGCTTTACTTGGGTGAGGAAAAAACAGTGCAGTTCAGTAGATATGTTTCTTAAAAGTAAACCAATATTTTCCAATTGACATTCTTCCCCTAAGGAACAAACTTAGATTGACAAAAATCAGTGTAGTCAAGAGTCAGATGTTCAACTGACTGAGCCACCCAGGCACCCCGCAATGACTGTCTTAAAATGTCTTTTCAGGAAGCAACACAGCCTGTTGCTTTTTAAGTTTTAGCTGATATATCTTCATTTTGGTGATCTTTACTGAAAAAAAGAGAAAAAATCTTTCAGGAAACATTGGACAAGTCCAACTATAGTTTTGCAAGAAATATAAAAAGAGACTTTAACTAAGTATCTCCTTATTGAAACAAAGTATCTTCATAGATGCAAAACTACAGTAAGACAACTTGTGCAGTGTTTCCTCGACAATTCTCCCCTTGCCCTCCTGCTAGGAAGGATTCTTTTGAAAAAATATCTCAACATCTCCCAGCATTCGATGCTGGGGATGGTGGAAGGGTGGTGGGCTGGGGGTAGGGGGTTGTCTCCCAAGATGAAATGGAACAAATTCCTTATTTGAAATTAGAACAATGGAATGATATTTGCTGGGACTTTTTTGTCTGCAAGTGATAGAGGTCAAATTCAGGCTAATATTATCTGAAAGGGGAATTTGTTTGTTCTAATAAGGAGGACACTGAAGCAAAATCCATAGACAAGCCACAGGAACCTTTCTTTTTTTGTTTTTTTTTTTTAAAGATTTTATTTATTTATTTGACAGAGAGAGAGATCACAAGTAGGTAGAGAGGCAGGCAGAGAGAGGGAGAAGCAGGCTCCACACCGAACAGAGAGCCCGATATGGGGCTCAATCTCAGAACACCAGGATTATGACCCGAGGTGAAGGCAGAGGCTAACCCACTGAGCCACCCAGGTGCCCCACAGGAACCTTTCTAGAAGGGACTTTATATAGTACTTCTCATCTAGTATTCTCTCTCCCCCACCCTCTGTCTTTTTAAATCTTGGCCTGTCTTTGCCTGTTCACATAACATCCTCCTAAAGAAAACAATTGTCCCTAGGTGTCTGTGGATTATGCTTCTCGAAGTCCCAGTTTAACAAGCTGATGGGAAAAGAAAGAGAGAGTGAGAGTAAGTACTTCCATCTCCTAATGTCAGTGTAACAATTCCAAAGATGAATTCTGATTTGCTTTACTTGGGTCACATGCTCATTTTTGGACCCATCCATTGTTATCAGAGAGATGGGATGCTGTGATGAGCCAAAACTAGGTCATATGTGAGCAAAGGACAGTGTCTTCAAAAAGAAGAAAGGCCGACAAAAAGCAGTAGCTACCACATATCATTGTTATAAACTGATGGTTGTCCTTTCTCCAAGAAGCTTAAAACTAAGTGTGTAGCTCCTCTGTAGTAATAGCATTATCCCAGGTCTTCTATATCTGTAAGCTCCTAATTGTTTTTTTTTCCGTTAAAATAAATAATGTTTCTCCTTCTTAAACATTTAATACTATAAATCATTTTAGAATCTCCTTGGAGATAGGTAGTTTCTCAATTACAGAAAAAAAAAATAATAGATTAAATGTAATTGGGTTTCCAATAGATCAAAGCATCATCTATTTTAGAAAAGTTAAATGAAGCATAACAGTTCTATATTAGCAAATGAGAATGGCTATACAAGGGTGCCTGGGTGGCTCAGTGGGTTAAAGTCTCTGCCTTCGGCTCAGGTCATGATCCCAGGACCCTGGGATCCAGGCCCACATCGGCTCTCTGCTCAGCAGGGAGTCTACTTCCTCCTCTCTCCTCTCTCTCTGCCTGCCTCTCTGCCTACTTGTAAACTCTCTCCCTGTGTCAAATAAATAAATAAAATCTTAAAAAAAAAAAAAAAGAAAAGAATGGCTATACAAGCCAGGAATGTGGCCTAAAAATATTATGGACTCTACAGTCCATTGCTGCTAACCACTGGGTGACTTAAACAGTAGTCAAACTAGATTCAGCTATGACTTTAATAGTTAATGCCATATTAGAACAACTCCTTGATGTGATTATATCTTCTTGTTTCAAGAAATGCTTGAGCAAATTTAAAGTCCATATGTGACTGCATATAACCTAATATTATGAGATGCTGCTAAATCTTAATTAGTTTTCAGAGAGTGCAATGAGAAATAATGTATAACACTTCTCTCAGTCAACACATTTTTAAAATTGTAGTTACTACCAGGTTTGGATTGTCATATATTTAGTGCTGTTTGTCGGTGGATTAGAAAGGTGTTAATTATAAACAGTGAATACCGGTTGCATATAAGATTATTTCAGACCCTGGCGGATGTGCTTAAAGGTATCAACTAAACTCTGGTTTCTGCAAAAATGCTTGGAATAGGGGAATGGAATGTCCCTTATAGCCTCTGGAGGGAGTGTGGCCCTGCCAACTCCTTGATTTCAGACATCTGGCCTCCAGAACCGTGAAGAATAAATTTCTGTTGTTTTAAGCCACCTAGTTTGTGGTGATTTGCTATGGCAGGCCTAGGAAACTAACATAGGTGGGAACATGTGCCACTAAACCACAGTGGCCAGAGGGAATTTTTCTTCTAGGTCCCACTCTGTGTTTATAATTGGGGAGAACTAGGGATTTTTTAACTTTCAACTGTAGGTCTTTACCTGGGATATAGGGAATTGTCTGGGATTTTGAAGAAGTGAGTAATGAGTTAGACCTTTGGCAACTAAATAGTCTGATTATAGATGACAAAACTTCTCTAGTAAAGAGAAATGCATAGGAAAAGTTTCTATCTTATAGGGGTCTGTAAATCTTCCTAATATTTTAGAAGATTATTTAATCTTTGGTAAGAAAAAGGACTTTATTTTCTGGTCTTCTTAGGACTTTAAGATGGGCTACTGTTGCATTCTTTGATTACCATCTTTGTATGTATTACACTGTATTGCAGAATCTGTATAGTAACAGATCTTTCTTATTTTACCACAAAATCTGAAGTATAGAACATATTCATTTGTGCAATTAGTATAGTGCCTGACAAATGGGTGTTTAAAGTGTTCGATGACTAAATAAATTAATGAATGGATGATACTAAGACTGGGGCCTTTTTTTGCTTTTTTTTTTTTTAAGATTTGGTAGCATAGTTTAGTAGTACTCATGAATCCCATAGAACATTTTTTTTTAAAACATTTGGTGGCACAGTTTGGTAATACTTCTGAATTCCATAGAACATTCGAGAAAATTATATTTGGTTATAAATCTCTAATAGCTTTTTCTGATATATGTCTGTGTACTGAGAACTTCCTTTATCTAACTCACTGAAGCCTCTTCTCACGTAGCCACTTTACTGTCCAAACAACTGTAAAGATTTTTGGCCAATGTTTGTCCTATGTGTGTGGATAGGCCAGGTTTGACTAGGCAGTTCTTCCTAGTCCCATCCTTCAAATTTACCCTCCGACACTGTGCTCTACCACAAGGCCACCAGATGTGGGGGTCTGACCACAATGAAGTTCCTGTCCTTAGGCCACCATGGTTGAAATCTATTTATCTGTATCTCCAAGGTTCACTGTCAACATAGTAGTTTTAAGAGAAGAAAAAGAAGAAAGAGTAGAAGAGAGGCAAAATTGTTTTCAGACATGTCTCTTGTTCTTTTCCTAGTTTTCTAGGTCAGTCCATGCTGGTGGTCCAGTCCCACTTTGAACACATATGTAAGTAGCCAAGTGACTTCTGAATGAATAAATCATAGTCACTAGAAAATAAGACCATCAAGCTTATTTGTAAAGCTAACTTGATAAACCTAAGATAGAAAAAGTTCAAAAGACTTACCCAAGGTCACACCAGGAGCTAGATGTAAAGACTGGACTAGATATACTTTTCTGTTATTTATTATATAGTTTTGATTTTATAAAACTGATGCATAATTAGAGTAAAATTAAGCTCACATATTACACAAATGTACAACTGAAAATGTGAAGCTTAGATAAGACCTCAACATCTCTAAGTAATCACTCTTAGTAAACACATTTTCAGGCATTTCTCTCTGCATCTACACAAATGCAATTTTACACAATTTTAACATTCTACTTGCTGTTCTGTAATCTGTTTTTTCTTCTCTCCACCATATACCATGTGGCTTTTTTTCATATCATTAAATATAGGTCTACTTAATTATTCCTAATATATATATACTATTTCATTTTAATATTTAGACTCTATTTTCTTTTTTTTTTAAAGATTTTATTTATTTATTTATTTGACACAGAGAGATTACAAGTAGGCTGAGAGGCAGGCAGAGAGAGAGGAGAGAGGAGGAAGCAGGCTCCCTGCCGAGCAGAGAGCCCGACGCGGGCCTCGATCCCAGGACCCTGGGATCATGACCTGAGCCGAAGGCAGAGGCTTTAACCCACTGAGCCACCCAGGCGCCCTAGATACTATTTTCATTTACTATCCCTATTTTTGGAGATTTAGGTTATTCCAAATTTTGACACTCATAAACAATACAATAATTATAATCCTGTCTCATGATATTTTCTGAATCAATTCAACTGATTGTACCACCTAACTGTGATGGGAAGAAGCTGTCTGAGTCCTTTCCTTTCAAAGCTAGATGTACATGGCCTGTGATCTGAATGTCTGCTCTGTGGCTTTGAACAAGTCAATGTGCCACTCAATGCTTCAGTTTCCTCATCTGTAAGTGGACATAACACTTGCTTTACAGAACTACAGCAAAGATGTTAAAAAGCTAACATAAATCATTATATTGAATGTTGCTTAGCATATACTACTAAACTAATGTTACCTCAAAAGAAGATGTGGGAAAGCTTAATTTACATGACTGTGGTCTCAACACTAGAAGATCAATTGAGAGTCTGGGCAAAAGTATCCCTTTATGATGAAATTAAACACATTAACTAGGATGTGGCAGTTAAAAATGGACTGAAGATGTATAAATTTGATCTCATTTATGCCAAATTATGAATAACTAATTTCTCTTTCTCTTCCACAAGGGCAGAAAGTATGTCTTTTTGTTTACTATTATAACCTCAGGACCCAATAGCTGCTTGGTTAATAATATTATTAAAAAGGTGTTAAGAATAGCTAATATTTATTGACTAGAAAGTTAAAAAGCTCCTGAAGTTTCACGGAGGGTATTTGCAACATAAGCAATAGTCTGTCAAGGAAGCTAAGACCTTTGACCTCTGGCTCATCAAGTTATGGTGCCATCTAATATGGTAGTTTGGAGGATCTCTGTACCTGGTCATGCTACCTTATCCTCTACATTTCTCTAGGAGTTTCCATCTAAGAAGATCCCCATCTAACCCACTGGATTGTGAGCCCCTATTGAACTTTGAGGCTTCTCTAGAATAATGACTGGAAAACCAAAGAGTCTAAATTCTGTAGAAAAAGAAAGAATAGTATGTTTGATAATAATGACCACACAAGGGACAATGGCGCATCTACAAATCAAACCTTTATCATTGCCAAAAAACAAACAAACAAAAATCTGTTTGGGATTCTTTTGGGATTAACTCTGCCTTGATTTACTACCAAATATAATTATAGGATTCCAAAGAAACAAAAATAAAATAGAAGATGGAACCATAGCACCCCTGGATACACATATAGACTCTTCAGACTGAATATAGGGTTGTTAAATCTTTTCAAAATATTGTCATAATTTTTATCCTTACATTTTATTGCTGCACTGAATGAACAGGTATTCTTTGAGAGGAAAATAGCATCCCAATGTTGAGATAAAATATTAAATTTAAATAGAAGCCCTATGCTTTCAAATGTTTTTCAGCAATTTTAGAAGTAGTTTTGGTTTAACTATTGTTTAGAAAAGAAGGTTTTCATAGTCAGTCTTTCCATTGGCATATCTTTGTAAACACAGGAAATATGATATTTCATTATTTCTTGACTCTTATTTAATCTCAGATAATCCATGTAATATTCAGGCACAAATATGTCCAAGAATATTTCTGAGCTTTTGGTAAAAATACATTTTTCCTTTTTTCTTCTACTCACAACTTCTCCTTTGTGTTCCAGTCTTCTTTCATTTATGTCTTTCCTTTTTTTGCTCAAATTCTTTATACTATTCTTTTTCTCTTACTCTACTTAGAAAAAAAGATAAAGCCATGTGATCCAGGAAAGCTGAGTATTATCTATTTTTTTAAAAAATAAATTTTCTTATCACTTGAAAATTACACAGTCTTGTCAAAAGTACAATTTTATAGTGATTTGCCATTTTAAAAGCTTTATTTCATTTTATTCAGTTTATATTTGTTGAATTAATGGCTTATACAGATTGGAGAAAATTTGTTAACTAGAAATGCACGCATATAGAAAATATCTTATTCAAATAATGAAGAATAATATACAATCAACATGTATATTAGATTAAATCATGTAAAATTGCCAGCATTGCTACAGAACAATATGTATATGCCCTATGAAAAGTACTTTTTCTATAATGGCTATTAAATCAAATATTTGTGAAAAATATAAATGGGTAGACTTATAAATGAGTTGTTTGTTTAATATGCCTCATGTGAAAATTATTTTTCATAGAGTCTTAAATAATATTTTAAAACCTCAACTTCCCATTGCTGAAAATACTTATTCAAAAAGATATATGCACCCTTATGCTTATTGCAGCATTGTTTACAATTACCAAACTATGGAAGCAACTCAAGTGTTCATCAGTAAGTAAATGGATAAAGATGTAGTATATATATACATTGGACTATTATTCAGCCATAAGAAATAATGAAATCTTGTCATTTGTGACAATATGAGTGGATCTAAAGAATATTATGCTTAGTGAAATAAGGCAGGGAAAGACAAACACCATGCGATTTCACTTATATGCAGGACCTAAAGAACAAAACAAACAAAGAGCAGAAACAGATCCTTAAATACAGAAATCAAACTGATGGTTTCCAGAAATAAAAAATGCACACACTAGCATTTTATAAATTATTTCAAGTGAAAAGTCAAGTGACTTCACTTGAAATAATCTTTTTTTTTAAATTCTATTCTGAAGCTGTTCATATCTTACAGGTGTAAGTGCCTAATGAAAACAAAACAAAATAAAAGACAAAGAGCTGTCTTTTATTCAGTGGGCCTATTGGTGTGAAAAACTTGTTTTATTTAGAGCATAAAGATATTCTACTAAAGGGAGGTCCTTTTTTGTTTCCTGAAACAGTGAAATAAAAATTTCACCTTTCTGGGGTATCTGGGTGACTCAGTTGCTTGAATGTCTGACTCTTGTTTTCAGCTCAGGTCATGACGTCAAGGTCCTGGGATAGGGCCCCAGGTCAGGCTCACACTCAGTGTGCAGAGTCTGCCTGTCCCTCTCCTTCCCCCCTGCTCCTCCTTGCTCTCATTCTCTCTCAAATAAATAAATAAGATCTCTAAAAAAAATTCTTTCTTTCTGCCCTTTATGATTTTAGGAAGCCCCATATTTTGCCTGTTGATACACACAAAAAATCACTTTCTTAAAACTTACTAAGCAAAATGCCCCATTTGGCAACTTTTCCAGAACAATAACTATAAATGCAAGTTCAGGCTAGTAACCGGACTTTGTTCTATTTTAGGTAATCTATCACATTCACCCACCATGGTCATTTCTCACCAAACATCAATCAGGTGTGTGTAAATACATAGCTAAATACAACTTTTTAATAAACAACATAAAAGGGAGGGTGAAGAGTTAACAATTTTCATTTCTTCTTTATATACACATATTTTTTAATTAAGAAAGATATGTATATACCTTCAACCTTATTTAGATTTATCATCATTTAGCTGGAGGTCCAAAATCTAATTTTGAAATATTGTTTGTCTGTATTCTTTTCATAGTTTTAAGTATTCTGTATTAGTGAAAGGCATGTGTTAAATGTATTTATTAAATAATAAAGTGATTCCCCAGAAGTCCTATGGATATGTAAGGATTTGGGTAGAACTCTAAAAGAATTGTTGCAGGTTTTATTGTTTCTAAATATTGGATAAACATGGGATAAAACATCATAAAATTATCAGCTTTAACACTTTAAATTAGCAATAATATACAAAATAAAATGTTTAAGATATGGAAATTAGATATTGAATGATCCTCACCAGGAGGTGAGGTAATAGATTATTTTAGGCGATAGCTTTGTTCTGAAGTTTTAAATCTATGGACCACTGTTTGTCTATTACACTAAAATTCAAAGATTTCCTAATTATAATATAAAACCAGAAATACTTTTATGCTAAGATCATTCAATAATAACAATACAAGGCCATTTTGCTAATGGATATATATGTGAAATCCCAGTAAGTGTTAATAAATAATTAATGATTAAATAAATATTAAACATATTTAATTGGATATTTAATTAAAATTACTGTCTTATTCAAAAATGTCATCTTCAGCTAGGTTTATATGAGAATGAAAAGATGATTTAGTATTATAAACTATAATATTTTATCAGTCAGTCAATACGTTAGTCAAGTAAGCAAACCACATGTCATATGAACAGATCATAGAAAAGCCAGTGGATAAAATTTAAACCCCAATCTCAATCTTAAAAAAATGATCAAATTAGAAACAGGATTCAGTTGATATAAAAAGAATCTCTCAAACTACCTGGGAACATCACAATTTCCTTTAAATTCAGAGATAGCAGGGGGAAAGTCACATCATAATCATTTAAATTTTTTTCTTAATCTCTTGGTCATTAAAATAAAATATAAAACAGAAATATGAAGAATAAAAGTTGTGAGGTATAAAAAGGAATTAAACCATCACCGATAATTTTGATATAAACCCAAATATCTTAAAATCCTGGTGCCAAAATTAACAATTAAGATACATTTGAAACAAAGACTGCAAACTCACAGTAGCAACATAAACATAAAACACCTAAGAATAAACTTAGTAAGAGATGTGTAGCCCTTCTAATAAAAGCACAGAGTCCTTTGTGAGAGAGATAAAGGAGCTTCAAATAAACAGAAAACTATGCCATGCTTTTAGAATATAAGATTTGTGTCTGAACAGCATCAACTACACGACATCATCCTCAGGTTTATGAAAATTCCACATGAAAATACCAATGGATTATTTTGTATTAATAGAATAATTTTATATTTTAATTGAATAATAAACAGTTTAGAATGGTCAAAAATTAGAAAAGGAAGACTAACCAAATATAATAAAATATTAAAAATTATTATGAAACTACAGTAAATTAAAAAATGTGGTATCTGTGAATTTAATGAAGCAGATGTATCCAAAAGACAAAACTCTTCTCAGTTGAATCCAGTGGAGAGAGAGACAGTGAGAGAGAGAGAATATCACAGATAGATAGATAGAAACAGATATTATAGATATAGCTCTTTGTGTAATTATATATAATATGTATTGCATGTTATATATAATATACAATATAATTCATGTATGCAAAGAAAGCACATAAGTCAATATGTGAATTGATAAATGTGTCAGGGAAATTGGCAAGACTTTGGAGAAAAATCATCATATATCTTCTTCTTGTACTTAATGCTAAAACAAATTCCACAATAAATAAACTGTCCATTGTAAAAAAGGAAATCTCAAAATGTTAAAGGAAAAATAATAGATTTGGAAAAAAAGCCTTTTCAAATCAAGTAAAAAATCACAAAGAAAAATTCAAAAGATTTAATAATTCATAAGCAGAATTAAATGGCAAATACAGTTTGTACAGAACTCTTTTTAAATAACTGATGCTTTGGATTTTAACCTCTGGTAATACTATCACTATTTATTACTCTTATTTTTCATATTATTCCTTTATATAGTCCATTGTTACTTTTTTCTATATAAACTTCAGAATGATATGGTTTTAAAAAATGAACCTATGATTATTTTTATTGTGAAATGGATGAAGAGTATCCCTTTGCCTTCAGAGAACTGAAGTATTTATAATGGTGATTCTGGGGCACCTGGGTGGCTCAGTGGGTTAAAGCCTCTGCCTTCAGCTCAGGTCATGGTCTCAGGGTCCTGGGATCGAGGCCCGCATCGGGCTCCCTGCTCAGCGGGAAGCCTGCTTCCTCCTCTCTCTCTGCCTGCTTCTCTGCCTACTTGTGATCTGATCTCTCTCTCTCTCTGTGTCATATAAATAAATAAAATCTTTAAAAAAAATGATGATTCTGCTTCTCAAAACTACCTGTTCAAATCTTCCTTTGTGTTCTTCAGTAACCATTACAAGTTTTATTATCTGTGTTTTTATTTAATATAGATCTTACTGCTTATTTGATTTATTCCCAAATTTTTGTTTTTTTTTTTTTTTGCTATCTTAAATGTGATCTTTGATTGATCATTTCTTCCGAGTGGTTGTTCTTCTAGAAATCCATTTCAGAAGCACTCATCAAGAATTGGCTGAGTTCCAATCACTATTCTAGGAAGCCAGGACACAAAAGTGAATGGGGTCAACAGTAATCTATGATTTCTATGAAGTTTATGTAGGGGAGACAGAAAATATAACACAAGAATGTTAGTACCTACATCTAAGTATCCTAGAAAAAAGAAAGTTCTAAGGAAAAAGGAACAGAGGTGAGTAACAAGTGTCAAGCCATGATTTGAAATTTTCAGATTTTAGATAGAATAGCCAAGCAATACTTCCCCAAAATGGCATTTGATAAAAATCATACTGAAATGTTAAAGCAAGTCACATGGCTAGGGTAGGACATTCCAAGGAAAGATTAAGACATAAACCCTGAGGCAGAACCTGCCAGAGGTCATCAGGAGTAGAGGGGAGGACTGTGGTGGCTCCAGCAGGTTGGAGAGGCAGGTCAAAGGGTGTTGGGTGTCGGATGTCAGGAGAAGAGGAGGACAGCAGGTCACCTACAGCCTTATCCAAACTGTTTATGTTTTTTTTTAAATTTTATTTATTTATTTTTGCGAGAGAGAGAGAGAGAACGAGTGGGGGGCAGGGGCAGAGGGAGAAGAAGGCTCCTCACTGAACTGGCAGCCATACACGGGCTCAATGCTAGGACCCTGAGATCATGATCTGAGCCAAAGGCGGATGCTTAACCAGCTGAGCCACCCAGGTGCCCACTCATTATGTCTTGAATTGAATTTTTAAAGTTCAATTTGATTGATTACTTTAATGGACTCCTATGTAGGCAACTTCTGTAAAGGCTTTAAAGACCATTTACATGTTCCACGTTCAGTGTAGAAAGAGTTTTCTATTTTCTCAGTGGAGTTTGTGAGGTGGGTAGGTGGATATTTAGACAAACGGATAGACACAGAGATGATAGAAAGTCACTTCATTAAATATGTTAAATGTCTTCAGTATCTTTATTTACTGTTTACTCCAGCTGTGACTGTCTGAGAATAGTGAATTAACATTTTCTCCTGGTAGTTCATTTGTATGTCTCCTTGCATCTCCTATAATTTTGGTTTCATGGATCCTGTTACTGATATTTGGTGCATAAGACAGTATGTCTTCAATAAGAATTGTTCCCTCTATCTTTATGAAGTACAATTTGGCCTGATAGTAAGACTGCAACTTCTACATTTTTCTGTTTGTATATTTGCATTTATTGGTACACATTTCCTTATCCTTAAAAAACAAAATACTTAAAACAACAAAATTCCCTATCCTTAAAAACAAAAACAAAACAAAAAACAAGTGTTTTAACACTCCTGAATATCTGAATATCTTTTTTTTAAGTGAGTCTCATAGGAAAAAAAAATTATATTTTCCTTTTTGGAGATTAAATGAGACCAATTCTGCCATCATGTTTCTAATAACCCTTTGCTAGGCTGAAGTTCATCCTTTAGAGGAATTTTCCACAGGATTCATAGGAATATTTCCTCAGATACTGCATGTTCAAAGCAGTCTTTGTGCTGGGATGAGAGTCTCTATCTCATGCCTCCTTCCCATGAGCATCTTGTAAGTATTATTCCTCTCTTTGTAATGAATGTCACCTGGTCAAAGTCTGCAGGCAGCCTCCTTATTCTCACACATAAATACTTGATCTCTTTGCCTGCCTATCCAAAGGACTTATTCTCTGCTTTTACTTTTTTTTTCTTAAGGATTTTATTTATTTATTTGTCAGAGAGAGAGCATGTACAAGCAAGAGGATGGGGGTCAGAGGGAGTGGGAGAAGCAGGCTTCCTGCTGAGCAGGGAGCCCGATGTGGGGCTCGATCCTGAGCCAAAGGCAGATGCTTAACCTACTGAGCCACCCAGGAATCCCTGCTTTCTGCTTTTAATGCCCAGTATGTTTACAAGTTTGTGCCTCAGTACTGACTTTTGGGAGTAAAGTTTACAGGATATGGCACATGTTGCATTCTTATTGTTAGATTCAAGTGTTCCTGAATTGTACTTTAAAATATATATTTCTTCTCTTTTGTTCTTTCTCTGTCTTTCTCTCTCTCTCTCTCTTCCTCCTTCTCTCCTCTTCTTCTGAAACTTTAAGGAAAGGTATGTTTCATCTCTTTTGCTTACTGTTTATTGCTACCATTTTCATGTCAATTCTTCTTAATTCTTTCCTTGTTTCCATTTCATTTTGCTGTCTGTTCTTATTCCTATATTTTATGTGCTTTTCTATCTTTTCTGTATCATCCATTCTCCTTTTCCTTTTCCTAATATTATCTTTATTTCTGTGATAGCTTTCTTCTATTTTCCTGAATTCTGCCACCTTATGTTTTAGAGTCTACTGTGTCTTTTGTCATCTTTTATCTGATTTCTCGCATTTGTATTTTCTACTCTTCTATCAGAGAAGTGACTGTTGCATTATATTATTTTTAATTTATGATAGATTATTTGTTAACTGCTTTTCTCTGATTTGTGGCATCATTTTCTGGAAAGCATTCTTTATCTGTTTATTGCTCTTTTTTTCCACTATATATTTTTTAATAAATATACTATTGTATTAATGCTCTGCCAGTGATATTTTTATTAATCATAATTACATGAGATGGACTTCCCTGAACCAGGGATTTTAGGTTCCAGTGAACCGTGTAGTGTTTTGCCTCAATTGCTTCTCTACCATACCAGGCCTTGTAATTTATTCTAATGATAAACCATGGTTCTCCAGATTTCCAGCTAGCTGGTGCCAACAAGAGACATTGGTTATGCATCACGGAGTGAGCACCTTCTATTTAGGAAATGTATATTTCCTGGCACATTTTGAATTGTGTCCCTCCTGGGTACGGTTAAGACTTTCCACTGCTCCTCTTTCCATGTCACTCTGCATTCTGAGCAGAAATCAATCGTCTATGCCAAGATCTAACTAAGGTTCTTTAAAAAAGGGATGTAACTATTACACTTCAGGTGAACTTTAGCTGCCAATATATTTTTGCTTGTGTTTCCTTAGGTCTAATTTCTGACAATTGTCAAACTGCAAATCTCATAATTTTGCTAGAAAGGGAGTTTGTGGCACTATTTTTGTTTGCTTGTTTTTGTTTCCTGTCTTTTTGATATGATTTCCAGAAAGAGAAAGGGGAAGATACTGACCCTATATGACAATGTTCATAATGGGAATACTCATGGGTGATTTTGGGGGAGGGAAAATGATATTTGTGGAGTTTGATTTTTAAAATAATTTCATTGAAGTATATGTAACAGAATAGTATGGCAATAATGTGGGCACCTTAATTAATATTAAATACAAAATGAGACAACCTGGAAAACCAGCACACATATAAAGAGGGAGATCATTAACAGAGCCATAAAAACCTCTTATACACTTTTTAAGTCAATATGCCCACCCCCCACTACTTGATTTTAATGTTTTAATTACTTTGCATTTGATGAATTTATTTCTTATACATTTCTTTTTTCTTAATATTTTATTTATTTATTTAAAACAGAGAGAGAGAGAGAGAGAGAGAGAGAGAGACAGTGAGAGAGGGAACACAAGTTGGGGGTGAGGGGAGACAGAGAAGCAGGCTTCCCGCTGAGCAGGGAGCTGGATGCGGTGCTTGATTCCAGAACCCTGGGATCATGACCTGAGCAAAAGGCAGGTGCTTAACCATCTGAGTCGCCCAGGTGCCCCTCTTTTCTTTCTTTCTTTCTTTCTTTTTTTTCAAACATTTAATTTATTTATTTGACAGAGAGAGAACGGGTACAAGCAGGGGGAGTGGCTGAGCGAGAGCGAGAGGGAGAAGCAGACTCCCCATTGAGCAGGGAGCCTTCACGTGGGACTGGATCCCAGGATCCTGAGATCATGGCCTGAGCCGAAGGCAGAGGCTTAACTCACTGAGCCACCCAGATGCCCCTCGAAGTAATATTTTAGGCAACAGAAATTATAGCATGCTTTTTTCCCAAACCGCTGACTTTTAGCTTTTTAAAGTAGAGATCTTCCTACTTCCAACAGGTCAGAGAAGTAGATTTTAATAACAAAATGATGTCTAGAAAGGTGTTTTTAAACAATCATTGAGTCCCAATTGGTCTACAAAGTAATAATTGTAGCACTGCTTCCTTAAATACCATAGCCTTGAGTTTGTTCTCTTCTCTATCCTTTTTTGCTTTTCCCTCTCCCTCAGTTGAGAACTGAACTTCGTGAGATCAGTTTAGGCTATATACCCTTGTTTACTCTCGTATATAGCTCAACAGACCACAGGTCACGCTCTGATTTCCTGGAAAGAGAAGGCAGACTTGTCTAACTATCCGTCAAGCTGATGAACTCCCCTGGTTTCTCAGAGTGTAAGCTGAAAGAAAATCTCTTTGCAACAGCTCTTTCCTAGCCAAAACCAACATAATGGAGAGTATATAAACAGTTGGCTGGACGGATCCTTACAAGGATTGAAGCAAAGCTAGAGCAGTTTCACTCAGACAATGGAATCTGCGCTCTGTATGCAAATGTCCTGGCTTCCATTTCTGGGGCTTTTCACACTTCAGGAGGTGCTACCCATAATGCACTCACACTCGCCACAAGGCCAGAGTATGGGGCTTCATTCAGGTCATACCATAGGATGTCAATTTCACTGACTCTGCAAGACCTTTGCTTCAAAGCAAAAGGCTTAACTCCATAGCTGGATTTTTTCAGGAGCTCTTTGTTTGCATTTACCCCCTCCCTTTCTAGGCTCCCCCAAGTGGGTTTAATTCTAGCTCTCCCAAGGTTTTTGGTAAACCAACTGAACATTAGGGAATCTAAAAAATATGTACTTAATTATATATTACTGTAAGCACTGTACTGAGGAATGATCATATCGTCTTACAAATATGCACTATTTGAATAGTCACAAGAAAAAAACACAAAAACACAGGGAGGCAAGAGACTGATGCCAGGTTGGATCTTTCTGTTATCAGTATTTTTATAAGTAAAAATGTGACCCAAAAGATTGAGCTCGGAATTTGTAAATTTCATATTTTTCTTTTCTCTGGCACTAAATGTGTCAGTGTTGAGAAAGTGTCTAATTCTATTTAAATACAAACTGCAACAAAATTTACCAGCAGAATAAAATTCTGATTCTGTCATTTACTTTAAAGGCAGAGGTCTAAATCTCAAATGATAGCATGTTTCATTTCTATCGTCTGGTTGTATTTACAAGGTAAGAGCTTATTACACTGAAAGTCTGTATGTTTTTCTTTAGTTTGTTGTATGTGAGCATATTTGTTGCTTAATTATTCCAAGAATTTTGCAAATTTTTATATAAAAATCATTATATTTGCTTTTTATTTAGTTATAGAAATGATCCCAGGGTCCTGGGATGGAACCCTGCAATGGGCTCCCTGGTCAGTGGGGAATCTGCTTCTCCCTCTCCCTCTGCTTGCAACTCCCCCTGCTTATGCTCTCTCTCTCACTATCTCTCTCTCTGTCAAATAAATAAATAAAAGCTTAAAAAAACACAATTCTTCTTATGTCCTTTTCTGGGGGTAGGAGGTTTCTTATTCCTTATTTATTTAAAAAAAAACAAAACTGTATCTGTTTTTTTCTTAAGTTACATATATATAATAATTCCATCCTCTGAAGTCCCTGAGACTCAAATTAATTATTTATCTTTGTAGCTATCATAAAATCATTGTATTTGTTATTTGGCCTTTTAGTTTTTCATTGTGAGCTCATGTTCAGTTAAACTTTATCTACGGTAACCTGAAAAGCCAAATGGATGAGGCATTTTTCCCAAAGAGAAACAGTATTTGCATTTGTTGGGAGCCAAGTGGTATTACTGTATCAGGACTACAATGTACCTTGAGAGTATTGGCCTAACAAGAAATCCCAGGATTACATTTTTAAATCTGAGATAGTGCCAAGGTTAGTTGGGTCTCCTAGCCCTGACTGGTATGGCTGTGACTTCATGTTCATTTTTTGCTTTCCCTATTGTCCTTCATAATTCTCAGCATTTCATTGCCAAGTATATTTCTTATAATTTATCTACTACATGGTCATATTGCCAGAAGAAAGTTCTTCAAACTATCTAGTCCAGTATTCTTTAAAGGCAACTCTTCCTCAATAATTTTCTTCTAAATAATAATTTTATTTTATATTAAAGTTAAATGTCAATTAAAATACTGAGTCCATGACTAGATTTTTTAATTTTAAAAACTAATTATAATTTTGATAAATTCTACTTGAAAATTTTGAAACTGAAAAAATTCTTAAATTTTTAGGTAACTAGCACTTTACCCAAGCTTCTGGAAGTGTGCAAATAATTGTCATAAAATCTTAATTCCCTGCTTCTTAGTTCTCTTGTACAACAGGGTAGCCACTGGCCATATATGGCTATTAACTAGTTAATATGTGGATGTGGTCTGAACTAAGATGTCTCTCAAGTATGAAATATTCACTACATTTTGAAGACTTTGTATAGAATGTAAAATCTCTTGTTAATTTTATATTGCTTACATATTAAAATGATAATATTTGGGATATATTAAATAGACTAAATTAAAATATAAGTTTACATGTTCATTTGTTCTTTTTAATGTGATATTAGCAAATTTAAATGATGTTGTGACACACAAACATCAGGCAAAATTTGAAAATGATAGAGCTACTTTGCTTTTTTATTAGGCAATAAAGTTCTAGATAAACATGGTATCATGCATTCACATATTAAATCACATAATCTCTAAAGTTTTTATTTTATTATATTCTTAAAGATTTATTTCTTTATTTGAGAGAGAGAGGGGGTGGGGTGGGGTGGGGCAGAGTGAGAGAGACCCTCAAGCAGACTCTACCCTGAGCAAGGAGCCCAAGTGGGGCTCAATCTCAAGACCCTACGATCATGACTTGAACCAAAATCAACAGTTGGATACTTAACCGACTGTGTCACCCAGGAGTTCCCTGTTCTTTTATGGGTAATATCTCAAATTTTTTTAAATTTCAAAATGTTAAATTAGTGAAATTGTGTAGTATGTAATGTTTTAGGATTAGCTTTTTTTACTCAGCATGTTTCCCTGAAGATTAACAGGAGTGCAATTGCTAGGTCATATGATAACTGCATGTTTGACAGAGTAACTGTACCATTTTACATTCCCACCAGCAGTGATTAAGTGATGCAGTTTCTCTGCAGCCGCACCTGCATTTTGGAAATGGGAAACATAATTGTGATTGACAAGGGTTAGGGACAGTAGTGGGATAGGGAGGTAGAAAGATAGGTATGGTTATAAAAGGGAAACATAAGGAATCTTTGTAGTGATAGAACTGTTTTGTTTCTTGGCTGTGGTGATGGATACATATGATAACATTGTAAATACACACAGACAGATATACTAATGAATACAAGTAAAACTGAGGAAATCTGAATAAGATTCATGGATTATAAACATTTCAATATCCTGGGTATGATAATGGACTTTGGATGGATTTGCAAAATGTTATTATTAGAGAACACTGAGTAAACTGTACATGGGATCTTGCTGTACAATTTCATACATGTGAATCTGTAATTACATCAAGGAGTTTTTGATATGAAGTGTATTATGAAACCACATTTATTGGAGCACTTGGGTGGCTCAGTCATTAAGCATCTGCCTTTGGCTCAGGTCATGATCCCAGGGTCCTGAGATAGAGCCCCACATCCTGCTTCTTTCTCAGCAGGAAGCTTGCTTCTCCCTCTCCCACTTGCCCTGCTGTGTCCCTGCTCTTACTGTCTCTCTCTCTGTCACATAAATAAA
The DNA here is from genome assembly GCA_002007465.1 of Ailurus styani. NCBI lineage: Eukaryota > Metazoa > Chordata > Mammalia > Carnivora > Ailuridae > Ailurus > Ailurus styani. The sequence goes on from LNAC01000039.1 coordinate 7,198,854, forward strand.
TAAAATCTTTAAAAAAAAACCAAAAAACTACATTTATTAAAGAAGTACAATGTTGAGGCACCTGGGTGGCTCAGTCAGTTAAGCATCTGCCTTCGGCTCAGGTCATGATCCCCGGATCTTGGGATCGAACCCCACATTAGTCTCCTTGCTCAGTAAGGAGCCTGCTTCTCCCTCTCCTACTCTCCCTGCGTGTGCTCTGTCAAACAATTAAATAAAATCTTAAAAAAAAATAAGTATGTTGTTATTGCTGCCAGAAGCATAGAAAAATGGGCAGAATACTGAGTCTGAATTTAGTATATAGTGAAAATTAAATTTCAAATTTTTGAGGAATATCCAGTAAAACAAGTTACCCACTTGAGAAGAGCCAGTCTGTAATACAGATAGTCATATCCTAACATCATGCATTGTAAATTTGTTTACTTAGAATAAATTCTTTATGGATTTATTATTTATGTATTAAAGACATAAAATATCTATTAAACACTAAAATATGCAAATAAATTTCAGGTGACGATTTTTATAATTATAGGGTATGGAATGACTTCCTTAGCATGACACAGAAGCAAGAAATCAGAAAGCAAAAAATACATTGTTTTTAAATATAAAGATTTGTCATTCATATGTTAAAAAATCAATAAGGAGATAAATACTTCAATAAAAAAATAACATAAGAATTGACTGGATACCTCATAATTAGATAATACCCATTTTCACTCATGATCAGAAAAACAAAACAATGGGATTCCATTTTTACTATTATACAACAGATACAGATTTTATCATTTCTAGTGTGCATAAACCTATGGAAGACAATTGGTTTTGTATGCTGCTATGAGCTTATAGATTTGTATCAACTTTATAAAGAGTCATCTGGAAGTATAGTTCTTAAGACAGAGGTATGTGTATTGACTGGTAACTTCTGTTTTATTTATTTAATATGAGCTCTTGGAGATGTAATACTCTTAAACAGTTGAGTTGACTATAATGGTGGACATTCAGGCTTTGATTCTCCATATAGATATGATGAATCCATATGAATGAGACTTATTTGGCTTAAATAAAAATCTTAAAAATCACTGCTTGTCCTCTAGTTCAAACAAGCAGATCTTTATTTGAGGAATAACTTTTACAAAATATTAAAGTATTTATGTGGGAATGGAGAAAATTTTAATAGTTCCTATTTTGAAGAGCTTAAAATAGAATCAAGAAAACAAAACATACCTGAAGCAGATAATTAAAAAAAGGTTTAATACCACAATAAGGAATGTGACTTCTTTAAAAGATCTAATGAATTTAGAAAAATGGTCATAACCTTATTGTTAATTTAGGGTGGGAATGGTGATGCACAGATTTTTAAAAAGTTTAAAAGTGCTACACTAATGGGCCAAGAATGATTACCCCTGAATGCTGAGATTGATGGTAACTTTATTTTTTCCCACTAACCTATAGTTTCTAATTTTTATAATTTAGATGCTATCTCAATAAATATGCAAATATAAAAAAATTAAAGTCCAAGCTACAAAACAGATATATTAATTAATCTTGATTATTTCAATCATTACAGATTCTAAACTTTACAAAAGATATCACAATCTTTCTTTTTTCTAGTGCTCTTAGCTTCTTTTTAATGGAAATAGCTTGCTTTCTTTGTTTCTTTTTTCTCATTAGATACACACATTCCTACAAATGCAGCAAAGGGGCTTATAAACTTTTCTTGCAGAATATGATAGAAATGATCAAGAAGAAATGAAAATGGGGCACTTTATTGATTTCAAAACTAGATAATAATGCTAAATATATACACAAAGGAAATTCTATCAGATATGGAGAAATTTGTATGAAAGATGATAGGGATCAGTATATATTATTTTTTGAGACCACTGACATGTTAAGTGAGTTTGTATAAAGAAGTGTTGGTAAACTACTCCATAGTTCCCTAATTTAAAGTGGCACAAGGTGAAAGCATTTAAAAGCCACTTGAGATACTGGTGCTACTACACTAACATTTCTTTCCTTGACTTCAAAGACCTGCAGTATTTAAAGCAATGGTGTACTTCATCTCCATCTCTCTATTTCTCTTTCTCTCACTATCTCTCCTCACTCTCTGTCTATATTTCCTTTAATTTACTGAAATGTTCAAAGAAATTGTTATCCAAAATTTTCTTTTCTCTCTTGGGGTATGCTATCAAAATATCTTGTTTCCTCATTTATCTTTTGCACACTTTATGTATTTTTTTTGACAAAAATGTACACAAGTCTCTCATTTAATGCCATTATTTTTCTGTTTATCTTTGAATGGATTCACATCTACCCAGGCATGTTAAGTGTCAAAAGTTAATATTAGGAGTCTTCCTTGGTGACTGGTGAATCTTAATCTGCTGTGCTACAGTACTTACAGGAGAACAAAGATAGGAACTACAATAGACTTCTTGTCAAAAACTATGCAAGCCAGAAGTCAATGGAGTGACATCTTGAAAGTGAGAAAAGAAAAAACAGAACAAAACTGAACCCAGAATTCTATAACCAAAGAAAATACCTACCAAAATGCAGGAAAAAAATAAATCATTTTATAGGCAAACAAGCACATATAATTTAGACAAAGACAACATTATTACCATCATAACTATAAGAAATTTCAAACTAAATTCTTTAGGCAGAGGAAACACATCAGACAAAAACAAGTATAAACAAAGAAATTAAGATCTCTTTAAATGGGTAAAATGAAGGTAATTATAATGGACATTTGTTATTATTTATTTACTCTAAAAGATGTGTATCTGAAACAAAAAATAGTAGCAATATATTTTGGGTTTATACCACATGTAAAAATAAACTGTATAGTAACAGTAATACACAGGATGGGAGGGAGGAATGGACACTATACAATTGCAAAGTTCTCACTCTCCATCTGAAGTTTCAGAGCTGGGTCATTTGGGTTCATTCAGAAATTTAAGAGAAGTAGATGGACCTGGAATGTATAGCATTAAAAATGCCAGCAATTACACTCTACTAGGAGTACTTCTCTCACAACTAAGGCACATCACTCATTCTGAAAAATAAATGTTACTCATTTTTTGCTTTGCTAAAGAATACTAAATTTCAGAAATAATAGTAAGTCATCTTTAGAAGAAATTTAAATTTAGGTTTATAATCAAACTTTGAATTTTAGCCCATTATTTCTCATGTCTTCTAAGCAAATTTAAAAAGTTTTGCAGAGTAAATAAGTCAGCAAAATTTTACTAGGAAAGCAATAAAAAATCTGTTATAGTATATAATGAAAATAGTCCCCCTACATCAAAATAAAAAGCTTTTGCACAGCAAAGGAAATAATCAACAAAATTAAAAAGCAACCTACCGAATGGGAGAAGATATTTGCAAATGCCATACCTGATAAGAGATTAATAACCAAACTATGTACAGAACTTATACAACTTAACACACACACACACACACACACACACACACACACACACACACACACACAAAATCCCCTCAATTAATTCAATTAAAAATGGGCAGAGGTCCTGAACATTTTTCTGAAAAAGGCATGCTGATGCTAAAAGATACATGAAAAGATGCTCGGCATCACTAATCATCAGGGAAATGTAAATCAAAACCACAATGAGATAGCACCTTATACTTATCAGAATGGCTAGAATCAAAAAGACAAGAAATAATAAGTTTTGGTGAGCATCTGAAGAAAAAGAAATCCTGTTGCACTGCTGGTGGGAAGGTAAATTGGCACAACCACTGTGGAAAACAGTATTGAGTTTCCTCAAAAAGTTAAAAATAGAATTACCATATCATCCAATAATTCCACTACTGGGTATTTGCCCAAAGAAAATGAAAACACAAATTTGGAAAGATACATTCACCCCTTTATTTATTGCACCATTATTTACAATAGCCAAGATATAGAAGCTACCCAAGTGTCCATCAACAGACGAATGAATAAAGAAGATATAGATAGATGATAGATAAATGACAGATAGATATAGATACACACACATATAATGGAATATTATTCAGCATAAAAAGAATGAGATCTTGCTATTTGTGACAACATGGATGTACATAGAGGGTATTATACTAAGTGGAGAAAGTCAGACAGACAAATACCATATGATTTCACTTACATTTGGAGTTGGAAAAACAAAACAAATGGACAAACAAAAAGCAGATACAGACCCCAAAATGAAGAAAACTGGTAGTTGCCACAAGAATGGGGGTGGGAAAAGGGGCAAAATGGGTAAAGGAGAATGGAAGATAAACATGAACAAGTCATGGGAATAAAATATAAAGCATAGGAAATATAGTCAATGATATTATAGTAGTATTGTATGTTGACAGATGGTAATTAAACTGTGATGAGCACAGCATAAGGTGTAAAGTTGTCAGATCATTATATAGTATACGGGAAACTAATGTAACATTGAGTGTCAACTGTACTTTAATAAAAGTAAAATAAAATGCATATTCTAAACCTTAGTACAACTTTTTAAGAGATGTGTAAGTAATAAATTGATGAGAATGTATAGTAGTTTTATCCTTAGTAGCCAGATATTAGAAACAAAACTAATGTCTTTTAACCAGTGAATGAATAAACAAACTACATTCATACAATGGAATACATGAAATACTACTTAGCAATAAAGAGGAATGTCTATTATAGCAGTGGTTAAACTTTAATAAATATTCCAAACATTAAAATTCACTCCCTTCAAAAAGGCTTTAACTTTCACATATCTACTAAAACCAAGATACTATTCTTAACACCATCTACCCTTTATTATATTTCTCTCAGAAAAATACAGATATTTGTTTGGGTTTCTTTGTATGAACATTGTTTTGTAGAGTTTGATATGTAATTTTGTTCTGATTTACAAATGTTATAATACAGTGTGTGTGTGTGTGTGCATATATATTTTCATATATATATGTATATACATATATATGACATAACTAGAGCATAATTTTCTTGGAAAGAGGCCTTATGTACTATTATTTCTTTCTCTAGTGCCAATCTTATTATCAACATGGCTAAGTAGAAAAAGGAGATAAAATAGAGACTAAAGAATAGTAATTTTGATAGTAGAAAAATCGTAAAGATATTAAGAATAAAACCTATAAGATTAAAGTTTCTTTAAAATATGAACATCCAAAAATCTTAAAGAATATTTAAAATTATAAATATAATCATTTTATTCATAGATGGAGAAACTGAGCTTATTCAGATGGTGTGAGAATGACCACTGGAATACAGTCCTTTTGAGTCCTAAATTAAAACAATGGGTTTTTTTTTTCAGTATATATTACAGAAAAAAAAACATAGCTCCCCAAAAAGTCAATTATAACTTGTATGATAAATAAGACAACTAGAGGAAAAATTAAAAAGGAGAACAGCAAAGTTGAAAAAGATATGAAAAGTTAGTATGGTAAATTCTATATGTCCTTAAAATGATTTGTCAATTTTACCAGTTCAAGGAAAAATAAATTTGGGACCAAACAGACAAACTTGCTTCATAACTGTATACACAGATCTACCCACTTAGTAGGTCTTTAAATGAACAAATGAATCTTAAATGAATGACAATTCAACATTGACCATTGACATGGAAGATTCAGAGATAATGCCAGTGTTGTGCTGACACACTCCCTGAAGCAATAGGCAAAATCAACATCATTGATTGGTTTTTATTTGAAATTGTGATGTTTTGTTCATTATGAATTTTCTAAGTTGATTTTCATTTTTATAAATATTAAAGTATAAATTATGTACCTTCATTACTGAATTTTCTGGCACCTCCTATATTTTATACTCCAAGACAAGTTCCTCCATCTCACCCTAGTCCCGGCTGTGAGGGATGATCCCAAATATTTTCACTATTAAAATCTTTGCTCTGTGTGGTATTTTAATTGGGAAAAAAAAAAAGCAAAATGAAAAGTCAATGTGTGATGATGAGATTCCAAATTACATTTACTTTATATCCAGTTAATCATAGTAATCTTTGCATACTAGAACTACAGTTGTTAGAAAGCAATTTAGATATAAGCTTTTGTTTTATTATGAAAAAGCAGAAAATTTCTTCCCAGGAATAACATAAGGGAATAAGGGTAATTAGCAGTTTAAGGTTATGTATTTCCCTGTTTCTAGAGAATAGAAGTCATTGGGTGAAAATGCAGCAGAATAGAATTTTTACTTCTCCCCCTAACCCCTGCCCCTGCTACTAATGCCCCTGGGAGAAAGATGCTGGAAGACTGCCAATCCAGTCAATTTTTCATTTTCCAAGGGCCATTGTGGAGAGAATCAGTCAGCAATATAGGAGACAAAGGCTTCAACCAAGTAAGGATAGCACAGTGTGAGAAAAATTCATGCACAGAGAGCAAAGATCCTTTCATAGCCCCTTAACTGGATCTATTTTAAAAATATATCAGCATTTATTTTAAAGCACAGTTGTGTGAATACATATTTGTCTTCCTTGATAAAGTTATGATACTTCTTTTATCATCTACAGCACTATAATTGAGTGGTTAAGTTTTGAATAAATATTGTTTAATTGAAAATGATTTAACAAAGGAATTCTTCTAATCCATCCTAAACTCTAAACACATATTTTAGAAAAAACTTTTTTCAAAGGCAAATATGAACAATACATTCTAACTGATCCCAAGTTAATACACAATTAACTTAGCTTTTATAATGCTCAGGAAGAATCTAAGCATATCTAAATTGGAACTGATATCTGGAAAATTCTACTGAATTAAAGAAGCCATTCAATTACATGTTCAAGTGTACCAAGTCAGGTCTGCTTCTCTATTTTGATTTGGAAGAGCAGAGAAAGAAAAACATTGTGGGGCATATATTCCAGTAGAGGTTTATCATCTTAAACAAAGAGTGAATGCTAGAGAAAACAAAGAAAAAGAGAGAGAAGAAAGAATTAGTCGCCCTGAGAAATTCCAAGACAAAGGTTTTTGAAACTGTGAAAAATATTACCACTTAATTATATCTATTTGGTGGGACTACTTAAGAAGTTGGAAGCAGGTTTTTGAACAGGAGATCTTTAATTAAGTCCAATATTAGTTTGGAAGTTATCATTAATTCATTCATGAATAAAAGGAAATATTCAAAATGGAGTTTTTCATTAGTAAAATACTCCAATTACAATGAACAAATATAGTCTTCAAGTAAATTTTACTAAAGAAATGACTGCTGACTTCCACATATTGTCAAACTCATTTTCCATCATTGGCAAAATTTTAGTTGACTTTAATATTATTTGTATTCATTTGTTTCTTAATTATCCTTCTCTATTTAGTTTTGCTTATTTTTATAATATGTATTGAAAATTGTTCCCTTTACCACATTGTTTGTTCTTTAAAGTTCCTCTGCTAGTTTCTTTTCCTACAGTTACATCCTAGTTAACCACATCAGTTTCTATCCTTTGTTTAAAATTTTGCAACACAAATTTAATCCCAGTTTCTCCCACAGGGTCAAAAATGTTCCCCCTTTTCCTGAAGTATTATTTCCAGGCATACTTAAGTTCCATTCCCTTAGGGCTCCTCTTGTTTTACTCAAACTTTTCCCACATTCATAAATGAACCAACTGTATTATTTCAGGAAGGCTGAACAGTTGCACCAATCATTTTAAAATACATGGTCCCAATTTGGCTCTTATTATTCCAAACACTTAAATATTTTTATTAAATTCATTAGGACTGAAGTGACAGTCTTCACAATAAAATCTACTAACATGGAAAATAAAAACATAGGAATGTCTTGTGTTGAGTATGTGATAACCCTTTCTAGTCTGAGAGGTTTGTGATACAAGACCTTCTTGCTAACTCTAGAACTGATGTACTAGAACATGGTATAATATTTTGAAAAAAAAAACGTTTACTCGTTTGAGCAATTTTTTTTTTGCTGTTAGTATGTATATCTGTATAAGTGTGTGTATGTGAGAGAGAGACAGAAAGGGAGAGATAACAATTGAGACCGCCTTAGTGTCTAAAATTATATAATACTATCTGTGAACATAAAAATTGTGTTTTGTCTTTACTACCCAAAAAATTTCCAGAGGAAGCTATTTGATATTTCAATATCTTGACATTTTATGTGAACAAACTTAGCTTGTTAAAAAATAATTGAGCAAAATGTATTTCATATTGGCACATGGCAGATGCCAGAGAATTTCATAGTGAATGAATAACCTTTCCCACGGAGCTGGCCTTAGGTGCAGCGCTGACAGTGCACACTGCTCTCTTCATCTGTTCACATGCTGGCAGTAACATTTCAGTGAACCAGCAAATACAGTAACCTGTTAAGTAGAGCTCTCAGAAGGCACTGCATGACCAAATTGTTAAAAAGTAGGAACTCCTAACAGTGAAACCACAGACTTTCCACTTCCCCGAGTCCCTATAGATTTCTTGTTTGGCCTTTCTGATCCTCAGACTCCTTATCTGCAAAATCTGAGTTCTGGCCTGGATCTCTGGTGTTCGACAGAATTTTGTGGACTCATGAGTAAGGTAAGATGCTTTAATGGCTGCCTGAAAAGATGAGAGAAAGATTCAGAAATTAGGACCCTGGACTTTCCTCCTGTAATCGACGGGATGTTATGTCTTTGGTAGTTATCTACAATGGATAACAGAGCTCCAAATAAGACGCTGTTTGAAATAAGGTTCTGACAACTAAACAAATTTGGAAACCATCTAATGCCTTTTTCCATTTTAAAAACTGATTTTTCAATGGATTAAAAATAGCATGTAAAATATAATAAATCATATATTGTTTTCATTGCACTTTTCACTTTTATAAGGCTTCCAAATTCATCACCTCCTTTAGTTGTGTGGATGGTATCATCACTTTTCAGCTAAGGAACCAGAGGCTCAGAGATATAGCCTGGCCTGTGCTGAAGACACAGACTATAATCCAGACTCCTCTCCTAGAATCTGCTCCACTCTACCATTTTTCTCCTCTCATATCAGACGCACTCAGACAGTTGCCATTCACCATTCGCTATTCTAACCTGGACTTATTCATCTATCAGAATGGTCTGGACTAATATTCTTCTGGTACATCTTGACTCAATGTTCATAAATTATTCATGTATTTTTTAGGAATTATACAAATAAATAAGTTTACCCCCCATATAGATGTTTTCACTCAGTGTAAGTACAATTCATGGATTCTCAGTCCCAAATAAAGTTCTCTACTGCCTGTGCAAAACACAGCTCAATGATGCCCACAGGACACTGAATGCTTGTAGTCAACCTGCAAACTATCTTTCATTTATCTAGACTTATCTTCTCCCACAAGTTGTGCTTACCAAGAGTCAGTTGAGTTTGTTCCCCAACATTAATCAAGCCAGTTTTTCTTACTATTATAACCATAGTTAATTATATAAGAGCCTATGAAACATGACTTTGAAAGAGTGTGTGTGTGTGTGAGAGAGAGAGAGAGAGAGAGAGAGAGAGAGAGAAATGTTGAGTGCTTTGAAACATTGCATGAAGATGAATCATCAGAAAATACTATTGGATTAGGTTTTGGTTGGGAAGTCAAAACAAATTAAAAAAATATGAAGATACAGAACAAGTGTTGCCCTCAAAAGAAACTATTATTTTGTTCAACAGTTTTCAAACAATGCTGAATGAGTCCATTATATTGCCTAATATTTACCTGATTGATATTCAACTTTTAACCAACTTCAACATTTGATCCTTACAAAATTTATAGGTGGAATTTAAGGGATAAATCAACTGTTTAGATACTAGGAGGCCTTACAAATAATCCAGAATTAAATAATGTTTTTCATTAATTTAATTACATTCTCAAATGGTTAAGATTTTATTTATCATTGTTTATTGTCACCATAAACCTTGTCATCATTAACCCAAGACTTGCCAGTCATACTGCCCAAACTCAGACAAAGAAAAAATCCAGTTGAACAAAAATATCCATAAGACTGGATATAATATAGTTATTTTGCTATCAAGAAAACTAGCATCAATCCAGAAAATACTTTCTGTTGATAAAAAGTGAGATGAGAATATATACAACCTTTAAAGTATGTGTTTTAAGTTTGTAACTTGAAAACCTATGACATTAATGTTGATTTTTCTTTATTTTCAAAGGAAGATGTTTGTATTTCTTTTATTTTTTTTAAAGATTTTATTTATTTATTTGACAGAGAGAGACACAGCGAGAGAGAGAACACAGCAGGGCGAGTGAGAAAGGGAGAAGCAGGCTTCCTACCTAGCAGGGAGCCCCATGCGGGGCTCGATCCCCGGACCCTGGGATCATGACCTGAGCCAAAGGCAGACGCTTAACGACTGAGCCACCCAGGTGCCCCGATGTTTGTATTTCTGAGAAGAAAAATATAAAAATCAGCCATTAGAGCGATGTCTCCTTAAATTCACAGATGAAGAAGGAAATAATGTTCATATGAGGAGTTCTTAGAAATCTGGGAGCACAAATCAGAGACTTTAATTCTCCCTGAAGTGTCATCGATTATTTTATGTAGCAGATGTTTAAGCTGAGGCTAAGAGGAGTTTCAAGGTAGGTAAGAGGTGAAAGCAAGAAGAGTGGTGTGGAAGAGACATGTGAGAAGTCAGAGGCTCCGTGTGGAAGGAGTACTGAGTGCAGTGCAGAGGATGATGATAGAAAGACTGGGGAGGAGATGGGGATAGAAAGATGGGTTTCCAAGATTGGTTTTCACTGTTTCCCCAGATTTGTCTTAGAGTGGTTTTCACTAGCTCAGACTAGGTATGATTGTGCAACCATCTAGTGAATGTGTAAGAAGCATAATCAGCTGAATATTGGGAAAACAATGTTTTATATTGGGAAATAAAAAGGAAAGAAGACAACTATCATATTTTCATTGCTTATTCAGTGCCAATCATGGAACAAGGCATTATTTGTGGTCTCATATCTAATACCTATGAATTAGATATTTCTTCATATTAAAGATAACTCAGTCTTAATGATGTGTGACTTACTTCAAAATTCCCTAATTAATTAGTGGTGTAACCAGTACTTGACCACAGACTATCTAAATTAGGATTCTATACTAAAAAGTAATTAGCCATCTAGGCCACCTCTTGCTGGCCTTCAGAACATGAAACTCAAGGCTGTGGCAGTTAAGGGCTTTATGGTTATGGGCAAAATTCCATGCAGAGCTGTGTGGGAGAGATAGTAGAGGAGTAGGCAGGGAAAGAAACTGGTACAGATTTTTGCTGGTGCCCACATCAACCAAGGCTCATGACATGGTTTGGGAGAGGGCTAGGATTTAGGTAGATGTAAACCTTTCTGGAGCCCACACTCCATACAGATGTCTGATATCTTGATGACTGGAGAACAGAGTAGCTCACTGGATAACTTAATCATTTACCCTGTACTAAAGGTTCAGGTATATAGATGACTCCATCTGCACAGATTGGCCTTATCTCTTTGAATATGCTGAGAATTGAGACCCAAACTATATACATGGGTCATATCAGGTTCATCGACCCTGGAGGTCTGACCTTTTCATACAAAACAACTCCAGACATAGTGACTGCCATATCTGCACCCCAAGAATTTTCTGCTTCCCCCCACCCACCTTGCCTTCATCATAAAAGGAGAGGATCAAGGCAATATCACTCATAGTCCAGTGAGCCACCTTCCCCCCACCCACCCAGCCAGCCATTTTCCTAGGTATAAACACCAGTGCATATTTCCCCTAGGATCCCCTCAGAGGTTTTATGTGTTATTGATAATTTATCCTAAAGAATAAATAAACAAATATGATCAGGTGTAGGCCATGTGTCTTAATTCATAAATGTTGACAGACATTTGACAGGGAAATAGTAATTGTGTATATGAACTATATTTGCTTTTGAACATTTATTTAATCTTTTAAAAATTATTCTTAGAATATCTATAAGGAATAACACTAACCACATGGCATTCTAAAAACAAAATTCAGTGTAGATAGATGTATGAAGATTGTATATATTCTGAATTTATTAGAGACAAAGTTTTAATAAAACTTAAATAGATGTTTCAACTCTGTTTAGTCACAAACTATAAGCTCCTCTCTCAAGAGTTTTATCACTCCATTTTTTAATTGAGTGTCTGAGAAGTTATTAATTGTATATATAAAAATATATAAATCAATAATAATAGACATTATTATAATTGTTAGTAATTTTACAAAATAATAAATATTGCAATAACACAACTGTATTATTTAACCTTGTTATAATAAATGGTATTAGTTACAGAAATGTATTAGAAGTTTTCTTTGAAGGAGTAACTAATTCATCTTTCTGGTTTATATTTTAGAAAAACAAACTAAAATCTATAAAGTAGTTATACTACTTTTTGTTTAATTTGTCCAAATTACTGTAAACTTTAGGAAGCTAGAATTTAAATGTTTTAAATTCTTCTTCCAAAGAAGGAAAGAAGATCTGTTAAAAAACCTTAATTAAGTATGATGTCTTGAAACTTAAAATACCTTGCTTGTCATGATATGCTTATGCAAACTAAAATATAAATTCAGTTCCTGGCAGAATGATTAATGTATTTATATCAACCCTCAGGGAATGTTGTGGCAAAGGGGTTATAAGTGTCTGTAGTTTGCCATACATGGAATAATTACTCTCTTGCTTTCACCACTCAGTCCTGTGCCTTAGAAAAATCAAAGGAGAACATGGTCCAGGTGTTCTGAAGAACGTCTACAGCTAGTGTGAAAAATAAGTTTTTCTGAAACCATTGTTTCAAATTATAGCAGCACAAGGCTAATTATTATAGAAAGAATGAAAGGGATTTGTGTAAGGGGTAAGCGACTGGGCTTAAGATCCCTTGGTGGTCGTTAGCAACAAGTCAGTTTGAGAAATCTGGGTCATAAGTGGAAGTAGTTAGGCACTCTAATCCTATATCCACTTCTGATGGTTAGCCTTACACTATACTTTGACTTCTAGTAATAGGAGGCATGTACATAGTTTTATTTTTGAAACCTGAAAGTCCTTCCAGTGTTTATAACAAAATCCTTAACATAGTGGGCATACATTATATATTTTTGAAAGGGGGGCACCTCTTCTGGAATAACGTATTTGGAAAGAAAGTAAACAAATACAACCTTCCCAAATAGAAAGTTTACTTCATATCACTGCAAACAGAAAAAAAAAAATCTATCAGACTTGGTTTTTCCTTCTTTATACAGTGGTCTCTATCTTCATCCAAAATGTATTTTTGCTTTCTCATTTATGGTTGTCCTTTTTTTTATAGGTGATAGCTTGTTAATTGCAAATTTTTTGTGAGATATAATTTAAATTGAGCCAATCATAAGTCTTTCTCATTTCCAATGAGATTTATTCTTTCAATAGTCCCTGTCCAAGTATAAAATGGCTTAGTAGAGCTTAATCACCAAGTCTTCTTATAGAATTAACCTCATCAGGTATAACTTGGTTGTATGTTGAATTAAGGCTTATGAAAATAGAGAATATTTTTTCCAACAAAGTGTGTTTATGAGAAAATATGCTTACTAAGTAGGAAAAAATAGGCATACACTGAAAATAGAGCACCAGAGGGAGAATATATGGAAAGAAAAAATAAAATTACATTAATACACTGGTACAAAATTCCACCTACACCCTTTTGTCCTTCCAAAGGCCTGCATGGACTCTACGGGACCAAAGCAACCATTTATCTTCTTATCTCTTTGTACACATAGGAAATATGTAAAGAACGCTGAAGCCTAGAAGGCTGATGTCACTTATCTTATTATACACAGTTTATAACTGGTAGAGGCTAGAATTCAAGCCTCTGATCACCACTATGTACTGTTGAAATTCTTCTCACTCTGGCTGGAATTACATTTAAGGATCATCTAAGGGCGCCTGGGTGGCCCAGTGGGTTAAGCCTCTGCCTTTGGCTCAGATCATGATCTCAGGGTCCTGGGATGAGTCCTGCATCGGGCTCTCTGCTCAGCAGGGAGCCTGCTTCCCCCTCTCTCTCTGCCTGCCTCTCTGCCTACTTGTGATCTCTTTCTTTCTGTCATATAAAAAAATAAAATCTTAAAAAAAAGGATCATCCAGATCAAGAAGCATATTAAGTCAGGAAAGAGGACACAATCCATCAGAGCAGATGTAAGAAGTTAGAAGATAAAATGTCTAAGGCAGAATTCTAGACTGTGCCAATATTCAAAACACAGAAGAAAGTAGACATGTTAATAAAGGTGATAATTAAGAAATGGCCAGGGATACCAGACACATGAAAAAATGTTCATCATTAGTCATCAGGGAAATTCAAGTCAAAACCACATTGAGATACCACCTTACAACAGTTAGAATGCCAAAATCAACAGGACAGGAAATAATAAATGTTGGAGAGGATGTGGAAGAAAGGGGAACCCCTTACACTGTTGATGGGAATGCAAGTTGGTACAGCCACTTTGGAAAACAGTGTGGCACTTCCTCGAAAAATTAAAAATAGAGCTACCTTATGACCTGGCAAATTGCACTACTGGGTATTTACCTCAAAGATACAGATATAGTGAAAAAAGGAGCTATATGTACCCCAGTGTTTATAGCAGCAAATTCCACAATAGCCAAACTGTGGAAAGAGCCAAGATGTCCTTCAACAGATGAATGGATAAAGAAGATATGATCCATATATACAGTGGAATATTTCTCAGCCATCAGAAAGGATGGATACCCACCTTCTGCATCAACATGAGTGGGACTGGAGTATATTATGCTGAGTGAAATAAGTCAAGCAGAGAAAGTCAATTATCATATGGTTTCACTTACTTGTGGAACATAAGGAATAACATGGAGGGCATTAGGAGAAGGAAAAGAAAAGTGAATGGGGGAAATCAGAGGGGGTGACGAACCATAAGAGACTGTGAACTCCGAGAAACAAACTGAGGGTTTTAGAGGGGAAAGGGGTGGGGGGATGGGTGAGGCTGGTGATGGGTATTAAGGAGGGCATAGATTGCATGGAGCACTGGGTGTTATATGTAAACAATGAATCTTGGAACACTACATCAAAAACTTATGATGTATTGTATGATGACTAACATAACACAATACAAATTAAAAATTAAAAAAGAAATGGCCAGGGAGCTCACAGGAAAGCCAAGAGACAACAAAATCATGGATATTAAGGAAGAAGAGAATTTTGAAAGGAAATTATACAACATTACAAAATGACTGAAGGTCAAGCTTTCTTCTTGAAACTCTTACTTTGCTTCTATGATACCACATTCTCCTGTTTGTTTACTTAACTTCTTTACACCTGCCTGGCTATGCTTCAGTCTTCTTTGCTGGCTGTTACATCCCTGGTGAAACTCTAATTTTTAAATGGACATTGGGGAGGGTATGTGCTATGGGGAGTGCTGTGAATTGTGTAAGACTTTTGAATCACAGACCTGTACCCCTGAAACAAATAATACATTATATGTTTTTTTAAAAAAGGCTGGTGTGTCAGATATAGAAAAAATAAAATAAAAATAAATGGATTGGGTCTAAGTCTTGGGCTCCCATTCTCTATCTATAGTTCCTAAATGACCTCATTCAGTTCCACCATTTTAAATATCCTCCACATGCTGATGACCCCCAATTCTATATCTCTAAGCTTTGCTTCTCCTGAGAAATCCTGACTTGTATATACAAGGTCTTCCTTGACATCTACATATACTTTCTTTTTGGTTTTTTTTTTAAGATTTTATTTATTTATTTGACAGAGAGAGACACAGTGAAAGAGGAACACAAGCAGGGACTGTGGGAGAGGGAGAAGCAGGCTTCCTGCTGAGCAGGGAGCCTGATGCGGGACTCGATCCCAGGACCCTGGGATCATGACCTGAGCCAAAGGCAGACCCTTAACTGACTGAGCCACCCAGGAGCCCCTACATCTACATATAATTTCAAACTCAACATGTCAATTCTTGATTCTTACCCCCAAAACTGCTTCTTTTCATCTCCTCCATCTCAGTGAATGATACCAGATATAGTCTGTTACTTACATTAGAATCCTAAGATTCCCATGATTATTCTTCACCTCTTCAACACACTGCATCCAGCCTAGTACTGTTTACTCTAATTAAAAGTCACATCCTGAATGTGTATTCCACTTCTTTTTTTCTCTACCATCACTAGACTTAATCCTAACATCATGTTCTCCCTCCTTGACTCCTGCAAATATCTCTCTATTGCTCTCTCTTTTCATTATTGATCATTTATCATCTGTTCTTCAAAAGGAAGAGGAATCTGATTTAAAACATGAGTCAGATCTTATTTCCTCCCTATTTAAATCCCATGTATTTCTATCTCAAGTAAATTTAAGTCATGGTTATGCTCTGGCCATCACAGCCCTACTAGATTTAGCCCCTAATACTTCAATTTCATTTTGCACTGCTTTCTCCTTGACAATTTTCTTCCGACAACACAGACCTTTTACGTCACTGTTTTTCTTTAAATATGATAAGCCCACTCCCATTTCAAGGCATTTGATCTTGCTTTTCTTTTACTTGGAAGACTTTTCCCTGATCTTGGAATGAATAATTATTTCTTGTTACTCAAATGTTACCATATATGTCACCTTCTGAAAGAGGCCTCCTCTGAGCAGTCAGGCATTATCTGGTGCATTACCCTAATTGAAATATCTGCATGGCATACTACTATCTGATTTTTTTTTAATTTCCTCTACCTATTCTCTAAAAATGTGAGTTGTATGAAAACAAAGTCCTTACCTGATCTCAGCATCACACCTGATGTAGAACACATTTAATAAGTATTGATTGAAATAATAATGACTATTTTTATCAGGTGGTCATTAGATGCTTTAGATAGAATATGGAGTTGGAATACTAGTTGAATAAAATAGACATTTTTTCCCCATATAACAAAGTCTCTACTCAGTTGTCTGACATAGCATTAGGGAAATGGAAATGGAAATTAGCAAGGCAGTCACAGGCCTTGGTCACTGGGGAGAGGGTAGTCATTTAAATATAATTATGTAAATTATCACTTAATTGTTCTTGTTTTAAAATCTATAGGTGAACAATGTATGGTGCTTTGAAGCATCTAACCAGAGAATATAACTAACTAGGGATCAGGGAATATAACCTAAAGATGTGGAATTTAAGAGCCATTTAAGGTTCCAAAGGATGAGTAGGAATCCATAATACTATTTCTTGGTGACCACTTTTTCTTGTTATGCAAATAGTGAGAATATCATGATGTTTAAGGGATAGAAATGCCTTATCTAATTATTAGTCATGAAAAGTAGATATCCTTCACTGCAGATGACTGAAGTAATAAATTTGGCTTTCTGATTTAAAAATAAGTCTCATGAGAGCTTAGTAGGAATACATTTCCTGAAAAGTCATTGATGTGGTGTTAATTAATAAATGGAATTTGGGTATCTACAAATTTGGGTACCGGATGGTAATTTGTCATGAATGCTCCAAAGACTGATTTCCTGTTGTACACTGCCTCTCTCTGTGACACTGTTTTTAATTTCAACAACAGTTTTATGAAGGCATAAAAAATTTTCTTATGAAATAAGAGATAAAATTTGTACCTTTCCTGCCATTTGTTTCTAATATAATTCTTTTCCATACCCTGTGACATCAGAAAGATACAATTTTTTTCCATGTCTGCTTCAAGCAAGGTTTTGGAGTCCTAAATATATGAGATTTTTATATTATGTAAAGCTCTGATAGGGCTGAATTCATAATTTTTTTGCATGAGGAGCATTGCTAATGATCATTTAGTCAAACAGATTAAAACATAGAGATGGGAGGGGGAAAGAGACAAAACAGATGTTATAACATGTTCATGGGGGTGAGGGAATTTTCCAGCAAGTACCCAGCTTGTTAGAAAACAAGGAATCAAGGAATTTAATGATTTATTTAGCAAATTCTACAACTGCGACTAATATTAAACTGCATGTTAACTAGAATTTAAATAAAAACTTGAAAGGGACAACAGCAAAAAAGAGCAAGGAATTTGTCTCAAAATTTATGCTCTTGTCATGGCATCAACGAAGGAAATATGGAGATATTTCATAGTATTATTATAATTTTCTATGACTTTTTTAGTTCCAAAAAATATAAAGTCCAAGTATACAAGGCCTTCCTTACCCTATCTGCTATGCATACCTTCTGTCCTATTTTCCTTTAGTCCTTCCTTTAAATCTTATATTTAATGAATATTTGTATTTCACTAAAGGAGAAATGTGCTTTTATGCTCCTATGTTTTTTTCATGCTGTTCTTTTGTCTAGAATGACTCTTCTGGGCCTTTTCTGTCAGGCAAAGTTTGCATTCTCCACTCCCACAGGAAGGGTTTCCTGAACTGAAGCTGGGTTCAGTGTCTTAGGTGTTCCCACAGAAGTACCTGTTTCTCCCTAAACATATACTCTCTCTGGAGAAAACAAGATACCTTGCTTTGTCATTATATATTTTGTATTTATCAGAGTGTCAGGCGCATATCATGTCCTTCCCATTGTTTTCGACTAAAGGAAATTAAATCCGTGAAGTCATTAACCTATTGATCCAAAGTATTAATTTTTACCTGTGAAATGATTCATACCTATGCTTATTATTTAAACAGTGATTTAAAAAAATTTTTTTAAAGATTTATTTATTTATTTATTTCACAGAGGGAGAGAGATCACAAAGAGGCAGAGAGGCATGCGGGGGTGGGGGGGAAGCAGGCTCCCCGCTGAGCAGGGAGCCCAATGCGGCCTCGATCCCAGGACCCTGAGATCATGACCTGAGCCGAAGGCAGAGGCTTTAACCCACTGAGCCACCCAGGCGCCCTAAAATTTATTTTTATATATTATATTAAAATTATTTCTTAAAATTTAGGTATTTTATTTCTGCCTAAAGCTAGCTTAAATGTTACTGAACCCAATTTTTATCTCCTCTGGTTTATATTTAATATTTTCATTTCAATTGAATATATTTGGGAAAAAATGCTGCATTTAACAGTGTGATAGAAAACAAGCTGATAATTTTATATTTGCTTATAACTCTAAATCACCAATTTCTAAGTCATAGACTTTTAGAACTGAAGAGTATTTTAGGGCTTAATTCATCCAACAGTTAATAACTCATGCTGAAAAATTCATCCATGGTTATTATCAGAAAAGCTGTGTATGTTGCATTATAGCCAAGCTCTTTCAACTATACACTGTTACCTTTTCTGCTGCATGTTTACTAAAAGTTAACTATGCCAGTAAATTTCAAGAGTCTAAAAGGAAGATAATTCACTTAATTGGGAGATACTTTTCTCATCACTGATGACTTAATATATTATCTTCAAGCAAGTTATTGAGAAAGCCCTGGGCCTGGCTCAATGGTTAATACGTACATATATATTTGTTCAGGAAATTTGGAATTGGTTTTCCTGTCTTGATGTCCAACTCACTAGAGAGCTGCCCTGGGTATCATATAGCCATGCACTAGGTGTGTCATAATTGTCCTGGGAAAACCAGTGTCTAAGTACATTTTACTTTCCTCCCAAATTTGAGGATTTGAGAGCTTGCAAATTTCTACTCCCCCCCTAGACAATGACCCCTTATCTTGCTGTCCATTGCTGGTTATTCCTTTGAATAGAACATGGTGGGTTGCTCAGCCTGACTTTAGCTTCCAACTGTGGTTATGCCTTACCCACTAGTTTGACTCTCTTTCACATTGATCTTGGTCTAAAGCAAACATTAATTTACTATATCTCTTTAGAAACTGCATGGTATACTGGCTACCAACTGTGAAATCAGTCCTGGAGACAAATCAAGGACCCAAAACTCAGCTCTGTTCTGCTTTATCTCCCCACAACACCATTGCTCACGTGACTGAGATTCATCATGCTTCAAGGATAAGCTGGCTAGATTATAACAACAGAAGCTGTAACTTATTCAGGTCTGTAACTGAAAATATCAATACATTTGACCTTGAAACACTGGGGTAATTTTTGAAAACCAGTTGTAGCAATGGTGCCTTAAATAAAACAAGAACACCAAAAGATAAGATCTAGAAATATTACACAGTAGTCAATATCCTTAAAATGTATTTGATTCCTTAGTTTTAATTTCAGTTCTTCAAGATGATAAAATTTAATGTAAATTTACCATTTTAACCATTTTCAAGTGTACAGTTCAGTATCATTACTTATATTCATGCTGTTATTCAACCATCCTCATCATCTCCACAACTTTTTCATCCTTCCAAACTGAAATCCTGTACCCATTAAACACTAGCTCCCATTCTCTTTTCTCCACAGTCCCTGGCAACTGCCACTCGTCTATCTGTCTCCGTAAATTTGACTATTCCGTGGGCTTCAAATACATGAAATTAAATAGCATTTGTCCTTTGGTAATTTGCTTACTTCATTGTCCTCAAGTTCCTTCCATGTTGTAGAATGTATTAGTTTTCTTCCTTTTTAAAGGTGAACAATATTCCATTTATATATATCATATATGTTATATAATATATATTAAATAATGATACTATATATATTTTATTATTTTGAGTTCATCAAGTGTGAAAATAATCCACACATATGTACACAAAGGAAAGTGTTAGTAGCAGTGTTATTTATAATGCTGACAGCCAAAAGAGAGTATGTGTCCATCTAAAAAATTTATGGGCTGTCAATAGGATGAAAAGTCATTTAACATATAGATATAAAAAAATGAACTGAGGATAGTGAAATTGTTAAGAGCTTGCTGTTTGGATTATAAAACCAGTGCCACCTCTTACAAACTGAGTAAAATCGGAAAGTTGTTTGAGTTTCCTGAGCTCCTTTTTACTCATTTAAAAAATTAGATGAGAATAGTATTTTTATGAAAAGTTACTTGTGATTACTAAATAAATGACATACACAATGCAATTAGTTCAACATCTGATATAATAGCTGAGTAAATGTTAGTTATAATTAGTTATTATTTTTTACTGACAGCATGTTAACTCCCTGCTAGATTCTAGAGATGAGAGATGAATAACAAAGGATTTCTGGATTTGAGGGGTTCACATACAAGTGGAGAAAAATACCTAAACTCTGAAATACATGTTGAGTTTTGAAATACTTTGATGAATGCAATTTAATTTCATCCTGGGACCTAGAAATAGGTTTATGATATAATGTTAAAAAGCAGAACATGAAATCCATGAAGTACACACTGATTATAATTATGTAAGCTATATCTCAGGGACAAATACACACACATACACACACAAAAAGAATGAATGTTTGCTAGGATTTTTACATGTAAAATTATCTAAAATCATTACAAATAATAAAGATATGATATTTAACAGTATGAAAAATCATTTTAAGAATCTGGGATATGACTTTGAAAGAAAAATAACTAAGTAACTCTTTTTACAGGCTAGAATCAGAATGTTCTTGCTAATAAGGTTTTAGATACGATTTTGTCCAAAATCTTCAGTTCATAGATAAGGAAATTTGGAGATGTTTAAAGATTTGCAGCAAGTGAGAATGGAAACCAGTCTACTAGCCTCTGTCCTGCTGTCTCTCCTCTAAACCATAAATTCACTCTGAATAGGCTTCTGTAGAGCTCATTTTTGGTAATCTTCAGTGTATTTAAAGGTACATAAGGTCCTTTCTCCCCTTTATCAGTCCCACAGAACATATGGAACTTGATGTAGAATTGTCTAACACATTTTAAAATTTACCTTCTTCAGGATTTCGTTATTTAAATATAATACTTTCCACTATTTGTGATGTTTATTACAATGCACAGCATTGAAGATTAGCCCAGTCTACAGAACAAGTCTCTTAAGGAAATAAAATATAATTTTAAAAAGTTCACTTTTGCAAAGACTTTTAAGGCATAATAGTAAATATTGTGAAGGCTGGAAAAATGCTTTTAATAGATATTGTACTGGTTGTAACTTGGTTTACTATATGATTACACTGGCTTCTCTTTTGATACCTATACAAATAAGGATTTGCCCTCTTACTGCTCTGAAATTTCTTTTAGGTACTTACTAAGTGAGCCAATAAAGTAATTTTTAAATCTCTGCCATTACTGTGGAAATACGATTTTCAAAACTATATATTGTCTGTTTGTGTACTCTGTCTTGGATCATGTAGTGGGAAAATAGCTCACAGCGTTTGAGGGTACCCTAACATTTTGTTCTTCCATAGAGAACTTTTCTTGAATTTCTTTTTTATTAGAAAGCGTATTTTTCCTAAAAGACTGATGGAGAGCATTTTAATGATAATCTAAATATTTTCTTGGCTTTCATTGAAAAGGATATAATATCTTGGCTTAGAAAAAAGCTTCTTATTTTGCTATACATTTAGAAGGCATCCAGCATATTTTCTATACAGTCAACACAATCTTTGAAGCCATCTGCAGTTTGCAACAATTTTATAGTTTAGTAGCTTAAATTGATGGGAAAATGAGCTGCTGACAGACATGTTTTTCCAAATTGATATTTGAGGATGGTGCAGCCAAAATACTTGGCATGAAACAGCAAAGAAAATGAGGAGTGTGTATCTACAGAACACAGCTCCTTTTTGCAGCACAAGCTAAAAATGCTTCAAGTCTGAGATTTTACTAGTTCTTTTAGGTTCCATATTATAGTCTTTGGTGAAACGTTGCACTATAACTTAAAAAGACTATAATATTTTTTTCTCTCTTATCTAGGTAGAGATGTTCCAATTACTGGCAAGTCTTCTTGAAAAAGTAAATGCCATTTTAAATACATACTCTTTTGAGCGCTTCTTATGTATGGATTAATTAAATCTTCAGATGTGAAAAAATGGACACAAAAAATAAAAAGTCCATCATATGTATTAGAGTGGTAAGGAAATTCTCTTTATGTTTTTATGTCACTTTGCTAAATTTACTAAGATCTTTGCACTGTACATACACACAAATGTACAGTACACATGCACACACTCACATGTAATGCCTCAAATGAAAAATAATTTAAGTACAAAAAATTTTGATGTTTCATTTTTTGTTTTTGTTTTTTCATTGTTTAGTTTGAGGCTAAATAGCGATGGTGTTACACTAAGACTATAGGTCAAAAACAGATGCAAATCAAGAAACAGACTCTTATCTATAGAACAAACTGAGGGTTGCTGGAGGGAAGGTGGGTGGGGAGATAAATTAAATGGGTGATGGGTATTAAGGAGGGCACTTGTGATGAGCACTGGGTATTGTATGTAAGTGATGAGTCACTAAAGTCTACACCTGAAACTAGTATTACATTATATGTTAAATAACTGGAATTGAAATAAAAACTTGAAACTAACTAACTAACTAAATAATAAAAGATCCCTGCACAACCATCAGTACATTTTTCTAAAAAGGTATTTTTAAACAAATTTTGTTGAATTACGAAAAAAGTTAAATTTGTGTTTTTGCTTTGTTTTTAGTACCTAACTGATCATTGCTATTGGACATTAATTAACATTAACTCAGTCAACAGACACTTGCATCAGGTCCTACACAAAAATGAGATGTCATCGTTGTCTTCATTCAGGTAGAAGTTTTCCACCTCTAAATATGACTCTCCCTTCTCCTTTGAGACTCATGATTTATAGCCCAGGTCAAAGAGGAGGCTCCTAGACATGAACTCAGCCTGAAGGGGACCTGAAAAGGTACCCTAGGCACCAATACTAAAGTTTCTTTAGCCCTCTACTTTCAAAATTACAACTTCATCATGGAAAAGTCGTCATTGTTATTTACATCGCTCCTCCCCCACTGATCAGTGCTGTGATTCCAATATGCCCTGTGATAAGACCATGTGGATTATGTAATAAATATATATAAATATAAAGCATTTTCTATGTAGGAAGCATTTTGAATTGGTTTTAAATGTACTATTTTTAGGGGAGAACAGTTCCAGATAGTACCCAAACTGCTTAATGAAAACTAAAATATTTTAATAATAACTTAGGACTAAATTAACATGTATAAACATTAGTATTCTTTTCAGTTTATAATAAACTGTGAAGCACATTTCTCCAGCCCACAGTTTTGATTCACAGAGACCTAGGCTATGCCACCTCAGTAATCCCATAACCACTCAGCTGTAATTTTGCATACTTAATATCCTTTCAGGGAAGCCAAGTGTTATCTGGAAGTGCTAATGAATGACCACTTTATACAATGCTTGCAATTACCATGCAAAACACTCCACTAGGCCTGAAGCCACATGAATTTGTCAATTTTAGGTTTCATCAAAACTTAAATACCGCTTAGTTTCTATTTACAAGGAGGTCATATATTCTAAATAGTGGCTCTCAATTTGAGTTCTTAAAAAGAGTATAAGATTTTGTTAGATTTTGATTGATTCAGTCAAATATAATTCAGATAGAAAATTTAAAAGTTTATAAAACTAAATGAGTGGAGTCCCTCAGTGTACATGAATTTGAAATTAAATGAACTAGCTAGCAGTATGATTATTTTTAATTGTGAAAAATAAGAGGGCATTCAATAAATGTTCACTGAGCACCTATTAGATGTTAGGCACTATTCTATGTCCTTGAGGTACACGTGTGAACTGAATAGGGAGTAGCCCTGTACCTCATCTAGCTGTCACTCTACTAGGAGAGACAGACAGCAAAAGTAATTCTAAAGTGTAATACCAAGCAGTAATAAATGCCACAGAAAGCAAAGCAGCCCAAGATTGAAGGGAGTAACACACAGCAGGCTGAGTGAGGCTTGTTCATGTGAAGGTAAAGGTGATAAAGAAACCTCCATGGAGTAAGAGGTGAGCCACTGGGACAGTCCCACAGGCAGAGGGACAATGAAGAGCCTGAGGTGAGTTCCAGGAGCCTCAAGAGGCAAACTGACGCATTGCTATAAAGAACAGGGAGAGTGTTAGAAAATGAGGTTAAAGAAGTAGCCAAGGCTATGTTACAGAAGGCCTTCATGCCATGTTAGGGACATTCTAGTATCTGTTGAGTATTAAATTTCCAAGAAATGATTTTATCTGAAGAAAAAGACAAGTATGTGTAATTTTTAAAATTATCTTTTAAAATGTGTTTGATGCACAAGAATATATGCCCAGGTAAGTATATTGGAGAACTCTGGTCTCCTGGCTCACATCCCCTCTAGGCCCTTTTATATTTCTAGCTATTCCTGCCACAACCAACTTGCCTCAGCTGCATGGTAGTCGTTCATCTGGGAGGTGAGGCAGCCCTAAATCCTCTACATGATCCCCTCTACTGGGGGACTGGGGGAACCGACCTGGCACTCATTCCTGCCCAGCCTGGAAATGGACTTTTAATGCTCCATGGGGCTACCCTTGATCAAGACAGTCAGGAGCCAGTGACAAATGTTTCTCTCCACAATTCTGAGGTATAGTCTTTTGGTTCCACCAAAGATTCTAGAAGGTTTGAGTTCCAGTTGTCCTTGATAACTCTGCTGGTTTCCCCTTTTCCCCTGTTTAACTCTTCCAAAAGCCCCAATCCTGTTCCCTGGAATCACTTCCCCAGATAAACAATTTGTATGTCAGGCCTTGTATCAGGCTCTGTTTTCCTAGAGGAACTTTGGGTAAGATATCAAGTTTAAAGCTTTGAAATATAAGTATATAAAGCACAATAACCTTGGGTACACCCCTCAGTCCAATAACTAGTGTATTTGCATAACTTGCAGCTACCAATGTGCTCCTCTCTGTCTCATGCCTCAGCCATCACTGTCCCCACACCTTCCCTGAAAGCCCAGCTAGGGAACCATAGCCACAAGCTTTGGTTTCATCACTCTCTTATCATAGTTTCTTTAAAAAGTTTTATCATATGTTTATATATTGCAAAAGAATACATTTTTTTCCTTTTGTCTGTCTTTGAGTTTTATGAAACAGTACCATAAAATGTGTCGTTTTATGCAACTATTTTTTTAACTCAAATTATTTTTCTTTCATCCTTGTTTCATGAAGTTGTACTTCAATCCTGCATAGTAATATAATTCACTTATCAAAACTTATTCATTTTTTTCCATCAATAGGCATTTAGGTCTTGCCCAGTTTTGCTGTCTTGAGCATTGCTGCTGTAAATATTTTTGTACATGTGTCCTGGTACATATATGCAAGAGGTTTTCTTAGGCTATACATCCAATGCAGTGGCACCTTGCCACTTGTGGCTATTGAGCTTTTGAAATTCATGCCATTCCAAACTGAGATATGCTATAAAGTATAAAAAAAGTACCAGATTTCACAGAATAAATATAAGAGAGAAAGAACATGTATTTCAAGTAATTTTGCAGTACTGACTGAATGCTTAAATGCTACTCATTTGGATAAATTGGGTTATATGAAATACATTTTAAAATTAATTCACCTATTTCTTTTACTTTTTTATTATTATTTTTATTTATTTACTTGACAGAGAGAGAAAGAGAGAGAGATCACAAGTAGGCAGAGGGGCAGGCAGAGAGAGGAGGAAGCAGGCTCCCCACTGAGCAGGGAGCCGGATGTGGGGCTCGATCCCAGGACCCTGGGATCATGACCTGAGCTGAAGGCAGAGGCTTTAACCCACTGAGCCACCCAGACACCCTCTTTTATTTTTTTTAATATGGCTACCAGGAAATTTAAAATTCTACCTTTGGCTTGCATTTGGACTGCACTAGTCTAGGGACTATGCTACTCGAAATGTGTTTCCCTGACTAATAGCATCACCATCACCAGGAAGTGTAAAATCTCTGGCCTCAACCCAAAACACCTGAAAGCCTTGCAGAAATACAAAATTCAAAATGAATGAGTGAATAAGTAAGTAAAAATGAAGGAAAGGAAAAAGACATGGAATCCAGGAAACAGGAAAGAAGGGTCAGTAAGAGTACTGATCTAGATCAAAACTGAACACAGAGTTCTGAGGGAAGATCCCTGAAAAAATAAAATATGTGATTAGATAGAGAAGTTAATAAAAGAAATAGAGGATATATTTATTATAAACAATATATACAAAGGAACAATTAAAAGCTTCAGGGGATAGAAAAGCAGCATCAGAAGTGAAATGGAGTTACAGTCACTCCTGGATTTTTAAGATACAATATTTATGCACAATTATGAAAAGAGATATCTGGAGATAGGATGGGGAAAACTGTATCCGTATTTTACAGACTAGATCATCAAAGACACCATCTGTACTTGAGGGAACATGAAATAAGAAGGTAAGGTAATGTATTACCTACAGATAGAAAGGGACATCTAAGAAAAAGGAACTAAATCATGAGAAAAAATTACATATTCCCAACAGGGGAGGAGGGGAGCTAGAGGTCTGGCAAAAAGAAGATAAAATTTTTCTCATGGTAAAAGATGGTCAGTGATTAAAATGATGGATGGAGAGCTAGCACTAGAAGAATATTATTTTCCAGAAGAAACAGCTAAATGCGTTCACTTGTAAAGAATAAGTCTAGAGTATGAAGTGTCAGGGGAATCATTGCTTATAATTTGTGTAAATTATTTCATAAAAATATGAAAACTTATAAAATACTAGATATAAAGTTAGATACCTAGATATAGTTATATGCTATGTATAATATATAGGTATATCCTACTTAGATATAGTCCACAATAAACAATTATGATATTAACATCTTTTGTTGACATAGATTTGTAGTTTTTCTCATATTTCTCCAAGTTTAATTTTTATGACATTTGTTTTGTTTATTTCTTTAAAAGTATATATCAATATGCTATCCTCTATCTTAAAAGTTTGAAGATTTTTTGATGCCCTCTGTCTTGGTTATTGATCTTTTATAAGGAAAAAAGTTCTTCGCCTCAAAAATTGTTTTCTTATGTGAGAAGATTAAAAAAAAATAAAGTATAGCTTAGACAAAACTACGGAATTGATATCAGAAAAGCATTTAAAGATGTATTAAAGGCAAGTCATACACAATGAAGTAAATTTTCTAGGAAAAGAATAGAATTGTGCTTCAGTGGATGTGATGAGAAAAGCAATGTTTAAGAGCTGATTTCATTTAATATAAATAATATATATAATATATAATATAGTCAATATATCTAAGAGATAATACACAGAATATATAAAATATAGTTATATTTTATAAGTACATATTTACATATTATATATTTTGCTATATATAATATATAAAACAAAAATAACATATGTTTATATAAAAATAAAATATATTACATATAGATATAAAAAACTGATTTCATAATATACCCTCCAAAGGCAGAAATTATTTTAAAGATTAGAAACACTTCATAAGTTCTAGCCCTTTTTGCAATGAGTGTCTAGCGTTTTAATTTTCCTTTTATTTTTTGCAGTGATTGATGAATGCTAGCCCTACCCAGATACATAGCCCAAGGTCCTCATATATCAATGAGATTCACAAAACTTTGCCAGCAAAATTCTTGTCATGAGATTTATGGCTCTAGATAATTGTTTTCTTTGGTGTTAGTATACTATTTATGCAGATTATTTTAGTTTGATAAAGTATTCAAAATTGGAAAATATGGTAAGCAGATAATTTGCTTTGAGAACTTACATATTTGAGAACTTATACCAAAAGGTTAGTTTAACTTTTGTTCAAATCTAGATGAAAGATTTTGTTGTCTTATATTTCATGTGTCTAAATTATTAGGAGTAAGTATATTAACACAATAACAAATGTGGAAAGCTGATTCACAGAGCACATACCATGCTAGCAACTCTTTAGTCTGGGCCACTTCTGCTAAATCCTGAAAACAGCTGGAGCAATGACATTCCAATAGTGGAGAGTTATCAGTGAGTACAATACATGGAATTATTTGTCAATAATTTATATATGGTTATAATCTCGACAAAACACAGCATTGGTTGTGTTGATCAAATTGTGGATTTAGCTTAATATCTATAATAAAGCTTACTTCTTTTAATCATTAAGTATAGCAACAAGTTCATATAAACACCCTTGAATTTGGGATCACTTCATCTTTCCAGACACCTTTTGATTTTACTCTTGACTTTGACTGAAAATTGACAAGTATATACACTCTACTTGAGTCACAATTTTAGTTCTCAGTCTATTTATGAAGCATCTCAACTTGAGAGCAATATATCTCTGTCCAATGTTTGATTATATGAATAATTTCTGTAACTTTTTGTGGAACGAGATCCTCTGGTAGTGCTATAGGATTTTAGAAAAAGAAGAAAGCTATTGTGTAATTTATAAAAACTCTAGCTCATCATTTTTTAAAAGACTAATCTAAAACAGAAATTAAGGAAGTTGCTACCATCAGAGAGCCAATGGTCTGAAACTTTAAACATGCTTTCCCTAACTGATAAAGTATGTGCACTTACGTGTTAAGAGCTTTAGGCAAATTCTGAGTCTGGAGGCAGACAGATCTATCAACTGAAAAAAAAAAAAACAACAACAATTTTTCAATTCAAGGAATTGAGGGACTACTGAATCATCAATAAGCTGACTTGCTGGGACTATAGATGAACGTTCACTATCTGGTTCTTTTCAGCCTTGTAGATAGCTCCAGACATATCTGGCTTATAAAACAATAGACTCCTTATTCTGGGAAAAACAGCTGCAATAGCTGTTCAAGAGATGGGTGGTATTCTACTTGGTTTAAAATATTTAAATTTTATATGACTGAAAAGACAATGTTTTATTGTTTAATAATAAAGTATGGAACAATTGCTGTTTCAAGGCATTCTCTATAATAGGAGTCCGTAGATTTTCTGCAGTATTTTTCATTCACTAATTGGAACCAGGACATTGGCCATAGTGATTTATATCTCTGAATTCCTTTTTAAATTGACTTGTACAGTCTTCAAAATTCCTTAGCTCAGTTCCCAGACAGTTAGATACACACTATTGTTTTATTTTTGAATATCTTAAAATTATATGTAAAGCCTAAATTATTCTACTTTTAGAATATGAACAAACTTTAAATCCCAATGTACCATGGGCTATTAGAAATCTAATGAATAAATCAGAATTAATTTATTCACTTAAACATGTCTCCTTTAAATTTAAAAAAGATATTTAATGCTTCAAGCTAATAGAACAAAATAATGCATATACTATTAGAGATATGTGGTTTATCCTTTATACACTTTCTAAAAGAAAATTGAGATTATCACATTCTGATGTCATACATTAAAATTATTTTACACTTAGACCTATTTTCTGATATTTTGGTAAATAAACTGACAAGCATAGAAGAAAAATAATATTTATCCAATTACCTTTGCAAAGTATGGTAGCCGTAATCAAAGGAAAGTGAATAAGCTTTAGAAATTGATCTAATTTCACTGAAATTGTGACATTTTCTCAAAAGGAAAATCATAAAGCTCTCCCAAAAGATTGTTTAGTTTTGGAAAGTACTTCTGACTCTCTCTACCACCCCTCTGCCTTCCTTTGGTTTGTTTACAAAATCACTCATAAACCCAATTAGGTTTCTCTTCTTCCCCTTTCTCCTATCAGACATAGACTTCTCTCAGGCAGATTTTTCCACAAGGACAACTTCCACATCTTCAGACATGAAATTGACTCCAGGCTTGCTCTGAAGCCTATTGCAAGATGGTTTGTTTACTGTGCTCTACGACCTTCCCTTTTCATCCTCTGTGACTAATTGAAGGCATCAGATCCTGTTTCCTGAAGGTTGGTTTATTCCTTCCAGTTTGGCCTTCTTTCTCCTTTTCTCTATCTCAAGGTGTAGTAAAACACCCTCAACTATCTTACTTCTTCTATAAGGGTCTATTTGCTGCCCGAAGTTTAGCTATTACAAAAGTCGTATGCAGCAATAAGCCAAAAAAACTGAAATATTTTAGATGTCTATGGTCTTTCATAAAATGTGATTTTCTAGAACACATCAAATCAATTTGTTTCAACAGTGATCACAGCATGCTAAGAATAGGGTGATATTTACAAGCTCATTTTAACTTCTTATAAGCCATAACAAAATTGAAATTATAGCCACACTTCCTACTAAATGACTAAAAAAAATTCTATACACCCTTTGAATTAATGTATATGTTACTTCTTATTTCTTTAAATATTTTTATTGAAACTTATCAAATCAAGGCTGTTTAAGATGGAGAGCCTCAATATTTGAAGATAACAGAAATCCATAAAGATAACTTTATGCACCAAGCCAAGCCTTACTCTAGGCACGGAGTAAACAATAATTACCAGAGACAAAAGCTCTGACCCTCAAAAAGACTACTGTTTTGTCTAGGAGACATTTTGACATGCAAACCTATGACAGCAGGGGAACTAAGGGAAAATGAACTAAAGGAAAATGGTGATCTTAAACCAAGCATTCAACACTAGAGAAAGCAGAGTAGAGGTTGACAGGACTTTAAGCTTCACTGGGCATGTAAAAGAAAATCCTGTTAGAGATCCTTGGAAGAAGGAGATTAAGAAAAGAAGAGCCTAGAATGGGAGGGTGCCAGGAAAAGGCAATATGGAGTATGAGCTCTGGTATAAACTTCTTCTGGGACTAAACCCCTTCCCCTCACATTGCTTTAGTTGAGAATACAATCCAGTTGAAATTCTTAGGAAAAGGTCTGAGCAGGGCAAGAACTCTCTCATTGTACTCACGAATAGTGTCTGGGCTGTTATCTTAGTCTGGAACTCTGGGTACTCATACATGTAGGTCTCTCTTTACATGTAGGAAGCTTCAGAATCTCACCAGTAAGAGCACATCCTCAGGACTAAGCTTTTGTTCCTTGTGTTAGGCAAACATGATGTATCATGGAAAGTGATGTTTGTCATGCAGTGGGTCTCTACCCTGGCTGCACATTAGAATCCTCAGGAGTGGAGGACATTAAAAAATATACTAATTTGCAGGACTTATCCTAGACCAATTAAGTCAGGTTGGTATTAGTATTTATCAAATATTCTCAGTGTGGTTATCAGGATAGAAAATCATTGGTCCTGAGGCATTCACAGGAAAAACTTTAAAGCTATAAGGGAAAGACAAGAAAGTGAAACAAGTCCCCAGATACAAGGAAAGAGCCAACTACAGTGGACTAGGTTGGAGAGCATTCTACTTGTGCTCTGTTCTCTTTCTCATATTGCTCTGAGTTGGGCCAGTCCAAGAACTGCCAGCAGGACAGCCTGAAAAATCATCACTTCCTCCACTGTAGTCATTAAACTTCCACTGGTATTTTCTGCCTGACTCAAAGTCTCCCTCTCTCTCTCTCTGGCGCTCTCTCTCTCTCTCTCTCTCACATACACACACTCCCATGAAAATACAAAATAAGATGGTAGATATAAAAGTAATTGGAACTAATAAATAGGTAAGAGTTAATTAAATATAAATGGGTAAAACAATCAAAAGATAAAGTGCCTCATATCTACTTAAAAAGAAGATTCCACAGCATATTGTTTGCAAGAAAAATGAAACAGGAAACAGAAAGTATGAAAATCAAAGAATAAAAATATATTTCAAAAATACAGGAATTAGAAAAGCCAATGTAGCAATTTCAACATAAGATACAATAGGATTTAAAGTGAAAGCATCAGAGGACTTGAATAGACATTTTTTTTTTTCAAAAAAGACACACAGATGGCCAACAGACACATGAAAAGATGCTCAACATCACTACTCATCAGGGAAATGCAAATCAAAACCACAATGACTTATCACCTTACAACTGTCAAAATGGCTAATATCAAACAGACAAGGAATAACAAGTGTTGGTGAGAATGTGGAGAAAAAGAAACACTCATGTACTGTTGGTGGGAATGTAAATTGGTACATTGGAATGAAAAATGGAAAACAGTATGGAAGTTCCTCAAAAAATTAAAAATAGAAACCTCATATGATCCACTAATTCTACTGTTGAATATTTACTCAAAGAAAATGAAAACACTAATTTGAAAGATCTATGCATCTCTATCTTTATCACATCATTATTTACAATAGCCAAGATATGGAAGCAACCCAAATGTCTATTGATAAATGAAAGTATAAAGACACATGCACACACACACACACACACACACACACACACACACACACGCACACAGAGGAATATTATTCAACCATAAATAAGGATGAGACCTTGCTATTTGTGACAATACAGATGGACCTAGAGGATATTATGCTAAGTGAAATAAGTCATAAAAAGACAAATATCATATAATCTCACTTATATGTGGAATCTAAAAAACCAAACAAACCAAACACCAAACAGAAAGCAAAACAGACTAAATTCAGAGAACAAACTGATAGTTGCCAGAGGGGAGAGGAGTGGGTGAAGGAGCAAAATGGGCAAAGGGGGTGAGAGACACAGGCTTCCAGTTATGGAATGAATAAGTCACAGGGGTTAAAGGAACAGCATAGGGAATATAGTCAATGGTATTGTAATAGTGTTGTATGGTGACAGATGTGGTGAACATAGTATAATGTATAGATTTGTCAAATCACTATGTAGTACACCTGAAACTGGTGTTAACACTACTTCAATAAAAAAAAATGAAGTGAAAGGTATCATAAGGAACAATAAGAGTATTATAACCTATTAAAAGGCCAACATATATTAGAGTGCCTGAATAGCTCAGCCAGTTAATCATCTGACTTTGGCTCAGGTCATGATCTCAGGGTCCTGGGATAGAGTCACATGTCCAGTCCCGCTCAGTGGGGAGTCTGCATGCCCCTCTCCCTTTGCCCCTCCCCCCACTCATGCTCTCTTTGTCTCAAATAAATAAATAAAAATCCTTTAAAAAATAAATAAAAGGCCAATATATCAGAGATATAACAACCACTTAGTAAGGGCACCCACTATTTTGTCAGACATTGTACTGGGCCCTCACCTAACAACACAACAGGAAAACTATGAGACCTCCAAGTTAGTCAACCCCCCCCAAAAAAATACATGCAAGCTCAAATAACCCAGGAGTTCTCCTTAATCTGATGCATTGATGCACATATTTTCAGTTATTTTTTTTCTTTTGGTGTTGGTATTTCTATCCTAATCCCTTCAAATAGCCAACAAAAGGAAATATTTTATTTAGGCTTTTCTCCCTGTCACCATTCTTACCTCCAGGCCTAGTAGTGACTTTCACTAGCCATACTTTCTAGCTCTTAAGGCTTTCCAGTACATAAAAATTTTATACCCCAGGGCTCCTGAGACTACACAAGGAGAAACAAAAACATTCCACAGTGTATGGCTAGGGATCCCAGGAAGTCTGGCAGCCTTTACTTCAGATACACCACAAAAACTTTCCCAGTTTCCCAGTCTTGGGGCTTCCTGTTGGTACTGTGACCCAAATGAAATTTATTATTTTTACTAAGGTGATGAGATTCTTGATAAAAAGAGAGATTAAAAAAAAAAGACTGACCAAGTTTAAATTTGGTTTGCTTTGGGAATTACTACGCAAAGCACAATTTTATAGTAGGCAAGTATTTCAAGATTGCTATACTTGGCAAGAAAGCAAGAAATAGACATGGAATCAAATTCATGGGACATGCAGCTTAATGAAACATCTAATTGGGCATCAAACTTGAAGTTCATCTTGTAGTGGATAAAATTACATGTTCTCAGTCAATTATAAAATGGACCTCAGCTCTCTGATCTGGAAAGGGGGGCAAATGCTGAGTAGTCTTTTTTTTTCTTTTTTTAAACCAAAGGACATGGCTGAGTTTTACATAAAATGGGTTGGTTTTAAAAACAGGATTTCAGCCTAGGACATCATGTGTCTGTTTTTTAAGTTCCTTTGGCTGGTCCAAATAGCATCATAAATTTAATGTACTGAAATTTGAGATTTTTCATGCAGGAAATCAGGCCAGGATATGTCAGATCACCAAAAAAAGCATATTATTCTTGGAGGTATAAAATATTTGTTCTGTAGCTACAAACACATTAAAATTTCCTTCAGTTTGAATTTTAAGTATTCCTTGTGGAATGTGTGATGATGCTCTATGGTCTTGGCAGACACTGAGTAACCTCCTCTGGAATCTCTTTGGCCTGGACCTTAGTACAACTTGGTCCTGTTTTTCTTCACCTTGATAAGTATCTAGGGATGAGATCACAATTTGACTTTCTCCTTTCATGAATCGCATATCTGAGGCCTCATTTCTAAAGAATAGATCTTTGATTGCTTGTTTAAATTCTTTACTAATATGAAGATCTGCAGAGGATATTGGCAAAAACCTACAGACAGAGTGATAAGAAATTCTATTGTCATGCCATTTAAATAGAATTCAAAAATATGTTCAGGATAAGTACCACACAACTATTCTGAAAAACAGGTCAGGATGATGGCATTTCCTTAAAACGTTAGAGAATAAGATATTATTTAACAATAAAATGAAGGCTTAGTCTCCAGGATAAGAGGTTTGAAGAAAAGGATATGTTAAGATCTGCAAAGGAAAGAGAAGTCCCCTTTCTTCTTAGCCTTCTAAAACCCAGCAGGACAAACCTTATTGCATCCTAGGTGAAACAGACTTCATCAGTTCTTCCATTAAAGCTAAATTGGTCATACTGTAGTGAATAACAGTCTGTCTACATGCCAACTGCATCATCCTTTATAACTAACTGTATAATGAGTTAACCTGAGAAAGAGAGCAGAAGTATTGAGTGGCTTTAGGGAACACCAGGGTTCTGAGATGTAAAAGGTTCTCATGCATACACAGAAGAACCTATGTAGTTGAGAGCTTAGTACTAAAAGGAATTTAGGACAAGTGTTAAACTGTGGCCATGACTGACCCTCATCTTAAGTATAAATGCCTTGAATTCCTATTGCAAACATTTCTGAGCATAGGTACAATTTTGTGGAGATGCTGTATGAACATAAAATGGCCTTGGTTTTGACTGTTATAAGAGAGTTTCTGTCTCTCTTCCTTCAATTTTCTCTTATGCACCCTCCAACTGACAGACTTCTTAGTCTGGAGTATGACTAGTTTCTCCTAAATTAGAAAGAAGCCCCTAGAAGCAAAGAATTGGAGATAAGCTGCACATCTTGAAGATTACCTACTCATTTCTCCCATATTAAGGAGAGAATGCTGAACTCTGGAGAGGCTAAATGAAAACACTAACTGATGTCCAGGTTCCCCTTGCCTCAATCTGGCGATACTATAGCCTACTACAGTCATGAAAACGATTCCTACCACTAGTCAGAAAAATACAATTGTGATGTTCCTTCAACTCCAAAACCTGGTATGTTGGAGGAAATTTCAGGAAGCCCTAGTATCTTGCACACTGGCCCCCAGTTGCCCTCAACTGTCATGAATATATGGTCTCATTTTCTTAATCCATCTGTTTGGAGTGTACTCTTATTATAGAAGTAAAATATGTTCAAATTCTGAAAGCTGGTTTAAAAAATGTCCATAATTGTTGGTAAATATGAAGTAATAAATGAAGGAATTTTGACATAATCCAGCTGCTAACACCATTGTTGCATAAGTGTGCTTGGTTTTTTATTACATGTTTCTAGCTTCAGGAAGAAAAATACCATCATGTTTCTAGAGTTTGTAGCTATAAAAAATAAGAATATGTTTACTCTGAAGAGCAAAATGGGGTTTATGGATAATAATTATTTCACTTTGAAAAGTAACTTCTACAAGAACTATTGAGTTTCGATGAAAAACACGTAACTATCAGAATTCACATATCATGACTTACGCCTGAACTTTCGTAGTCCAAACATGTGTAGTTAAAAGTAATGGTAATGAAGGCTTTGAAAAGAATAGGAAGGTTGATAATAAGTGACTCAGGTCTAGAAAATGGGCTGCCCATATTTGAACTGGACATGATCTACTGAGCTGGCCATTATCATGTCCATAGTACTGCTGATGTGACCCACTCCAGTAACTGACTGCTTTCTCAGGTGTCCAGGGAGATTTTGGATACATTAAAGCCATTCCACTTTACTTTCTTTTTTTTTTTTTTTTTTTAATTTTATTTTTATTATTTGCCCAAGGGGTACAGGTCTGTGAATCATCAGGCTTACATCTTTCACAGCCCTCACCAAAGCACAAACCCTCCCCAATATCCATAACCCATCCACCCTATCCCTACCCTCCCACCCCCCAGTAACCCTCAGTTTGTTTTATGAGATTAGAAGTCTCTTATGGTTTGTCTCCTTCCCCATCCCATCTTGTTTCATTATTTTTCCCTCCCTACCCCCCACAACCCCCCACCCTGCCCCTCAAGTTCCTCATATCAGAGAGATCATATGATAATTGTCTTTCTCTGATTGACTTATTTCGCTCAGCATAATACCCTCCAGTTCCATCCATGTCGTTGCGAATGGCAAGATTTCGTTTCTTTTGATAGCTGCATAATATTCCATTGTATATATATACCACATCTTCTTTATCCATTCATCTGTTGATGGACATCTAGGTTCTTTCCATAGTTTGGCTATTGTGGACATTGCTGCTATAAACATTCGGGTGCACGTGCCCCTGAGGAACACTACCTTTGTGTCTTTAGGATAAATACCCAGTAGTGCGATTGCTGGGTCGTAGGGTAGCTCCATTTTCAACTTTTTGAGGAATCTCCATACTGTTTTCCAGAGTGGCTGCACCAGTTTGCATTCCCACCAACAGTGTAGGAGGGTTCCCCTTTCTCCACAACCTCGCTCAACAAGTCAGGAAATGACAGATGTCCACTTTACTTTCTAATGCCATCTATCTGTTTTCATATTTATCATCTTGGATAGGTTGAGATACACAAACAAAAAGAATGGGTGCATAGAAAGGTTAATCGCACTTGCCTTAAGTAAAATAATTAAAACAACACTATAATAATAATGGATTACTATAAATCACAGTTTTCCTGGGGAAATTTTATTCTAAGTCCCATATACTGTTTGGTTTAACATTTGTTCCAGACAAAACTTCCAGGTTTGGTAAATTATATCATTGTTCAATTAATTGTATCAATTAACAATTGATAATATTTTAGTGTTTATCATATGCCATCAAGTATAAAAAGGAAGTGTCATCTAACTTAATCCTCTCAACAACACTATACAACATAAATTATTACTGTAGTGCCCATTTTATGAATGAGGCAGTAAAGCACAGACTTCATGTAATTTAACAATTTATCACCCAACTATTAATCAATGGAGTCAGGATTGCTGACTCCAATTCTATATAACAATTCTTGACTGCCTTATAACAAATTCACATTTCCTGGACTTTGTCAAGGTAAATATTAAAAGTGTAAATGGGAATATGTTTCAATAGCTAACCATAAATTTAGTAAATCACTTATTTTTAAACTAAGTGTCAAATAGAATTTGATTGCTGCCATGACATGTTTGAAAAAGCAGAAAGTTCCTTTAGCAAGTCTGGAAGATTAAAATCAGGGCCTATCCCTTGAAACCTTAAGAGATAAATTAAGTAGAAATTATGAAAATGTATTTTATAGAGTGAAGATCCATTTATGGATCTTCTTCCTGTCAGGTGTTGATATAGACTAAAATTCAACCATGTTTGGATGATAACTGTAGGGATGACAGATTAAGAGTAAGTTATTAAGTGCTGGGAAGGGGGGAACATGTCACTTTTTAAGGATGATATTAGAGAGGAAACCTCTTAGGAGCACACTAGAAACCCAAGTGGCCTAAGAATGGGTCTGACCCAGTTGGGTAATTTTTGTCTTTTCTCATAAAAGTTAGGCAACATTTCCTAAACCACATAAATCTTTGAAATAGCAGTAGCTTCAAATTTAAGAACATTTTGTATTTACAGTACATTCTGAAATCTGGTGATCTTTTCCTTCAGCCAGGAATCCCCATAACCAGCACTGCATTTCCTGAGGTCTACAATTGCCATTCTTCATGAAGAACAACTTAAAATAACTTCTAAATCATTAAAAATTATACTGAAAGCAATGCTATCGGTTCCCATTTCTGTGAAACTTGCTAATCTTTGAAAACACATGTAAAGTAACTCTGGATTACCAAGAATATTCAAATAATTTGAACATTCCACTCTCCAATTCATCAATTCAAGTATATTCACCATACATGTGGACAAGATTTCTAGTGCTATAAGAGGTTTTTTGTTTGTTTGTTGTCTTGTTTTGTTTTTTCAAGTGGCATATGCATACACAGATGAATAACATTTGGTAGCCTTACCCTCGAAAATAAAGTTTGGCAACATGTTGCTCTGTAAAGTCTGAATGTCAAGGGAAAATTTATCTTTTAGTTGCATAATGGATTGCAGTATATACTCCATTATTGAATATGGTTTGTTCATATCTATAAGACACAAGGACAAACAAGATACAAAATTACCGCAGGAGAAATATGCTAAGGAGCTTACTTCTAGAAGTCCAATGATCACACTTGAAGTATTTTAATATGAGCAGCTGAATTACACTGTCCTCTGAACCATTTAATATTCTTTTTGACAGGAGGACCCGAGAGTATTCACAGCTATACTGCCATATTGTGTGTGCTTGCCAGAGAGGTTGAAGTAAACTCGCCAGAAAGATGTGAGCTCAGTATTTGGCTGTATAACCACTTTAAAATTCTACTGAAAAACATTTGAATAAAAAGATAAGTTCTGAGTAACTGCAATTAAATTTGGATGGTATGATCTTTTTGCTAAAGAGTATTGATTTTTATGGCATTTCTTTTTTGGAGTGATCTATAATTTGGATGTAATACCACCAAACATACACATGCCACCACCACATACATAGAAATGCATTCATATAGATGTGTATGTTCATATGTATGTATATTTATGTGCTGGCTGTGATCTTAGTAACAATCAAAGGGGAAAATTCTAACTGTTCTGTGACCTACAAAAATTTTGTCTAAATATTTAAAACTCTGTGTAAGTTTTAAATGTATTTCAAAAATGAAAACAAGGGCAAATTATTATTTACTTAACACACCATAATTTAAACAATTAGAAATATTTAGAACTAGAGTGTTTTTTATTTATTTGTAAAAAAACGTATCAAGAGTGGTTCTTTGAACAGTGCTTCCTTTCTTGTCATGTAACAGGATACAGAGCTACCATCTTTTGTAAGCCTTGGAGAACTGTCATATTTCTTTCCAAGTTTGAATATGCTTTCAGCATTTTCTCCTTTGTACTTTCAATATTGTGAAGTATTTCTAAGACTTCCTTTAATCTGAAGTGTTTTGCTAGCATTACATCCTCTAGGATGCCTTCATCCTTTTGGTCACAATCATCTCCTCCATTTACGACAATAAGTTATCCATTACTAATTTCTCCTGGCTGCACATCTAGACTCTTGGGTAGGGGTCATGTCATCATTCCCATGGTCAATCATTTCTTCTATAACTCCATTTATGCCCACTTTGCATTTTACTTCCAGCACCATTGTTCTTCATTTGTGTGCTCTGCTTTGATCTGGGTTGGCCAATTTTCCTTTTTTGATCATTCATTTTTATAAATATCATTTAGGTTTACCCTTGAGAGACAAGGAAGTAATGTAATGATACCCTTTACTGTCTGTGGATGAACCAAATCATAAACGTGTACTGACCAATCACTGACAGACTGAAGAAATTACGTGATTGGTCCCTGATCATGATGGCATTTGTTATTTACATAGTGATTTATGGACTGAGAGCTATCTAAATTTGTATCTGATACAATTACTGACAGTAAATACAATGATCACCAAAATTTGAGCAGTGTTATAGGAAGACTGGTGTTACTGAAATTTGTGCACACCAGAACTGTGCAAAGAAAGGAATGCCTGTAAATTCCTCATTTTCCCATTGTTATATCTTGGGCTACACCCTCTCTCAAATACTTAAATATAATAAAAGTTGAAGCAAAGTTGACCAAGATGTAGATGGGTTAATCTCGCTTCAGACACAAAGGAAACACTCAGTGTTGAAGAACTGCAGTTGTTAGGAAGTGCAATTAAAAATGCACCTTAGCCTCACATCATGTGGAGGCTAGTGACCAATTAAAATCTATCCATCCATACCTGAAGCACAGCATTAAAAAAAGGCTGCACGGGCGCCTGGGTGGCTCAGTGGGTTAAAGCCGCTGCCTTCAGCTCAGGTCATGATCCCAGGGTCCTGGGATCGAGGCCCACATCCGGCTCTCTGCTCGGCAGGGAGCCTGCTTCCTCCTCTCTCTCTGCCTGCCTCTCTGCCTACTTGTGATCTGATCTCTCTCTCTCTGTGTCAAATAAATAAATAAAATCTTAAAAAAAAAAGGCTGCACAAAATCCATCCTTGGGCTTTTCTTAAGCTCACAAATCGTAATTAGGGAAGGGAAAGTCTTTAATGGACTTGTTCTACATAAGAATCAGTATAAAAGTAATATATGAAATAGATTGCAGGTGTTGTGGTAAGATTTGTCAGGAGGCTACATTATCCGTTACATTAGTAGGACACAGAACTACTATGGGTAAGAGTTATTAAGACAATGACAGTAATAATGGAGAGATTGAGTGATGACTGCAGAGGTGCAGGAGCCAGGACTTTTCACTGGAAGATAAACATGGAGAAAGGAGCCATTTGGAGACAACGACAGTTTTAAGCTTGAGTGTTTTGCAGAAACCTGATGATCTGATCGTCACAAGATACCAGTAATGTTTAATGTAGTTCATTTGAAACAGATAAAAACAACTGCTAGGTTCTCTCAGTAGGTTGCATGTGTTGTCTGCATTGGTCATTCACCTATATTGCTAGGTCCCTTAATTTATAGACTATCATAAAAAATAAATAAAGAGCAGGTAGCATGATCTACTCCTTTAAGCTTTCTTTCATCTAGTGTTCCAGCATGTTTCAGACAAGTTTTTCCCTTTCTCAAAAATGTGGAGATAATTTTATATATATATACATATATGTATTTGTAATAGAGGCAACAAATCAAGGCTTTCCAATCTTCCCACATCATAGTTTTAGAAAATCAGAGGCATGTTGTGGACATTTTTAGTTTTTCTTAGTCTGTTTGCCATCAGTGATCATATGTTTTTAATATTATGAGCCTCACAAATGCCATAGCACCTCTTACATTTGTCTCACAACATGTGTTTGCCAACTTTTGTCCACAAGGAAAAGCTTTTATAAATGCCAAGTAGGTCTGGCATAAATGTTCAAATACAGAGAACTTATAATGATATAAGCTGAGCCATGGGGGGAAAAAGCTTTACAGAGAATGAATACTTGGTAATATTAGAATAATATTGCCAATAGAGGATTGTTAATGCTTCTGTTACCATAATCCAGTTTGCCTGAGTATCATAGTATATTCTTTTATAAATTAAGCTTAAAATCATTATTCATGACTATCTTTTTACTCAGAAGCTCTGGTGCAAACGCAACCTATAGTATATTCAGATATATTCAACTGAGGCTTATAGCTGTTTCTCACATGATATGCTAGAGTAGACAAGGCTTTTTCTGCCAATAAAAGTAATAAAACAGTGTCAGAACATGGGTTGGGTCATGTGGCACAGCACACAAGAGGGGGAGATTTGAGGTCCAATTCTGATTTTGCCTTTCACTCAGCTGTATGGTCTAGGTAAAGTAAGAGAACACTCTAAGCCTCCGATCATTCCTTTATAATTTGTGATATTAACAATTCTTCCACTCGAGTCAGAATTTTGTCATTAAAAGCAAGCAAGGAATAAAGTCCTACTATATAAACTTATAAAACATTATACAAATATAAAGTTTTCTTATTATTATTATCTACAAAGCATGCTTTTTTTACATTGGAAAATCTATGATGTATAACAGATTTATATTTATTAAACTTTTTCATACATAGAATGTCCTTGACTTACAAGGGAATTACATTCTGGCAAATTCATTGTAAATTGAAAATACCATAAATTAAAAATGCATTCAATACATTTGACCTACCGAACATCATAGCTTAACCTAGCCTAACTTAAATGTGCTCAGAACACTTAGCCTACAGTTGAGCAAAATCATCTAACACAAAGCTTTTTTTTTAAATAATAAAGTATTGAATATCTCATGTAATTTATAGAATCCTGTACTGAAAGCAAAAAAACACAATGGCTGTATGGGTGCGGAATGATTGTAAGTCTATCAGGTGTTCACCCTCATGATCACATGGCCGACTGGGGACTCCGAATTGCCCTGCCCAGCGTCATGAGAGAGGATCATACCACATGTCACTAGCCCAGACACAGATCCAAATTCAAAAATCAAAGTACATTTTCTATTGAATGTATATGGCTTTTCCCATCATCATAAAGTCAAAAAAATCTTAAGCTGAACCATAGTTAAGTTGGGACCATCTGTACTTTTTGCTAGTAGAGATAAAATTGAGGAGTAAGATCAACAGAGAGAGGAAATAGGGTATTAAAAAAGGATTTTGGTTGCATGTTAATGAACTCTCCATCTCACATTAAGTTTTCAAGCAGTGATGGACAACATAAAGCTTGTTGAGGAATATGATGCTGGCTGAGTTTGGCGATACATGACAACCTGTGAAAGAAACATGAAAGTACTACTCCCAGTCTCTAGCTCTCAAATATATCAAAGATCAAGTGTCAGTGGTTCTAACAGACCAATTCCACACTGGGATTCAGTAAAGCCAGTGCTAAAGGATTTTTATATATTGTTTTTCAGTGGCATTCAAATACAACAAATTTTATATTGAAGGCAAAAAATGTGGCCAATAAGTATTTTTTCCTCCTAGAGATTTTGGAGAAAGAAGAGGAAAGAGAGGAAAAAGGAGAATGTACCTCATCACTTTTCAATGCATACTATACCATAGTAATAAAAAAAAAGTATATTCCTGGTAGAGGAAGAGATACATAGAACCAAGGAAAATAAGAATGGCCAGAAACAGATCTCTTTATGTAGTGTTATGTAATAGTGGTGACAACACAGATCAGAGGTGGAGGGGATAGATTTTTTTTAAATTTTATTTATTTATTTGACAGAGAGAGAAAGAGAGAGAGAGAGATCACAAGTAGGCAGAGAAGCAGGCAGAGGGAGAGGGGGAAGCAGGCTCCCCACTGAGCAGAGAGCCTGATGCGGGCCTCCATCCCAGGACCCCGAGATCATGACCTGAGCTGAAGGCAGAGGCTTTAACCCACTGAACCACCCAGGCACCCAAGTGGATAGATTTTTTAAATTCATTAAATTTATATTATTGGCGTTCTATATAGGAAAAAATAAAATTCAACTTTTCAAAAACACAGATGAGTCAAACGTAAATTAATCAAAAATCTAAATGGGAAGGTAAAACGATAAGAT
Source organism: Ailurus styani (assembly GCA_002007465.1). Taxonomy (NCBI): domain Eukaryota; kingdom Metazoa; phylum Chordata; class Mammalia; order Carnivora; family Ailuridae; genus Ailurus; species Ailurus styani. Next base: position 7,242,980 of record LNAC01000039.1, read on the forward strand.
AAATAGTAAGAAAAATGTAGATTTCTTTTGATATTGTACTAGAAATTTCTTCAATAAAATGCAGAAGCACAAACCAAAAAGAAAAAATATATAATTGAACCATATCAAAATTAATGGTTTCTATTCAATGAAGTATACCAAGATGAAGTTGTTAAAGCAAGACCCACTGAAAGAAGTTATCAGTGATGCCTAAATGAAGAAGTAAATAATATCTAAAATTAACAAAGGATTCTCATTCATTAGCAAGAAAATGATGGTAAGCACATTAGAAATAGGGCCCAAGGAAATGTATAGACAACTTACAAACTGAGATCCTAAATAGCTTCCATGTAGGAATGACATGATAAGCTGATTTTTTTCAAGTTTTCAATTAAATTCCAGTTAGTTAACATACAGTGTATATTAGTTTCAGGAGAATTTAGTGATTCATCATTTACATATAACACACAGTGTTCATCACTAGTCCCTTATGCCAACAAAAGAATGCATATGGTGTCCTATTTTTCTCCATTAAACTAACAAAAATGTTTAAATGCTCAATAATACTGTTTTAAAAGAATATGAGGAAATACATGCCTTTATTAGAGAAAGCATCAACAAGTAAAGCCTTCCTGGAAAGTAGCACAGCAGCATATTTCTTCTGACCCAGCAATCCTACTTCTTAGTGTGCCCAGAGGGATTCTCACACACTGGTCCATGGGTAAACATGGATATGGATGTTCATCAGAGCAGTTTCTGCGGCATTGGGAAGCTCATACAGTGGAAAAATGTAACAGTATATTATGCAATCAAAGCACTGAAGTTGGTGAGCATGTGTATGTGTGTATGTATGTCTGTCTTATATCTCACTATGAGTGAGTGCTAAATGCACGATGTTGCATGGAAGAAAATGAGAAAGAAAAGAATATAACACAACATCACTTTTTAAAAAAGCAAAGAAGCATACTGGGAATAATCATTCATACAGATATATAGATATAAATATAGACAGTTTTTAAGATTACATTCATACTGAACTCATATATTAAACACATTAGATTGGGTGGTAGAGGCTGAAGTGGGAAAATTAATAGCCTCAGATAAACAGACCAATGATAGAGTGCCATGAAGTGAGAACTATAATTAGCTAAAGTATATGGAAATGAGACTCATAAAACAAAAAGCAAAAAGTCAATTAAAATGTATCTCAATGAACTGAAGATAATTAATTTAGTTTTTGTTTATGATTTTTTTTAAAAATACCCTTAACACTCACATAAATATACCCCCCCAAAAAAAAAACTGTTAATATTGGCAGGTGCAAGAAGTGGCAGGGACAGCAAAAGAAGTAATGAGATATTAGTGTTTGATCTGATAATACAATAACATAAATATTTGAAGGTAGTACATGATATAATAATCTTGTCTGAAAGAGCAGGAAGGAATACAATGCACAGTGGTAGGAAAACACTGGCAGAAATTCTAAAACACAAGCAGATACCATCTAGAATTATAACTCTGTGTTGGCCTCAGATACATTCCCTCAGGTAGACAGATGGAGAACTTCCATTATGCTAATAATATCTTTAAATTGGCCAAATCTCAAAATTTTATTCTGTGAATGACATCTGATTAGACAGCTAAATTTTCTGACCTTCCAAATTAAATTGTGATTTTTAATTTGATGTAATTCTTTATTGTCTCTAGGTCAAGGATTATTAATCAATTTTTTGTGGAATGGACTCTTTCATTGTCTGTAAAGTCCTTGGACTCCTTTTTCAGAATCATTTTCATCCAAATTCAACATTCGTTTGTTAAATACTATTAATAGGCTTTGCTATCATTTGTGATTCTCAGCAGGAAGAGAGTGATAGGTACTAGGTATTTATAGACAAATACAAGTTTTGTAAATGCTTTTTCGCACAGAGGCAGCTCCTTTTGCCCATGAGTACCACTGACTACCCTTGTTGCCTAGCAACACCACTTTATCAAAGACAACCTGGTAGTCAACTGAATTGGAAGAGTCAGAAGTTGAAATGGAAAGTATAGTAGTTATGTGTCTAGATTGAGATTTGCCTGGTTTTCTATAAATTGTGAAAACACTGGCTTTGGGAGTATTTTTTTCTTGTTTATAACCCCATTAACATAGAAGTAGGATATCAGTAAACTGCTGCACCAATCTTATCTATTTTTAGCCAGAAATGATCTCAGGCAGCCTGAAGCAATTGCTGGGAGTATTTTAGCCTATGCAGGTTCAGGCAAAGAGTCAAGAATAATCATTTGTAAAGTGTTTCAAGGAGTCAAGCTTCAAATTTTTTCTTCTATCGTAAAATTTAATACTATTTTGAAGCAATCTGGTTGCTTAAAACTGAGATTTTGAAAATCATTTCCTGTTCCTTTTCCCCTCTTTTTAACATTTGTGGTTTTACACCCTGCTGTCTCCCCAGTGTCTCAGTTAGTTGGTCAGTTTAAGGCCTGAATAATGTTAGATGCCAAAAATGGGGGGGAAGGAATAATTACCCTCTGGGACCTCTTTTTCTTTTTCATCTTCTGCCTCCCCCTTTTTCACAATTCACAAGCTGAGAGGCAGAGATCAAAGGTATTTAAGAAATATATGCACGATGCCAGTTTAGGAAAGCATGCTGTTTTTGACCAAAACTTACCCTGGGTTCTAATTTCAATCAGATAGGTTCCGGGAAGATCCACTTGAATCTACCAGCCTACTCTGTTTTCATTGTGTTTTTTTACATCAATCACCAGTGTCCCATTGTTTGGCACTCAAAACCTGTCTTCTCACACTCTTGGAAGTCTGTCCTCCATGTATGTATACCCCTTTCATTCTTCCTCTTCTCATCATTCTCTTACAGAGTCATCATTTTATTGATTCCATTTTATTTGTTTTTCTCTTTTTTTTAACTCTTCAAATTCTATTTTAACTTCAGGCTATTTTAAGTGAGTATATAGGATTCATAAAACTACTGTGCACTGTGTTTATTGAGTGTATTTGAGTATTTGAGTATTGAGTGTATCTCTGGATCTCTTAGTTTCCCCAAATCACATCTACATGTTATAGAATATTGAATAAAATTAAATGAAATTTTTAAAAAAATCTGGACATATAAACTACAAGTGTGATTCAATCCATGGTTTGATGAATCCTTTATAATGACCTATGCAATGCCAAGTCTTCACAGCACTACTAATCCACAACTGTGCAAAGTTAAATTTGAAAGAAAGTACGTGACCCTACAGAATATGGGTTTTCTTTTAAAATCCCATGGTCCTATTACCATTGAGCTTGAAGGATCAACTTGCCATTATTTTAAATGTAATCACAAAGCCTGATTGGTTATTTGTTTTTCTTTTGGTATCTTCTCTCTCTCTCTCTCTCTCTCCCTCTCTCTCTCTCTCTCTCACACACACACACACAGCACCACCATCACCACCACCACCAATTTCCTTTACTCCAATTTAGGAATAAAAATGTAGCATTCGTTTCTTTTCTTCCTTTACATTTTTACTTGACACACATTTTCTATTATTTTAGTTTTATATTTTTACATTACGTCTTCATAAATATCCATGATTTCTTTTTGCTAGCTTGTAGCCAGGTTAAAATTTTCGTTGATTTTTTTTTTTACCTCAAAATTATTACAACCTCTTTTAAATAAAATTTTTGTCATATGAGTTCTTCATTCTATTTTAAAATGCAAGTTTTTCCTTTGGTTTATTTGTTTTTTAAATTTATTTATCTGAGAGAGAGAGAGAGAGAGAGGAGAGCACAAGCAGGGAGAGCGGCAGGCAGAGGGAGAAGCAGGCTCCCCTCTGAGCAGGGAGCCCAATGTGGGACTTGATTCCAGGACCCCGGGGTTATGACCTGAGCTGAAGGCAAACACTTAACCAATTGAGCCAATTGATCCAATTGAGGAAAGGTACCTTTCCTTTAGTTTATTTAAAGAATTTGACTATGAACCTATTTCCAGCCAAGTATTTTTCTAAGAACATTTTCAGCAAATGAACTTAGCTGAAAGAACTATTAATTACAGCATGTCCTAAATGGAGAAATTTTGTTACTTAATTCTGTCAAGATATATTTATCTGTTGTCCATACTTTTAAGAAATAGACTAAAAATTCACAGTATTAAAAAACTAGTGTTTTTTCAGGATTTGCAATTGTTTTTTTTTTATTTAGATAGGTATCAAATTAGCTATAATCATGCTAGCAATCCAATTTCACCCTATTAGTATCCTTTTTTACCTCCTAATGTATTCTGGAATATAGTTTGTATAATAATTTATAATATTCTTTGATTATTTTAAATCCATACATTTTCTTTGCCTTGAATCAAATTCACCTTCACCTATTCTCTGCTTTTTACTTGCATCTGGCCTCTCTTTACCCATTGGTTTACTGGGTTTCTGTGATTCTAATAAAACTGAAGTCCCTTTAGGTTCTTCATATTATTATTATTGTTTCTATTTCATTATTTAAGTTCTGCTCTTTGGAGTATCATGGTTTCTTTTGATCTTTAGGCCATGTCAAGAATAGGAAAAAGCCTACTAATTTTACATTCATTTAAGGTACATTGATTCCTCTCGATGGAGATAATGTTCCTTAAAATATCTGATTGACAAGGTAACAAGTTTCAGATTCGAAGACAGTCCAGGAAGGATCTCTATCTCATTTCTTTCAGTGTTAGATATTCAGTGATTTATTCTTGTTTTGCTTGAGTCCTCTCTCTCTCTAAAGGAAACTTAGGAAATAAATGAGACTGAATCCCGTTTTAACTTAAACTCTACCAAAAGCAACAACAAAAATCTCAATGTAGCCCGGTAAATATGGTTGTCAGTCTCTCCTCAATCTGAGTGGTAGTTGATTTCCCCCTCCATGTTAAATCAGGGTCATCACTTCAAAGCAAATCTCTTTATTGACTACTGATAGTCATTGTGGACATTCCTGTTAGACCAACAAATATTTATTTTTGCAACCAAGTTTTATATATTAGTGTTTTGGTGGAGCTCTTATAAGAACTACAAAACGAGTCAGCAATACTGCCTAAATAATCACCCTTGGCTCAGTGCGTTTAAGAAGATACAGCCATTTTTTTTTTCTTTTACTCAGTGGTCATGCACACTGCTGCTATTTGAGTGGAACCATTTCCTCCCCTGATTATTCTCTCTTCTATTTTCACAAAGCAAAGCTCTTATAAACATGAGAAAAAAGCAGTCTTTGTTTGATATTAGCTTAATTTTGAGCCACTTGTGACATTCTTCACACACTGTTCAGCATCTTGTCCACTCAGTCCTGTTCATCTCAATATCCCATACAACAGTAACTACCAAAGCCTGTATTTTGCAGTAATAATGAATTTAATTAATTCACAATTTGATGGAACATCTATAAAAAGTTCATGCCATGCAGGTTAAGGTCAGACTGTTATCCTCCCCTAAAATATTATTTTTTCCCCATCTCCCACCAGAATTCCACTCATCATGAAGGATTTAGTTATAGTTAAGACCCAGGCTCCCTCACTTATGATTCCTTTCCCACCCAATCCTTTATTGACCTTTCCTTAGTCAGTGAACTTATGGCCAATGACAATTATTTGATTAATTATTTTACATCTTTACATATTTCCAGTTGAATTATAAGATACCTAGATGTCAGAGAAAATTATAAAATTACTCTATCATCTCAGTAAATGTATTTTCAATAAACACTTTTAAATGATTATGTGATTAACTAGGAAGGCAAGGAGAAGATCATGCAAATGGGAACTGAAAAACTAAATTCTATTTGCAGTTTTCCGATGATTACCTTGGTTATCTAGAACAAATAGGTTTGTTTCTCTGGGTATCGTTTTCTCATAAACAAAAGGAGGTATTTGGGTCTTTTTCAGTCCTGTGATTTGACGAAATGATGAATGAGGCAAGAGTATGGGGAATGAGTAAAGTGAAAGATTGCCAGTAGGCAAAGATGCTCAAAATATCTAAAGGACATTTGCTGTTATCATTTTCTGAGGATGATTTCCAATTTTTACATTAAAAACAAATATTTTAGTTGCTGCTCATGAGAGAGAGCTGCATATAGTAAATTCAAAGATGAAGCTCAAGTTTAGCTCTTCTATTTCTAGTTGTGTGGTCTTGGACCATTGACTTACCCTATTTGAGCCTCAATTTTTTCACATGTAAAGGAGGAAGAGTAGTAACTCCATAATAAGTTTATCATTATTATTTTAAAAAGTGTTTATGAAATGTTTATAAATACAAGGTATCACAAGTAGTGATACCAATATTTTTTATATAAGTGACATACATAACACAATTTTTCATTTTTTATCAAAAAATTTTATTATTTAAGCAGCTTTATTTCTACTGTCTCCAGTAGAAAATCTACTGATTTTATTTTGCATGATTTTTGTAAAGGCTTGGAAACATGAATTTCCTAGAACAAGATTATCAACAAAAAGATAACTATACCTTGCCTATATTTGAAAATATTTCTTCTATTTATTTCCCTCTACCTCATTGAGAACAGAATGTTGTTGGTTATCATCTAAAATACATCAATATATCTATGTATTCTTGTACATGGAAGATAAAAATTGAACTTTTAACATTTTTCAGATATAGTCAGAAAATTACCTGAGTGGAATTGTTTTTAAGTTTTTATTTATTTATTTTGAGAGAGAGAGACAGAGAGTGTGAGAGAGAACCCAAGCAGGGAGGAGAGGGAGAAGCAGGCTCTCTGCTGAACAGGGATCAGTGGTTCAGGTCATGATAGCAGCGTTCTGGGATAGAGTCCCACATCAGGCTCCTTGCTCAGCAGGGAGCCTGCTTCTCCCTCTGCCTGCCACTCCCCTTGCTTGTGCTCTCTCTCTCTCTGACAAATAAATAAATAAAATCTTTAAGAAAAATTTTAGTCCAATAACAATAACCGAAAACTTTATTAGTTTCCTGAAACCTTTACAACTACCCTAATTTTGTTATATTTGTATTGTCTTTTATTTTCTAAAGAGAAGTTATTCATGAAATATGGGGATTTCTTGAGATCATGACCTGAGCTAAAGGCAGACGTTTAACCCACTGAGCCAATGAAGCGCCCCTGAGTGGAATTATTTTAACCTATGGTACATGTTTTGTGTTCATATGGCATTTGACTTTAAATGACAATTGATTTTTATTCCTTCTCTATGGAATGTCTTTAAAAATATCTGGTGCATTTAGACATTTATTTAATAACATTTGTTCTCACATTGCTATTTTTTTCTATAGCAATCTCCAGCAAGTTAAGACTAATATTTTCACTTATCAGTTCTTTTCAGATCAGGGAATATTTACAGACAACCTCACAGGATGAAGTCTATTTAGCTATCACTGCACTCTAAAACATTTTTAACATTAATATGATTTGTCTTACATAAGTGTAAACATAATTTCTTATCTTTTTGTCCATGAATACATATAACTCACACTTGAAGGATGATGAAAATGAAGCTAGGTGTCACAAAGAGAATTGTATAGGTCCTGATGCCCCTCTGTCACCTCTTGTGGGTATGTTTGATCAAATGAGGAAGATGGTTTATCGGAACTGACTGTCTGTACTAAAAACTTGAAGCAGGGAGCATTTTCAACATCACAACCAACTAGTGTGATTTCCCAGAAGATCCTGAGGTAAAAATGCAGATAGTTGGTGAGAAGAGTTAGGAAATTGTAAAAGACAAGACACAGTTCTGTTGGTATACAACCCAGTTCTCTGGGAGGGGGAGGGGGAAGCAAAAAAGCAGCTTCCTGCACAGGAAAAGAAGTTCTAAATAGAACAAGATGCTTCCTCCCCTAAAACATTGACGTTTACTTTCAAGCACTCAAAGTAAGGAAATAGATTTAAAGTATCAGTTGCTTTGAACATTAAAGGGCAGAAAATTCAAAAGGTTCAAACTTCTTGCTTTTATCCCATTCTTTTCTCCCATCTGGTTGTTGAGAACATTCTTTTCTAAGGACACAAATAAAACTGAACTACTATTTAATTCCTTTATGCTCACCAAAAAGTCTGGAGGAGATTTACACCAACTAAAGGAAAATCAACACATAATCAGTTGAAATGCAGCAAAAACTAAGATACAACTTTTAAGTGATCATTCTTTATTCAACATTTACTAAGCGACAACTATGCATATTTCAAATATTGCATTTGGTTCTAAGCCTGGGTTGAATTAGACATGACTCTGCTTTCCAGGAACTCATGAACTAGTATAGGAGATAAACACATAAAAATTTAAAAAATAGGGGCTCTTGGGTGGCTCAGTCAGGTGCCCGACTCGATTTCAGCACAGGTCACAATATCAGGGTACTGAGATTGAGCCCCACCACTGGCTCCAAGCTCAGTAAGGAGTCTGCTTGAGATTTTTCTCTCTCCCTCTCCCTCTTTTTCTGCCACTACACCTGCTCACTCTCTCTCTCTCTTTCAAATAAATAAATAAATGTTTTTTTTTTAATTTGAAAAAGAGTAAATACAATGAGTTCCATGGTAAAGTTTGCACTGAGTTCTGTATACACCCTGTGTCTATATTTATTTTGATAAGTGATAATATACACATAGATATAGACAGGCTTCCCATTTTACAAGAACAATTTTGTTTACATTTAGCAGTTAGCCATGCGGGCATAGAGCAAGTGCACAGGAAGGCTAATAAAGAATTTCCTTGATGATGTGAAACAAGTATTAGTCCTAGAACAAAATAAATTAGTACTTTGAGTGAGGATGGGGGGAATACAAATTTAATCATAAAAAAGCCTCAGAAGAAACCTATTCTGTCAACATGTCAACACCTTAATCTTGGACTTCGAGCACCCAGAACTGTGAGAAAATAAATGTCTGTTGTTTAAGCCACCCAGTCAGTGGCACTTAGCTATGGCAGCCCTAGCAAACTAATATAGGGGTAATTTACTCAGATTCTGAATTAGAGAATTTTCTTAATTTTTCTTCTTAGTCCCAATTTCCTTTCACATTATACTTACTCAGGGATAACAAGATTAAAAGAAATATTTAGTAAGTAAAATGAATTTGACTTCTCCATCTGCCTTTCTTTTCTCAGGCTAAAATAAGACTATTCTAATTACTTTGTCTAGGACTTAGGGATAAAACAATGCCTATGTGGAACCATTATATTTCCCAAGTGTATACTATTTTCAATGTAGGAAAACTATATCATTGTTAGAGATTCTGGTAAAAGTGTCAAAGGAAGATAATGTGAGGAGTAAAGGGTAAAATAAAGTTGATTATTTAGCTCTTATTTTAGTCACCTTCAAATTAATTTAGATAGATAGATAGATGATAGATAGATAGATAGATAGATAGATAGATAGATAGATAGATATGCTGTCTGTGCTCTGTGTTCTTCTGTGCTCTTTATTACGGGTGCTCTGAAAATGTTTTTGTTATGTTTAGCTGAGGTGCTTCTTCAAATACAGAAGTGGAGCCCATCTTCGACCCAGGTTCAGAACTAGGGAAGTAAAACAAAGATAATGAATCTCAGACAGGATCATAGTCTCAGGGGACCAGCTTTGCATACTTGTGAGTGTCTCCCCACAGCTGGGTTGCTTTGCTCACAGTCACTTCCAAGCCTTGCTTATTATTTCCACTATGAATACAAGTCAGGTTATTAAATCCTCGTGTTTAGAGAGTTATAGCAGCAAGACAGCTCTCTGGGAGCCTGTAGAACTGCAAATAATACTGAAAAGGTCTTCCTGACACTTCAGATACTCTTAGTGCTTTTGGTCTCTGGGGCCTTGGGGCAATTTTGCCCTCCAGCCCCTGTCATGGTAACCTGCCTCCATGAGTTCAGATTACCGGCAAGCTACTACCCCAACTTTTGTCTCCTACCTGAAAGATTTCTGCTGAGGCTAAAGCAAGAAATAGAAGAACCAGGTAGGTCCACTGCACATTAACTACATGGATGTGGAGAAGAATAAGGTCCCTGTGGTGAACCAATATGAGATGAATGCTGTCAGAGAAATTCTCTTCCTTCCCCAACCTGGCAAGATTGCTCTGAGAATCAGTTATTTATATGTCCTCAGATGACATTCCCAAGAGATTAAGCAATTCATTACACTTGATGCCAGGTAGGATCAGCTTGATAAGAAAGCCTTTGATGGTGGCTCCCTTTCCTGCTTCTCCAGGCTTCCCCGCCTCCCCCCCAGCCCCCAACTCCTGCTCTTCAGGCTGGGATTAAAGGCTTTACTCAAGGCTTTACTTTCTGGGTGACCTAGGCTAAAACAGAGAGAAAGAAAAGCAGTTCTGTCTTGAACTAACTGGCATTATTTGGTCCAAAAATGAGAAACACAAGATTACTTAATTACCAATTTCAAATACATGTTAATTTATCTACTTGATTTTTTTAATTTAAGTATAATTAACATATAACTCCAAGAAAATCTGATTAAAAATTGGACAGATGACTTGAAAAGACATTTTTCCAAAGAAGACATACAGATGTCCAACAGACACATAAAAAGATAGGCAACATCACTAATCATCAGGGAACTATAAGTCAAAACCACAGTGAGATATCACTTCAGACCTGGTAGAATGGCTGTATCAAAAAGAAATGAAATAGCAAGTGTTAGCAAGGATGTGGAGAAAAGAGAATCCTTGTGTACTGGTAGAGGGAATATAAATTGGTGTGGCCAAAATGGAAAACAGTATGGAGGTTCCTCAAAAAATTAAAAATAGAAATTCCATATGATCCAGTAATTCCACAACTGGGTATTTACTGAAAAAAAATGAAAACACTAATTCAAAAAGGTATATGAACTCTGATGTTTACCACAGCCTTATGTACAATAGTCAAGGTGTGAAAGCAACTCAAGTGTCCACTGATAGATGAATGGATAAATATGTAGTATATACATACAATGGAATATTAATAATCCATAAAAAAGAATGAGATCTTTCCATTTGTGACAACATGGATAGAAGTAGAGGGCATTATGCTAAATGAAATAAGTCATTAGAGCAAGGCAAATACCATATCTACTTTATCAAATCTGTGAGTTTTTATTGTGTTAACTTGGCTAGGTTGAACTATATTCCCTAAAATTCCCTTTCTAGTATGTTTCCAGATAGGGTGGGCTACAAGGGATAGTCTCAGATTAGGGTAAAATGATGGAAAAGAGACAGCCACCATTCTGTGGCATAAACATGTATTATCCAGTTATTCAATCAAACTCTAATCCAGATGTTATTATAAAGGGATTTTACAGATACATTTAAAGATCCAAGTGGGCTAAGTTAATCAAGAGAGATGTTATCCTAGATGGGCAGGCCTTAATAAATTGTAAGACCTTTTAAAAGAAGGTTTACACTTTCCCTGAGTGAAGAGATACCAAACAGCTGGGTATGCAATTGTTTTCTCTTCCCCTGGATCTTCCTTTTTGAGTGACTGCTACTGATGGTCAACAAGCTTCAGCTCATGCCCATGGGATCCAGCCTACTCATGATCCTTCAATTCTGACTGTCTTCCCTGTGGATTTCAGACTTGCTTAGCCTTTCCCCACAGTTGTCTAAACAATTCTATGTACACAAAAACAAAAAAAAGCAAAAACTACCTATAAAACTCAAAAAAAATTTTCCCCTTTTATAAATACATAGCATAGTCGTATAACTTACTTATGCTTTATGGTAGACCTATTATTTATATACCTTTGACAATAACAAAATGACCATAAAACAAACTATAATATACAAGTTTATTTAATTTTTATTAAGTTGCATCCATTATGTGACAGATAATATGTAGCACTGTGGAATCAAAGATTGTTCCTGTACTCTAGGAACTTGCACCTAGTAGGAAAAACAAATACATATGCATAATTATTTTACACAGTGTTACCTGTCACAGTCTAAGTAATGCACCAGGTTATCACACTGGCATGGCTTCTGATTCTTTGATTCAAGAGATAAAGAATGTGGGCGCCTGGGTGGCTCAGTGGGTTAAAGCCTCTGCCTTCGGCTGAGGTCATGATCCCAGGGTCCTGGGATCAAGCCCCGCATCATCGGGCTCTCTGCTCGGCAGGGAGCCTGCTTCCTCCTCTCTCCTATCTCTCTGCTTGCCTCTCTGCCTACTTGTAATCTTTCTCTCTGTGTCAAATAAATAAATAAAATCTTTAAAAAAAAAAAGAGCTAAAGAATGTAATCATACTGTCAACCAAAAGATAGATATAGATAGATGATGATAGATAGATATACAGATATACATATAGGTATAGATATAGATAAAATGACATGTGACACAAAACCAAGTGACATTGCTATATCAAAACAATATTCATTTTCATTCACATTTATAAAAATGAGTGAAAGGATAGATTTGATGCCAAGCTTATCCTTAGTCTTGCATTAAGTACTATTGATCCAAATGTATGGGAGCTATTTGAGGAGAAAGAAGCATAGAATAATTTGAGGAGAAAGCAGCATCTTTACTAAAAGATGAATTCCTAGTAAAATTTTGAATTTTATGTTTAACATTCTATTATAAATGTAATATATTTACATTATTTTGATCAATTTTATGGAAATAATTATTATCTTAACATCTCAATCTGGCATAAATTATCTTAACATCTCAATCTGGCATAAATTTTCAGTAGAGTATAATGGCCACAAAAAAATTTAATTTAAAATTTTAATGTATTTTTTAATTGAACAGAAGTATGATAGAGTCAACTACAAAAGATTTCAAACATTAAATACATTAGAAGAGTATTAAGTAGTATGATAGTTAAATTTATTTGTCAAGTTAAGTGGCCTCTTGGGTACTCAGATATTTGGTCAAACATTATTCTGAGTGTTTCTGTGAGGATATTTTTTAATAAGATTAACATTTGATTCAGTAAATAGCAAAACGGAGTGCCTTCCATAATGTGGGCTGGCCTTTTCAAATTAGTTGAAGGCCTGAATAAAACAGACGCTGACCCACTGCTGACCAACAAAGGCTCTAGGAGGTCTTCAAACTGGAACATTAGCTCTTCTTGGTACAATAGCAGCCTGCTAGCCTTCAGGCTTGAACAGGGATATTGGCTCTGCAGATTTGGGACTTCCCAGCTTCCATAATCACATAAAACAATCCCTTACAATAAATCTTCATGTATATGTATGTGTATACGTCTCCTATTGGTTCTGTTTCTCTGGAGTACTTTGACTAATACAAGTGGTAAAATGGAATGAAAATATTAATTCAAGGAGAAAAAGAACTATGTGTAATACCTAGTCATAGAAGACCTTATTTATTATTTTTTAAGTTAACATGGGTGTTTCTGGATCATTGTGGTATACAGATTACAATGGATACATTTTAAAATTCGAGTAAGAGTTTTGCTCTAAAACAGGGCTTCGTAAACTTTTTCAGTAAAGAACTTTTTTTTTTAAAGATTTTATTTATTTATTTGACACAGAGAGAGAGATTACAAGTAGGCAGAGAGGCAGGCGGAGAGACAGGGAGAGGAGGAAGCAGGCTCCCCGCTGAGCAGAGAGCCCGATGCGGGCCTCGATCCCAGGACGCTGAGATCATGACCTGAGCCGAAAGCAGAGGCCTCAACCCACTGAGCCACCCAGGCGCCCTTCAGTAAAGAACTTAATTGTAAATATTTTAGATTTGTGGACTACACAGTCACTGTAGTTAGATAGATTTTTCTTTTAACAAGTCCACATATAAGAGTTGAAGAAAAGATCCTAGGATAAAAGACGTAGTGTAAAGATAGACAATTAAGGAAACAGTTGAGGGAGCATGGTCTTGGTGAAAAGGGTAAGGACAGATAAATTGGCATGAGTGCAAGAGAAGTGAGAAGGAATGAATGGAATTGGAAAATGGAGGGAAATCAAATCTAAAACATTCAAAGTTCTCAGGGAAGATCGAAAGGGCAATCTACAGAGAATGGGAGGGGAAATTAGGAAGGTGAGGTGGGAGAAGAGAGTTAATTTAAGGCCTTAAGGAAAATAGTAAAATGGGGAGACACTGAGGAAAATATTTTTGAGTGAACTCATGCATCAGTCATTGCTGGTGCTTAGCATAAATCCATCTTGTCCGCTACATTTTCTGAGCATTCATGCATCTGAAAGGGCTCATGTGAGCAAAAGTGCTGTGTTGTATCCACTCTAAGGCAGTTTACAGTGGGTATTCTTGCTCCATGCTCTCTCTTGCCTGGCTCTGAAAATCTGAAATGCCATGTGTTCCAAAAGGAATAGCTATAAAGTAGGGAAGGGCTATCAAGTATTACCAGAGTATGATATGAACAGAAAATGAGACTTATGTTAAACTGCTGAGATTTGGTGGCTTATTTGCCATGGTAACATAGGTGAGCTCATTGTCACTAATGAACCAAGGATAATTGAAAGGTTGCTCCCAGGATTATAGAACAGGATTTGCAGAACTGGTATGTGTAGTCAAGTAATAGCTCTCTGTCCTTTGGAATTGAAGAAAGCAGAGTTGGGGTTGCTGGTGCCAAATGACAGGAGAGGTGGGGAATGAGAGGAGGGAAGAGGAGAGAGGGAAGGAGAAAGAGAAAAGAGAGAGGGAGAGGGAAATGAACAGGATCGAGCAGTGAGGAGTCCTGATAGGCTGAGAAAACAAAGAATATCAAGGAGTATGGGTCTCTTTTAGTTTGAATAGCAGGTATACTGGGGAAGTCAGAGTGAGGCTAAAGAATGGAAGGATGTGGTCAAAGAGTAGAAAGTTAGATTTATAGTTTTCAAGGTAGATCATTTCCAGGTGATGGTTATTAATTCATAGACTTTCCCCAGACACCATAGCTGATGTGGCATGGAAATGAAATTTAGAATGGCCAAGAAATTTTTTCAGGGGAATTGTTGCCTGGCTCATGTACATGCATGTTGAAACAATATGAAAGAATTAAAGTTTTGATTTAATTGCTCAAAATTTATCCTTCAATCACTAAAATATTCACAAATGTCACTGTTAATCCACATCCTTATTTATATTTCCTGTCACATAATGCTTCTACTTGGCATAAATATAAAGGCCTTACAGACTTTTTACTGAACTAGTAGCATTATAGGGCAGGTAAAAGTGACCAATATTTAACCAGTTGTGCAATTTTTACATGACAGTTAAATCAATAAACAAATATATTTAAAGACTTAAATTTAATCTCTAATATATTCTAAGAAAGATATATATGGTACACTTAAAATGTGAATTCACCCATACTGTAAAGTGGCTCCTGTCCCCTGTCAATGAGCTAAAAATATTAGTTATAAAGAAGGAACTCATTTCAGTATTGCTGGAGGCAAGCTCAAATTGGAATAGTAGAATCTTGAATCAAATTTTTGTGTCTTTAATCAGATCTGATTATTGTGCCCACCTTTATTTCCATGTATTTGTTCATTTGTCAATTTTCAAAAAGAACTTTGGGTAACTTAATATCTCTGGGGCTCAATGATGTGAAGGCAGAGGGAGCACAAAGTGGGGAAAAGTTTAGAAATTTAAAAAAATTAGAAAAAAATTGTTCTTTGATGTATTTAGAAAAAGTAAATCCATCCTTTGCCTAATAATTTTTATTAAGTTTTATGAACTTAATAGGGGGAGGAGGTAAGCATTAGTGAGAATGAAATGTATCTAATTTGCAAAAGCCTCTGGGGAAGGAATCTTTTCTCAGCAGTGTGAATATTATATATATATATATATATATATACACACTACCACAACGGCCAAAAGCTGGTCATTCCAGCCCTGGTTAGAACTATCTCCTGTATTCTTTCTTTAAAAAGTGATATAAAATATGCTTTTGTGTCAGATATATTTACCTCCTACTTCTAACTAAAAAAAAAAAATCTAAGAGAATCAGTGAATATGAAAACAAAGGACTCCACTTAGAAATAATGAGGTTTGTTTTCAATTTTATTTCTCTTCTTGGTAGTTAAGAGCAGCTGCTATAAAGTGACTTTCTGTTGCTGGGGTGGCTTGGCAGGGAAGTTAGGGGTGGCAAGTGACTTACTAAAGTTAGAAATAAAGAAATGACAATAGAATAACCAAACAACAGAGGAAAAGACTGGGGCAAAAAGCTAAGAGACAGGTTGGTTCTTCAAGTAAAAACTATTCTGGACGTTTGGGCTAAAAAATTAATATACAGTGAAGAGCAAAGAATGAAAATAAAATCAGAATAGGGAAAAAATGTTAAGAACTATGCAAGAACCACTAATGTTTGATGACCTGTCAACTCTCAAATGAAAAACAGGTGTCCTCTCTCTTCACCTACTTCTGCAAAGACTCAGGGTTCCAAAGGGAAAAGAAAGACAGGCTTTAATTATAACTAAGATATACCTAGATCACAGTGGATGCATACATTTCCTACTTTTTTAAAAAGTCATCCTGACGATATCTGTAAGGAATTTGCACCAACTTTGCTCCCCAAATGAGTTTCCTTTAATGCACCATCTCTAAACACTAAAAAACATATTGTTGTATTGTGACTTAAATATGTCAAAATATTTTAGAAGAATAACCTTTTCTCCATAAGAAATGAACTAAATTTTTTCCTTTATATTTTAATATAAAATACAAATACCAGAAAAGACCAAAAACATCTAAAATTCTGTAGGTTACTTAGGTTTTTATTATTAAAAATTGTGGGTCAGTGTCATGGAGAGATTGAATTTAAGAGTGACTCTACTTCTGATATGCTATACACAGAAATAGGCTCAATGGAGAATTATTTTCTTAACTGTTCAATGTTATATTCCAACACAATCTATGTATATTATTTTTACTTTGTAAGTAGAGCTTTAGAAATTATTCCAAAATTATAAATATGGCTATATATCATTCTCTAAAATATACATTTTTATTAAATATAAGGAAAAGAAAATGGGAGCATTATTTTTCCTCAAAGACTTTACAAGCCTGGAGCATGATTATCTTCAAACT
The DNA here is from genome assembly GCA_002007465.1 of Ailurus styani. NCBI lineage: Eukaryota > Metazoa > Chordata > Mammalia > Carnivora > Ailuridae > Ailurus > Ailurus styani. The sequence goes on from LNAC01000039.1 coordinate 7,259,899, forward strand.
TTGTGACTATCTGTGTATCTATGTATCTTAATTGTTTCCTGGTTAATATCTTAAATTATATAGTGTTCTACTTCGTCTCATCTCTATTTACAAATTCACATCTTAAAACTTATTACACTAGGGACTCTGGTTCCCCTTCCAAGATGCAGTGTTAGTAGGAGAAACTGCCACTTTTTATCAGCACTGTAAACTATATCATTTGAAAATCCACAAAGAGTAGAAATCTAATTATCCAGGCCCTCTGTGGCTGGAGCTGCTGGAAGCCCTAAAGCTTCTTCCTGGCAAGGTGCTGAGTGAAAGGACTGAGAGATCAGGGCACAGCTGGGAAAGGTTAGCTCTGTCCTTAGAGTACACAGACCCCTGACAAAGAGAGGGTTGAAGGAAGCATGTCATGGAGCTTTCTTGGGGGGGATAGGGTCATGTATTTGGAATACATCACATAGCACCTGTGACAGCATTGCTCGTCCCTTCTTTATTAAAATAAGCAACTTTAATTTTCCTTACTCTTTATAAGAAGAGAAATAATGGAACAATTATACATTTTTTTCCTGAATATTAGATGATGATGTTATTGAAAAATGCTTATATGGATTTTATTCACCTAGTTAACACACTGATTCATTACATAGAGGTCAAGGAAACCAGCAGTAAGAATTTCTCTAGATTAAAGTATAGCTCAGATGGGAGACAAAAAGGGAAAGGATCGTAGAAAAAAAAAGAAGTTTTAATATTCTTTGTTCCAAGAACCTTTATTTCTTCTGAAATGTGTGTGTAAAATATACATGGATATTTACATATAATACACCTGTGTGTGTGTATATATATATAAATTTATGTCAACATATTTAATACTATATATACACATTCATGTGTGTATATATGTATATATTTAATTTTTTAATGGAAAAGAGGTCATTTGATATCTTCTCTTAGCTGATCAGCTTCCATCCTTTCCTATTTGGCAGGAGTTCCCTACTGTGTGTCATCTGGTTGAAAGGAAGTAGTCTGCCTTCCACTACCAACACCAGAAGGGCAAGAATTTCTCTTGCTCTGCTCTGGCAGGCAACATGTATGCCTGTTTCTTTGCAACAACTAATCAAATGCCCCACATCAGGCCTTTGTCTCTTGATTGAATACAAAAAGAATTAGGAACATAAGAATTCTTTCAAGACTATAATAGAGACCACGTCCTACAACCTCAGAAGACCTAGCCTTACTGTTTTTCCTGAAGATACCTTTATGTTTATGATATCATAGTAATATAAACTAATTTTTTAAATTATGTAAAGAAAAGTTAACTTACTGTTGAGTTGATATTTTTCATCTATAAGGTCATTACAACTACCTTCAAAATCATGGCATATACAGATGAAATATAGAGTGTTCTATCAAAATTAGTCATCCAAAACACTAAAAATCACTCTCTAAAAGGTGTACAAAAAAGTTTTAAAATACTGAGACCCTAATAAAACAGAAATATGTAAGTACCCCAAAATATAGCAAGCACCCCTCTTTGAAGCATATATCATTGGATCTTTCATTTTTGCTACCATCTACAAATGTCCTAGTTACAAGGTGTTAAGTACTTCAAATGATTCTAATCTGTTCTACTTCCTTCTCTCAAAACAATTTGATTAAATCTAACAACATATACCAGGACCCAAGCAGATTAATTTTATTGTAGAAAATTATGTAACCAGGACCAATCATTTTCCATTAAAGTTAGGATCACAAAATTTCAAATGGATATTTATTCATGCCAATAGTCCTACCATACAATCCAAGTAAAGTCATTTTGCTATTCCCTGCTATACTTATTTTACACCTTTTCTTTACTCCTATATATAGCATAGAGTTTATGATAACAGGTTCTATGTGCTAGAAAGAATGTTAAACAAGTGAATCTCTCATACATTGCAGGTGGAAGTGTAATTGATTCAAAATTGTTTGGCTGTATCTACTAAAGCAATTCTACTTCTAGGCACATTCCCAAGAAAAAATGTATTTACCAAAACACATGTGCTAGATCACAGCAGTTTTATTCAAAATGGCCAGAGACTGGAAAGCAACCCAAATACCCATCAATAGCAAAGTAAAAAAATATGTGGTATATTTACACAATGAAATTGCACACAACAATGGAAAAGAACAATGATGCATTCACTAAGATGGATGAAAGCCAGATGCTGAAGAGTATATACAATTGGATTCCATTTCCGTGTGCAAAGTCCTAAAATCAGCAAAGCTTAGTGATGGCAAATAAAAGTCAGAGTGTCGATACAAGCCTGAGTGAGTGCTGGAATTGCTCTATTTTCAACCTGAATGGTGGTTACATAGGCATGTGCATGTGTGAAAACTCATTGAGCTACATACTTGGGACTGGTACATTTTCTATTTTGCTGTTTTGTTTTTTTTTTTTACCTATTTTGAAACAAATATAGATTTGCAACAGGTTGCAAACAATGTACAGAGAAATCATGTGCATCCATCCTCCAGTGTCCCTCAAATTTAGTATCTCATGAAACCACATCAAAATGTCAAAACGAAGACAGTGAGATTAGTACAATTGATAAAGTTTATGCAAATGCCATAAGTCATACATGTAATCTATTTTTATGTACATAGCCCAATGCAATTTTATTAATTTGTAGCCTTATATAACTACAATCATAATCAAGATAGTCAACTATTACATCACCACAAGGTTACCTTGCGCTAACAACTGATAGTCAAACACCCCTCTGCTTGCTTCCCTGTCCCTAACCCCTGGCAAATATGAATCTGTTCTTCATCTTTCTAGTTATGAGGTTATGAGTGTACATGATGGAATAATGTAATATATATCTTTTGGGAATGGCTATTTTACCCAGCATAGTTCCTTCAGATTCATCCAAGTTGTTGCATGTTGCAATAGTTTGTTCCTTTTATTGCTGAATATTCTACAGTGTTTAACCGTTTTGCTTAACCGTTCACTCATTGGAAGGCATTTGGGTAGCTTCCAGTTTTTTACTATTATGAATAAAGCTGTTATAAACATTCATGCATGAAAATAAGTTTTCAGTCTCTGAGGTAAATGCCCAAGAGTGCAATTTCTGGGTTGTGTGGTAAGTCCACTTTTAGTTTTGAAAGGAAATGACAAACTATTTCACAGAGTGTCTGTACTATTTTAAATTCCCAATATCGATGTATGAATTCTCTAGTTTCTTTGTATCCTCACCAGCAGTTAGTTTTATCACTATCTTTCATTTTACTCATTTTGATAGGTATGATATCTTATTATAATTTTAATGTACATTTCCCTAATGGTTAATGATGGTGAACATATTTTCATGTATTTATTTGTTATATCTTCTTTGTTGATACTTTATGTATTTTGTATCTCAGCACAAATGTAAAAAAAAATTCCCTTAAAAAGGAAAAAAATTCAGGCTTTGGAGGAAGACTCCATCAGTATGAATACTACTAGCTCTGCCACTTACCAGCTGAGTAAACTTAAGCAAGTTTCTTATCAGTGTCTAACAGAGATGTTGTTTTTAATGTATTTATATATTTAAAGCATTTAAAACAGTATTTAGTAAACTGTTGGGACAAAGAACATGTTAAAAAAAAAACAAAACTTTCCCAAACCCCTTTCTATTTGTCTCTTCATTCTTAGCTTCTAGTTCAGCAAATGCAAAAATTATCACATTGCTCTAAACGTATTAGACATATTTACTCATAAAATCCTCACAACAACATTATAAGTTAGTTCTACACTTTAAAGATGAAGAAATCAAGCCACAGAGAGATCGAGTAATTTGTCCAAGATTAGAAAGCTTTCAGAGACCAGACTAAGGAACTGAACCTCAGCCATTTGCCCCAGTACTTTTAACCAGTGAATAATCAAATGGGAGTGGATTTACTTTCCCGCTGCAAATCTACCCTCTGCATCTGGACTCACTTACTCTGCGTTTCCCCTTTCCACAATAAAATAAGTGCCTTGCATTCATCTAAGGCCAGTCTCTACAATTATGCTTGGAACCAATCACCATTACTTGTTCAAGGATTTTACTTCTGTGCCTGTCCCACTTCTCTTCTGCATCAGTTTCTTCTCCCTCACACCTGCATTACTACTATTAGCATAGCAACATGCCTCACGTAATATTAGCTCTCTTCTACATGTCTTATGACCTTATGTTCCTCTCTAGTTAACAACAATTTCTCTCTTCAATTCATAGCAAAATTCCTTACACGAGTCATTTATGCTTGTGGCGTCTACTTCTAAATGTCTTTCCTTTTAAAAAACTCTAAGCTTTTTCTCAGTACTCACAAGAAGAGCTCTGACGAGGGCACTTAACATGCTGTCAAAGTTAGAGCAGTCTATCTCTTAGCTCCCTTCTTTCTCAAACAGCTTTTCCTTTAACAACAAAGTTGTCTACTTCTCCACACCCCCTTGACTACTTTGTTTCATTCTCCCTTTTAGGTTCTCCTCCCTGGCCCAATGTTTTAAGGAAACCATGGCTATGTCTCATCAGTTCTTGTCTTTCTTCTCCTTTCTGGACATGCCCTTTCCCTAGATGGGCTCATCCAGACCTATGGCTTCAAATATATCTATATACTGATAATTTTAAAATTTATATCTCCAGCTATAATCCCTCTACTGAGATCTTGAATTGTATGTCCAACTTGATATCTCTACCTAAATGCTGAATTAGCATCTCAATTTTGAAACTATTAGTCAAAATTGATCACTTGATGACCACCTGCTCAACACACCATACCCTTCCCTAATCATCCAAATCTTAGCCAGTGATGCTAAGCCCCAAACTGATGTTATTTTTGATTCTTCTCTCTTTCACTCGACTTTAACACATGTCAACAAAATCTGTTAGCGACTTTCTAAAACCAAAAACAAAACAGTGATACTAAATCAAATCACAGATTACAATCTTCATTCCCACCACAATAATCCTTGAAATTCTGCAGCATCATCTATTCTTGCTTTTCCTCTTACCTCTTGAAGAAGCAGCCAGAGGGATCATTTTAAAGAATAAGTCAGGGTATAGATCTAATTAGATTATATACTTGCTTAAAACTCTCCAGTGACTTTCCAATGCATTTAGACTAAATCAAAACCCTTATCAAAGACATATTATCTAAAACAGTTATGTGAACTGATCCTTCCGATCTCTCTGAATTTAACTTCACTTTCCCCATTTTTCACAACTCTCTAGCCACAGGCGCCTTCTTGATGTTCATTAAGCATGCCCAACCTTTTTCTGCATGGAGTTCTTCTGCCCCAGACATTTCCATGACTATTTTCAACTTTCCATTCAAAGTTCTGCTCTTCAAAGATGCTTTCCCTTACCACTAAAGTCAAAGTAACCGTCTATCACCTCCTAACACTCTTTGTGCATTTATAGTCTCTTCATAGAACTTACTACCTTAAGTTACATTATAGATACTTGATTATGAGCTTTTATATTTTTTATTTCTCTTACTATACCTGTCTCACTCACTGCCCTAGAGAAAGTGATTTTCAAAGTTGTAAGGCCTTTGTTCATCATTCCATCCCCAATGTCTGTAATTTGTATGGCATTTAAAATAGATAGCCCCTATTCTCAAATGATTAGGAACAGTCTTTGGTAGATTAATTTTTTTAAGTCTATAAAGCTGGGAAACATATGATATACACACACCAAAAAAATGTGAAAAGTGTGCATTCATGTTTTCTTAATGCATGGGTGAGTCTTTGGGTGTGGATCCAATGATTGCAGTTCCCACATAAAAAAGCATCTGTGGTTATTAGACTATTAAAAATGAGCAAGCAGTTAAAGACACTTGTGAAGCCTTCTGGATGCTGAGTTGTTTAAAATTTTTATGCTGTTTTCTTCCATATTTTATAATTGTCTGATCAAAACTGATTTAACATTTACTTCTGTAGTAATTCATCTTAATATTATTAATATTTCCAAAGCTTTTATCTTAGTTTTCATAGAATTAACAACTTTGTTCCACTTGTTGCTCATATGTCATTGGTTTAACGTGACATTAATTGGTTTATTGTGACATTAATTATATAATCATAATAACAAGTACAGTTCCCATAAACAGATTTGGGCACACTTCGAGTGTTACTTAGTAACCCACTGGGAAAAGAGCAATACTACTGCATCCTTTTATACCTCACTTGAGCCTTTAACCCTTAGTTAAATAACCTGAAATCAGTGTGGGTCTTTTTGTTTATTAAACTTAATTAATATACTTTTATTAGATTTATAATTTCTGGAGTTGATTTTCATATTCCAGTCATAAGCTGAACAGTGAAGATCTGCATTTGGTCATCATCAAAAGACCCTTAGCGGCATTTATATGGATTTGTGAAAAGTAAGGTTTTCCCCAAATAATGGATTTATCTGTTTGAAACTACTGCAAACATCATATATTTAATTAGTTTCTTCTATTTTCTCAGAAGATATACGAAGCTTTGAATTCAGTTGGAAAGTCAAGACTGACAGGTAAAGTAATAACAAATATACCTGGAAGAATCAAAATTTTTTTTGTAAAGACCTATATAGCTATCTTCTATAACCTGTATATTTATCTGATGAAATATTGATATAACTAAACATTTTAAAAATTATTTTTTCCATAAGTTACTATTTATACTTAGTTTAATCATATGATGTGACTAATTTTCTGATAAATCAGTGAAAATTATATTATCCATTTGTACCATGTACAGAAATTCTGCCAGTCTGCCTACAGTAACACAAGACTTCCCTCATCAAATATTAGATAAGAGATCAATACAAGAGTATTATTATTATATTTTTTTAAGATTTTATTTAGGGGTGCCTGGGTGGCTTAGTCAATTAAGCGTGTGTGTGCCTTTGGCTCAGGTCATGATCCCAAGGTCCCGGGATTGAGCCCCCGTGGGCTCCTTGCTCAGCCAGGAGTCTGCTTCTCCCTGTCCATCTGCCTACTCCCCCACCCCCGAATTTTTTTGAGAGACAGAGAGAGAGCAAGAGCAGAGGGGGGTGGTGGGGAGAGGAGGGACAGAGAAGGGAGAAGCAGACTCCCTGGTAAAATCTCTTTTTAAAAATATTTTATTCATTTTTTTGAGATGAGTGGGGTGGGGAAGTGGAAGGACAGAGGAGGGCGAGCAGACTCCCTGTTGGGCAGGGAGCCCACAGGGCTGGAACCTGGAACCCTGCGATCATGACTTGAGCCAAAGTCGGACACTTAACTGACTGAGCCACCCAGGAGCCCCAATACAAGAGTATTATTTTAAATACTCTGTGAAACTCAATACGTAGTTCAAATTCATATATTATTAATTACTTCATTTAATATCCTAATTAGCACTCAGAAAGAGTTGCTAATGAATAAATTTTCTCCAGAAAGCATTTCATTCACACTTGTAAAATAAAGATGAAACATTAAGGAAATTGTGGGAAGGGTTCATTCAGATACATTTTTATACAGTTAATTACACAGTTAATGAGGTTTAAACATGCAGTACCATTTTAAATTTTTTAGGGGTATATTTTTTTGAAAATACCAGAATTGCTTTTGTGGGGTGGTGGTGATGATTGAAGTGTATAACAATTACTAACCATTTGGAAAGTATTAGTTCTAATCTGTAGCAGACTACTATGGTATTTGGGACTCTATCATTGAAATCATCTTGTTACAAGTTAATGTAATACATACTTCATTAAAGAAATATTATAAAATGTGAGCTTTCCTATTTATTCCAAGATAATAAGTAATTAAGTACCCAAAATGTTCCCAAACTATTTGTACTTTTGAGGAAACTATAACTCATATAACAAAAAACTTTTTAAATTTTTGTAAAAGTTGTTTCAGGTTAAAAAGTTAAATAATTGTTTTTGCTTAATTTCTTGCCAGCTATGGAAATATAAAGAGAACATTTATTTAAAAGACACTTAATTATGGTGTGTGTCAATGAAACAAAGTTTGGAGAAGGAAGACACACACTATGACCAAAATTTAACCTATGTCCTATAAGTATCTAAATTCCCTCAACAGTTCACAAAGCAACTGATTTTACACTTAAGTCTTTACTATATGAATCACTAGCTTGAAAGGATATATTTCTACATTTTAAAATGTATTCTTATGAAAGTTCCCTGATCATGTCTTCAAAGAAGTAATGTCAGCAAATAAAATCTGAGACCGCAAGCTAGGCATCCTAAAGTTTTGTCACAATGAGACTATGTCAACATAGTAGATAAAAATATGATTCCCTTTGGACTAACAATATGAATTAATTTTAAAATGGAAATTTGAAACGTTTAGAACTGGAAAGATGGTTATTAATGAACTAGTCCAAACTCTGTATTTTGAAAAAAAATATTAAAAAAAAAATGAGCGGGCACCTGGGTGGCTCAGTGGGTTAAAGCCTCTGCTTTCGGCTCAGGTTATGATCTCAGCGTCCTGGGATCGAGGCCCGCATCGGGCTCTCTGCTCAGCAGGGAGCCTGCTTCCTCCTCTCTCCTCTCTCTCTGCCTGCCTCTCTGCCTACTTGTAATCTCTCTCTCTGTGTCAAATAAATAAATAAAATCTTAAAAAAAAAAAAGATGAGCAAAAGGACCTTCAGAAATTTTCATAAGTTCAAAAAATTAGCTAAGGATAGTTTTGTGAGTTTTGGTTAAATGTTCTTTAATTTTATCGCCCAAATGATTGGACAATGAATTAGAAAAACAAACTTTCAATGGGATGTTTAACCTGTAAAATTCATTGCCCAGAGTAACCTAGGTCTGCATGGATTTTTCCAGTAATTTATCAGCATGTGCAAAAGAAAGCCATCATATCCTTCAACCATAACTACCCAACTTTCCTGCACTGTTTATTTTCTTTTTACAGTGTCAAGCAATAAGCCACATGGATATGGGAGAGAGTGATGGAAAAATTGAATATGTTTAAATTCCACTGTCATACAGTTCCTTACTTTCTTACCCACTCCCTCGTTGTTGATCAATCTGAACCTTATGCTATATTGGATTGAAATATTATAAATTTATTCTTAAGAAGTCAAACAATATACATAAAGAGTTGAAAACCTCTATATTTTCCTCTTTGAGGCATTTGCCCAGTATCCCTTCTCTAGATATAATTATCATAGTGAATTTAGTGTTAATCATCTCCAAGAGTATTTTTATCTTATATTTTTACCACAAACCTATTAGACATTAAAATATATATTATTAAAAATATATATTATTAGTATAATGTTTAAATAGTATTTTGAATTGCTATTTTAATGGGTCTACTTTTTTAGATTTTAAGCTTACTGATAAATTTTCCATTCTTTTTTTTTTGCAATGACAATGAAAAGGCCACATTTCATTAATTTATTCTCTAGCTAGATGTTTAAGATATTTCTGATTTTTCCATTACAAACAAAGCTGAAAAGAAAATACATATATGGTTTACTAGGTATATGTTTAAGAGTTGATATAATATATAAGCCAAGAAATGGAATTTCTGGATTTTAAGGTTTACAAATCTTATAATTTACTGGATGTTGTCATGTTGCTCTCCAAAATGGTTGTACCAATTTATACTCTCACTAGAAGAGTATGAGAATTCTTTTCCAACACTCAGTTTATCATATGTTTAAATATTTCAGTCAGTGTGATGTATATAATTTTTGTTTTAACTTGCATTTCTATGATTGCTGATAAAACGAAATAACTTTTTACATTTACTGGCCATTTAGGCAGCTTCCTTTATAAACTGATCATATCTGTATTTGCTTTTCATTCAGTTTCTTTCTCTTTTTCTTATTTATTTGTAAATGTTCATATTTTATGGGTCCTAATTCTTTGTGGGATATACATATAATTAGTATATATATTATATATATGACATATATAGGTGGTATATATAGGATATATGTGAGATATATATATATGATATATATGTATGTGGGACATATACATATATATGAGACATATATCTTCAATATATTGAATGTATTTATAGTATGTTTATTGTATTTATATAATAGTACCTCCCAATATATTTATAGTACCTTTTATAGTACCTTTTATTAAACAGAATATTTATTTTGTAAAAAGATTTTATTTATTTATTTGACAGAGAGAGAGACAGCGAGAGAGGGAACATAAGCAGGGGGAGTGAGAGAGGGAGAAGCGGGCCTCCTGCTGAGTAGGGAGCCTAATGTGGGTCTCAATCCCAGGACCTAGGACCATGACCTGAGCTGAAGGCAGAAGCTTAACAACTGAGCCACCCAGGATATTTAAACAGGATATTTAAAACCTAATGTATTTCTATTTGTTTTCTAACATATGCCTTTAATATCTGTTTAAGAAAATTTCCTCACTTGGGGCCATTATTATATGTCTTTATATTTGTTTGTAAAAGTTGTAAAGATTTGTATTTGTTCTCTGATTTGTCTGAAAATTATTTTTGTGTATATTTATTAAATACACCTTCCAAAAATAGATCTTCCTTTTCCATTAATATATAATTCTATTTCTGAGACACATCTTTTCCATATATGTCCAGATGTGTTTCAGCACTCTGTTACATTAATTTGTCAAGCTCTGTAATATTTTTAGTAAGTGTTCTAAGAGAGGTTAACAATAAATGTTGATATTTTGCAGGAGTAATACCTCAACACATCCTTTATTCCCTTTTTATCAAAGTACTTTGTCTATTAATGATATTTGTTTTTCTCTATGACACTTAAAATGACCTTTCAGGTTTTATGCAACAAGTATTTATTCAGTTTTTGCAGTAATTCTTCCATCAGCAATTTTTTAAATTAATGTATTTTAAATGTACAGTGTTAAAGTATACAATTGTATCCAGTTTAACATACATCTGTATCTAGGAATCCTTTACCACAATACAGATAAACATTTTTATCAACCCAGTTTGTCCCATTCCTTTTTCTATCTCTTTTCTAGGCAGTCACTGATCTGCTTCTTATCACTATATTAGCTGGCATTTTCTAGAATTTTATATACACGGAATCATATAGCATGTACTATTTTTTGCATAGCTTCTTTCATCAGTATAATGATTTTGATACTCTGATATCAAAAATTGCAAAATTTGACATTCATCCAAGTTATTGTGTACATCAATAGTTTGTTGCTTTTTATTTGAGTGTATTTCATTGCACAGATATACCACAACTTATTTATACATTCATTTGTTGATGAATATTTGGATTGTCCTCAGTTGAGGCTACTACACAAAAATTTGCTATAAACATTTATGTATAAGCCTTTATGGGAACATATGTTTAATTGTGTGGATAAATACCTAGGATTGGGACGCTGGGTCATATGATAGGTGTTTGCTTAACTTTTTACAAAATGGTCAAACTGTTTTCCATAGCAACTGTCCAATTTTATATTCCTAGTAGCAGTGTTTGAGAACTCAATTTCTTCCATATGTATACCCTTATTTGGTGTGGCTGAAACTACTTTTTTATTTTCTCAGCTTAGTTGTATAAATTCAAACATCAAACTCCTATAAGAAGTAAAAAGTTAGAAATTACCAGAGGATAATTTTCTTTGTCTAATCAGAGCACGGTCTTCCTTTTTATCTTCCTATACAGGTATATGGACTTATTTTTGTCCACCATTTCACTAATGGTATAACAACTCAAAGGCCTCTACCTTAGGTCAAGGCCCTTTTTCCAAATCCCTAACTTTCATGGACCATCTCTTTTGCCTGAGTGTGTTACTAGGTTATGGAGGCAGGCAAATCAATCCTGCTTCTCATCACCCATCCCAACCAATTCCCAATTTCCATTCCCACTCCCTATTTCCATATTCTCTCCTGCCCCTTTTGATTTTGCTCTTGAAGAAACTGAAACTAACTCATTTATTAAAATTCATTTAAACATACTAACTATTTTGGTTAGTTCTAGAGCAAATCAAAATTTCTAACTCCTAACTCCTCTAACTAAATATGTTCTTCTTACTTGCTTTGGTGTAAGCCAAATGATAAGATTAAATTAGAAAATAAATAAAAGCTTTGGAGCACCACTATTCAAAATAGCCAAGAAGAAGAAAGAGCTTAAATGTCTATTGACAGATGAATGAATAAACAAAATGTCATCATATATATAATATAGATATGATATAACATTATATATATAATTCAGCCTTAAAAAGAAAGGAAATCCTGTTACAGGCTACAATATGGATGAACTTTGAAGACATTGTACTAAGTGAAAGAAGGCAGTCACAAAAAGACAAATACTGTATGATTTCACTTTTATCAGGTATCTAATCAAATTTATATAAACAGAAAGTAGAACGAAAGGTACTGGGGCTCAGGGAAAGGGGAAGGGAAGATGTTGGTTAACAGATACAGCATTTCATATTTTTACGGTGAAAAAAATCCCAGAGTTCTATTTTACAACAATGTGATACTCAACTGTACATTGAAAAATGGTTAAGACTATAAATTCTGTGTTATGTGCTTTACCACAACAAAAATAAATAAAAGCTATCAGTAGTTTTCCTTTGTATCAATTTGAAGAAATCATCTTCCTGTTTCTTCTGAAATAGAAGATCACTAACTTTTCCCACAAATATTGGCATGCATATTTAGTGAATCTTTTGAGCAACATCAACAACAATAGTTCCACTGTGATGGATTTCTGAATACTGAATAAGGTCTAGAGAATTTTAAAAGATTTGGACTCACTGTAACCTCCACTCTCTGAAGTTCAGATGCCATTGCTCAAAGGGCAGATGAGTTTCCTACTTACCAGATGTCAGTTGAAGCATGGATTTTTTTTTTTAGCTTAAAGGCAACTCCCTCTACATTTTCTTTATTAGCAATGAAGCTCAAAGAAACTGATTCTGTGAACTATGAAAGTTTCTCTTTATGTGACAAGAGTATAAATTCAAATTTATTTTGAAACTTATCTCTAAAAGGTAGTTACCTTAGTTCACAATACTCGAGAAAAATATGGAAGCAAACAAAAGTAGACTCTACTTATTTTAAAGCAGGAGTAATATAATAGCTTTATCAGAAATATGTACATAATATTAGTAGAAATCATATGTGCAATATCAAAATAGTTGTCCTTAATATGCTATTGATTTTTTTCAGGTTCTCATTGTGAAGACAGTTACTTAACCTTCTCTGTTAACTTCTAATTAAAGGGGTATAGATGTTTTCTGGAGAAAAAAAGGAAGAGCCCTTTAAAACCATTTGGTATATTCAGTAACTTTACTCCTTTGAGTCACTTCACAGAGTACCTCTTCTGAATAGTGTCTTTTATAAATCTGAATTTATATTTTTGATTTCCTATTAGAGTTCACCCAGTAGGATATAGGTTTAAGTTAAAATTTTAAGGAGAGAGAAAGAATATTCTTGTCAGCAAAATTCTTTCCATAAACTATTTCTAGGAATCTGGTATAAAATGTTAGTATTTTCAGGCTATACAGCTTTTCTTTTTGAGAACTTGGAAGAGTAGATTTAACTCTTCAGAAACAGTGAGATCAGAACACTGAAATACAGTTTCCCACCGTATCCCTTGGACTTTCAGTTTACTTTCAAGATTGTTGTTAATACGTATACTTTAAGAGGTCATTATTCTAAGAGGTAATGCTCTTTGAGGTTTTAGAAGCCACATGACTAGAAATTTAAAAAGTATAAGATTTGTATTTGTAGCATAAAAATAGTAAAACATTTCCAATACAAAATAAAGTTAAAAAATCATATTCTTTATAATAATCCAAAAGTTGTTAATAAAGATTTTAGATCCCCCCTGAACCCCCACATCTGGTTTTACCTACATTCTAGGTGGTAGAGTGGTATTAACTTTAACTTGGAGGTGAATTTAATAGCATATCTTCTACCTTCCTAAGTGGGATAATAGGCTTAGAATTTAAGTTGAGGGTGCCTGGGTGGCTCAGTGGGTTAAAGCCTCTGCTTTCGGCTAAGGTCATGATCTCAGGGTCCTGGGATTGAGGCCCACATAGGGCTCCCTGCTCAGCGTGGAGCCTGCTTTCCCCTCTCTCTCTCTGCCTGCCTCTCTGCCTCCTTGTGATCTCTCTCCCTCTGTGAAATAAATAAATAAAATCTTTAAAAAAAAAAAAAGAATTTAAGTTGACTTCATAAAGTTGACTAAATAAAGTCAACTGTTGCAGATTGCTTCAGCATAAAATTAACTTCAGAATGATTCTCAAAATTTTCTTATAGGGAGTACATGGGTGTAACAGCATGAAGTAGGCTTGTGTTCATTTGTCAGCTTCTCTATAGATATCTCTACCATGGACAAGCCATTTATACTCACTCTTTCTTCCCTAATGAATGGATACAAAAAGAATTATCCTACCATGTTATCAGATTATTACCAGAATCAAATAATAATGTGAATAAAAGCAAGTTAAAATCATAAAATTCTGAAACTACAAACCATAATATTCAATGGCTTTATTATATTTATAAAGCAATAATGCAGAATCACACATCTTTAGAACTAGAAAGGAACAGAGAGAATTTTCTAGTTCCTTGTTATGTGATGTTTTTAGGTACAAAATATTGCATATAATTTCATGTGTATCATGTGTCCAAGAGAAGTGAAGAGACTTAACTGAGGTTACACAGAAATTTTGTGGCAGAGATGATCCTAGAGTTCATGCCTGCTGATTCACACTCCACTGTTCTATTTCCTTAGACCAGCGTTACTGATAAGCGTATATACCACAGAGCCCTGTTCATTTCAGAGATACCTCAGTAGCAAACACAAAACAGAACTCTCCCAATCCTGACACTTCTTTTTTCTGTTTTTTACACTGGGCCTCTAAATTTCCATCTTACAAAAAAAAGACTGTTTGGACATTATTGCTATAGAAGAATAACAAAATGACAGATACGAAGTGGGAAAAGTAATACAATACCAAAGTCAGGGTTTCTTGTTCATTATCATGCCCTTTCTGGAAGAAAATTATAGTTTCTAGAACTGTGAGGTTCTTTAAAAACTACAGTATCTGGTGGTCCAGGCATGTATTGCTCTAAAAAATTTACAGAAACTGAATTCAAAACTTTAAAACTCTTCAAACAGTAATTTCATGGTCTGCATGATTTCATTGGAGAATTCTACCCAAATGTTTAAAGAAAAACACCAATCTATACAATATATTTCAAAAATGGAAAAGGATATACTTCCTAATTCATTTTATAAAGCTATTGTTACCCTAATACCAAAAAGAAACAGTACAGAAGAAGAACAAGAAGAAGAAGAAGAAGAAGAGGAGGAGGAGGAGGAGGAGGAGGAGGAGGAAGGAGCCACCAACTACAGACCAATATCCCTCACGAGTATAGACTGAAAATTCCCTAGCCAAATGATGGCAAATAAAATTAAGCAGTGTGCAAAAAAATTGTACATTATGAACAAGCAAGATTTATTCTAGGAAAGAAAAGCTGGTTCAATGCAATTTACTATATTAACGGGTTAAAGAAAAATAAATCATGATTGTACCAATTGATGCAAGAAATCATTCGATAAAATTAAACATCTATTCATGATAGATGCTCTCAGCAAATTAGAAATTAGAAGGATACTTCCACAACCACAAAAAACCTACATCTAACATCATTTGTATTAGTAAAAGGTTGAATTATTTTCACCTAACACCTGAAACAATACAAGAATGCTTTCTATTATTCACCATAGTACTAGAAATTTCAGACCATGCTAGAAGGCAAAAGAGAATAAAACACATGATGATCATAAAAGAAGAAATTAACTGTCTCTATTGCAGATGGCATGAAAATCCCAAGGAATCTACAAAAACACTCCTAAAACTAATACTTGATTTCATTAAGGTCACAGAATATAATATCAACATTAAAAATTAAAAAAAAATCTATAAATGACCAGTGAACATATGGAAACCAAAATTTAAAATGAAACACTATTTGATGGGGCACCTAGGTAGCACAATTGGTTAAGCATCTGACTTCGTATTGCTCACATCATAATCTCAGGTTCGGGAGATTGAGCCCCATGTCGGGCTCTGTGCTCAGTGCAGAGTGGCTTAAGACTCTCTTCTTCTCTCTCTGTCTCTCCCCCCAAGTAAATAATTTTTTAAATGTAATATCATATGCAATCATTCAAAAATGAAATATTTAGATATTTTCTAAATAAATAATACTAAGTAAACTAAATAATAAATACTTAGGTAAAAAAACCAACTGAACATGTATAGGAATTGCATGCTGAAAATTACAAAACACTGATTAAAAAACAAAGAAGAAAAAACGGTATGAAAGCACATATCATGTTCATGGATTGGAATAAAACATTCTAAAAAATGTCAAATCTCGGGCACCTGGGTGGCTCAGTGGGTTAAAGCCTCTGCTTTCGGCTCAGGTCATGATCTCGGGTCCTGGGATCGAGTTCCACATCGGGCTCCCTGCTCGGCGGGGAGCCTGCTTCCCCCTCTCTCTCTGCCTGTCTCTCTGCCTCCTTGTGATCTCTCTCCCTCTGTGAAATAAATAAATAAAATCTTTAAAAAAAATGTCAAATCTCTTAAATTGTTATAAGTTGAAGGCAATACCTATCAAAATCCCAGCAATATATTTTATAGTTATAGACAAAATCCTACAATTTTAAAGAAAGAAAAAGAAACTATAATGGATTTTTTTTGAGGAAAAGAATAATAAAATAGGAGAAATCTCTCTGCCCAAATTTAAGATTTTGTATAGTCTTAAACCGTGCTGTTGGCAGAGCAATAAACATATACATCAGTGGAACAGAATAGAGAATCCATTAAAAAAGGTACACAAGTATACATTAATACAGATGACTTTTTACAGAAGTGCAAAAGCAATTCAATGAAGAAAAAATAGTCTTTGCCTCATATACCATAGGCAATCACCACCATCATCATCCCCATCTAAACCTCACACCATATACAACTTTAACTAAAAATAGATCAGAGATTTAAATGTAAAATGTAGAACTCTAAAACTTATACAGGAAAACAAAAGTGAAAATCTATAAAAACTAGGGTTTGATGAAGTTTTCAGATATGACTGAAAGCATGATCCACAAAAGGAGAAAAAAAAATCTGATGAATTACACTTCATTAAAATTAAAACTTGTATTCTGCAAAAGGCCCTGTTAAGAAGATGAAAGCACTGGTGGTGGGCATAAGCAAATATCTGAAAACAAGACATATAACAAAGGACTTGTATCCAGAATTTATAAAGGACCCTCAAAAGTCAACTGTGAAAAGCAAACAATCCAACTGGGAAATAGGTGAAGGACATGAGGAGACATTTCATCAGAGAGGATATATGGATGGGGGAAAAAACTTGCAAATATCTTAAACATCAAAAGCCACTAGGGAAATGCAAATTAAAACCATGATGAGATATCTTGAAATATTTTAGACAACTCAAATAGCAAAATAGTGACTATATAAAATGCTGGCAAATATGCAATAAAGCAATCTCTCATACTTTCTTAGTGGGAATGTAAAACAGTAGAGTCATTCTGAAAAATAGTTTGTTTCTTTGGAAAACTAAACACTTATCATATGACTCAAGAATCATACTGCTGGGGGCACCTGAATGGAATAGTAGTTTGGGTGATAACTCTTGTTATGAGGTCGTGATCTCATGGTCTCATGATCTCATGATCTCATGATCTCATTGGCCCCTCCTCAGGCTCCGTGGTGATTGTGGAGTCTGCTTAGGATTCTCTCTCTCTGTCTCTCTCTCTCTCTCTCTCTCCCTTTTCCCCTCCCCACCAAGATAAATAAATCTTTAAAAAAAATCATACTGTTGGGCATTTTCCCCAGATAAATAAAAATTTTTATTCAGGGTGCCTGGGTGGCTCAGTTGGTTAAGTGACTGCCTTTGGCTCAGGTTGTGATCCTGGAGTCCTGGGATTGAGTCCCACGTAGGGCTCCCTGTTCAGCAGGGAGTCTGCTTTTCCCTCTGACCCTCTCCCCTCTCATGCTCTCTCTCACTTCTCTCTCAAATAAATAAGTAAATAAATCTTTTTTTTTTTTAAAGATTTTATTTATTCATTTGACACAGAGAGAGAGATTACAAGTAGGTAGGCAGAAAGGCAGGCAGAGAGAGAGGAGAGAGGAGGAAGCAGGCTCCCTGCTGAGCAGAGAGCCCGATGTGGGCCTCGATCCCAGGACCCTGGGATCATGACCTGAGCCGAAGGCAGCGGCTTTAACCCACTGAGCCACCCAGGCGCCCCAATAAGTAAATAAATCTTTAAAAAAAATACATGGCTTAAATAATTAAAAAATGTTTTATTCAAACAAAAACCTGTATATGAATGTTCATAACAGCTTTATTTGCAACAGAAAAAAAAAAAACAAACAAACAGGAAATACCTAAAATGTTTCCCAGTAAGTAATGGGTAAACAAAATGTTATATCTATATCATGGAACACTACTGAACAATAAAAAAACTAAAGGATTATTTATTTATTTTAAAGATTATTTATTTGAGAGAGAGAGAGAGGGCAAGAACAAATGGAAGGGGCAGAGGAAAAATCTAAAGCAGTCTCCACACTCAGCATGGAGCCAATGTGGGGCTTGATCTCACCACCCTGAGATCACAACCTGATCTGAAACTAAGAATTGGACACTTAACCAACTGTTCCATCCAGGTGCCCTAGGACTACTTATATAGACAACAACTTGGATAGATCTCAAAGGCATTATCCTGAGTCAAAAGTTCACATAATATGATTTCATTTCTATAACATTTACCAAATTATACACATAGAAAGTAGATTAGTGGTTGCCAGGGATCAGGGGTGGTTGAGGGACAGGGATAGCTATCAGAATAAAGAAGTAGGAAGAGGTACTTGATTGCAGTAGTAATTACACTACTATTCATATAAGTCACATAGAACCTTCTAGAAATAAAATGTTATTTGAGCTAGATTTAAATAGATAGTCAATATGTGAGATTTCTATATACCAGCAATAAACAGTTGGGAATAAAGTTAAGAAATAATACCATTTACAGCAACATTAAAAAACATGATAGGGACATCTGGGTGGCTCAGTCTGTTAAGTATCTGACCCTTGATCTCAACTCAGGTCTTGGTCTCAGGGTTGTTAGTTCAAGCCCCATGATGGGCTCCATGCTGGGTGTGAAGCCTACTTAAAAGATAAATACTAATTTAAAAAAATGATATATAATCAGAAATACACTTAAGATCTACATCCAGGATCTCATACTAAAAATCTTCAACACTATAGAGAAAGATTTAAGAAGACCTAACTAAATGAAGATATATCATGTTCATTGGTTGGAAGACTCATCATTAAGATGTCAATTCCGTACAAATATGTGTATAGATTCAATGTCATCCCATTCAAAATCTCAGCAGGATATTTTTTGTAGAAACTTACAAGCTTATTCTAAAAATTATTGGGAAAAAAGGGCCTAAAATACTCAAAACAACCTTGAACAATATAACAAATTTAGAGAAACTATATTACCTATTTTAAAGCTTATCATAAAGCCACAGTAATACAATGTTGTAGTATTTTCCTGCAAATAGACAAATAGATCAATAGAATGAAGAGCGTTTTAAAAAAATGGTCTCATACATGCATGACCAATTACATTTTTTGGCATATATGCCAATATAATTCAATGAGGAAAGGGCAAACTTTTCAACATATGGTGCTGGAACAATGGGATATTCATACATTTAAAAACAAAACCAACCATCAGTTTGGTTCCCAGAGTTCAGAGTCTCACAAGTCTTGTCTCCCTCTCTGATTTCTTCCCAGGTTTCCCTCTTTCCCCTGTGGTCCTCTGTGCTATTTCTTATGTTCCACATATGTGTGAAACCATATGATAATTGTCTTTCCCTGCTTGACTTATTTCACTTAACATAATCCCCTCCAGTTCCATCCATGTCGATGAAAATGGTGGGTATTCATCCTTTCTGATATTCCACTGTATATATGAACCACATCTTCTTTATCTACTCATCTGTTGAATAGCATCTCAGCTCCCTCTCCACAGTTTGGCTATTGTGAACATTGCTTCTATGAACATTGGGGCTAGAGAAGGGGGTGGGGTGGGGGGATGGTGTGACCAGGTGATGGGTATTAAGGAGGGCACATATGGTCATGAGCACTGGGTGTTATATGCAACTAATGAATCATTGTGCACTATATCAAAAACTAATGTTGTACTATATGCTGGCCAACTGAACACAGTAATAAAAAAAAGAAAAAAGAAAGTAGCAGAAAAGCTGGGTGTGGGGGTGGGACAGACAAAACCGACCAATGAACAAATGTCTTGATCTCTATCTTGTATGTATAAATAATTTGAGATTTTAGGTATAAAAATAAAAGTGAGAAGATCTCAACATAAGCATTTGTAAAGATGATCAACATCATTAGTAACAAGAGAAATGCTAATTAAAAACATAATGGGATACTATTTCAAATCTATTATAATGGTTAAAATTTCAAAGATTGGCAATATTGATAAAGAGAAAATATGGAACCACCAGAATTTGGATAATGGTTTTTATGAGTGTCTCACTTTACAGAAAAAGAAAAGGCAGTTTAATATAAAGTTAAAAACATATTACTCCTTTGACCCATCTACTCTACTTTTAAATAAATGGAAAACATACATCCACAAAAATAGTAATAGAACTAAAAAGAACTAATAGAACATAGAAAGGTTAGTCATAATAACCAATAAATAACAAAACAATCAAATATTCAGCAATGGGAAAATGAAGAAAAAAACTGTAATACATTCACTTAGTGTAATAGAATCCTGCTCAGCAATTAAAAGGAATGAACCACTGACACATACAATAACTTGGAAAGCCTCAAACACATATGTTGATGAAAGAAATCCAAGAATGAAAGAGCTCATACTTCATGATTTAGATTCCAAGAAGTTCAAAAACAAGCAAAAGTAGCATGTGAGTATAGCAGTTGACTTTGGAATGGGGGAAGAAACTAATTGGAAAGGGCAAGGGAAAACAGTCTGGGATAAAAGAAATATTCTATATCATGTTCATGATGGCTCTATGGGTATTTCCCTGAGCTCACTGGACTGAATACTTTAAATGTGGAAATTTTGTTGTATGTAAATTAAACTAAAAAAATCTTTTAAAAAGCAAAAAAATATCTTTTTATAGGTAATCATTGAACATAAACTGTTGACTGAATATTTATTAAATAAACCTCTATTCACTATTTTGATTAGTAACATTGGTTTGGGAAGGCACTACATTTCAATTTGGTAATTACCCTGTCTTAAACGTGAAAAAAGAAAAAGATTCTCTGCATTCAAATGAATAATTTATATATATTCAAATTACTGAATATGACATGACACATTTGGTAAATATTTTATTTCCTTTTCTTAACAGGCTCCACAAAACAGACTAGGCCAGATGGAACAATCATAGAACAGAAAAAGAACACTGTACTTGAAGGTAGACAACCTAAGTTTCCTTCTAGCTTTTGCATTTTATGATTCTATTTGGCAGAAGTTCCCAGCTGATTATCACTGCTGAGGTTTCCTAACACTAGAAAATATAACAATGAATCTTGGATCACTGAAAAAATAAAATTGAAATTAAAAAAAATACAGGGAACCATCAATACACATAGCAATGGCCTAATGTCCTCTGGCCATCTTGGTTCTTAACTTCAGGATAGTAAACAAACAAACAAACAAACAAACAAAACAAAACAAAACAGACAAACAAAAAAACCCCAAACCAAAACAAAACAAAAACACTGGTATTTATCATAAAACATGACTATTCTTGTTCCTCTTTCTCCTTCAGTGTTTTGAATTTGTTGTACCCTTGTTTTGAGATGCAGAAATCACTTTTCTCTTTCATTTTTAAAGCTCTTATGAAACCAACTACATGTTTCAGTGCCACCTTTTAAGCAGCTGACATAAAGCCAAAGTGACAGGGCAGAAATACGAATGCCATCCCTTTTTCCTTTTGCTCCCTATTACATAGAAACACCCCCACAGTGTTTCACTGATCATTTCTTTTCAAATTCTGACATCTTGCAAAATTAATGATTGTGTAGCTTTAAAAATGTAAGACTTTTACTAACTCTACATTTTAAATGTATTTGCTTTAATGCATTATCATACAAAGGTAAGACAATTATATGTATATATGTATATGCACACATACATATATAATGTTGGTGCATATTTACATGCATAAAAATATATCAATTAGATAATCATTTATTTTTATAGTCTTTCATCCATTCAATATATAATATTTTTAGCTATATACAAGGTTTATGCTAAGTACTGGGAATGTGATTTTAAGGTAGTCTACATCTTAACAATAATAATAATAAAGGTTTATACCCATGCTTGATACTGTTCTAAATTCTTTGTCTTGTTTATAGTTGATTAATTGCTGTAATCCTACAAAAGAAACTATTATTTAGTTAAAATTCAGATACAAAGACAAAGAATAACTAAGCCAATACTATATAGCTAGGAAAGAGTAGAGCCAGAATTTCAACCCAGGGGGTCTAGCTCCAGAGTAAAGGATGTGTAACTGCTATACCATGCTTTCCTGTTCTTATATCTTCTCTTATACATAAAAGATACTGAGTAGTTATAAGGGGGATGAAATAAACATATATAACTGAAAATGTATTTCCCTCATACTGCCCAAGATATTTCACTTAGTTCTTCTCCTATTAGAATTAATAACTCTAAATTATTTTTTAACCAACCTCTATTTTAACAATGGAAGTAAATCTAGGAAAGCTTAAGTGTAAGTCCATTCTTTTTTCTTCTAATATGTGTCTGAGATCAGGTAAGAGAAGAAGTGAAATTTTAATGGGATGAATTGGCTTGATGAAGAAAAAGTCATATATCATATCCATTGTTATATGACTAACAGGATTTCGCTGTGGGAGGAAAATACTTTGCATCATGTTGAAAAAGATTTGGCCATGTGACTTCATTGGGAAAATTGAATATGAGGGAAGTATTATGCGTCATGCATGGCAAAAGCTTAAAATTTATTTCATAGTTCTGCAATTGTTCCTTCCATCTGCCATGAGAAGGTATCCTAAGTAAGGACTATTTCTCTGGTTTCGTTCAAATAATGAATAAGACACTCAGTGATGTTCAGGTCACATATAACACAAGAGCGAAAGAAATATTTGTTGTTATAAGATAGTGAAACTTAGATTTATTTGTTACCACAAAACAATGTCACAAAATCTAAAGTATACAATAGATTTATATTTTCATATTACTTATCTAAATTCTCTAAATAGAGACCACTATTCAAAATTCTTCAGTTTCAAGTGATGGAAAACCACCTGAAAATATTTGGTAAGAAAAGGGCATGACTCTTAAAAGTAAGAGTAAAAGCTGAGTGTTACAAACAAGTAATGCCAAGACCCTGAACATCACCTTAAACCATTCTCAAAATCTTGTCTCTATCTTTCTGCATATGTCAACTTCTCTCTATTTTGGGGTCAGTGTGTGTGTGTGTGTGTGTGTGTGTGTGTGTGTGTGTGGTCTCTTACTTTATACCAAATTTTTCTACAGACCATGAAGTTCTGTAAAGAACTTTAAGAAGTTCTCTCCTAAAAAATGCCACCAAAAACAAACAAAAAAACCGTGTTTCCTTCAGTTCCTCAGTTTTGGTCCAAATGGTTCTGGGAAAGAAATCTGGATGTGTCATACTTTATCTTGGATCACTCTAATGCCAATCAACTATTTCTAGTCATCAACACTGTATAAAAACATGGTAGTTCCAACATGAACTACACAAGAACACTGAAAAGTAGAATGAGAAGCATCCAGAAAAGAGGGATGCTGAACAGACATTTAGATGCTGACCATTAAAATCCTTACAGACAACATGAAGATCCTACGAATATGGGAAGAGGAAAGCAAGATAAAATATAAAGGAGAGATGAGGATGTCAAAAAATCTATTTAAAATTTTTATATATAACCAACATGCAACACTATTTCATTTATTAAAACATAAATGAATGGAATGAATGAGATATGTCAGTTATTGTCATATATCCTGAGAATATAAACATATAAGACAAAGAGCTTAAAATCACATCTAATATGCAAGAAAGCATATATATATATATATATATATATATATACTTATTTATTTATTTATTTCACAGTTTTAAAAATTATAATAAAAATCTTAGGTTGCTATGAGTACTCAATCACAGATCCCAAATGTTACCCAAAAATTTGCCTAAAGCAGCAGTAGCCTGAGGATAAAGAAGTCTTAGAAATATGAGAAAGGAATGACATCAACAAGAAGGCAGAATAAGAAGTTCTGGTCCTCATTCCTGCACAGAAACACCAATATGAATAACCATCCACATATGAGAATACCTTCGTGGGAGCCTAGAGTCTGGCTGAAAGATTCCAGCACTCAGGAGGATGCACTGAAGAGGGTAAGAAAAGCAGTTTCACTTTCCTTGCATCATCTGTTTCTCCAAATGGTACAAATTGGTGCTGAGATAGACTACACTTGGCCTGTGACTCTCCCATGAGAAAAAGTGAGTGAAGTGAGCACCTGGCTTCCCCCAGTTTGTGGAACACTGTCCACAGAGAGACCTGCTTCTATCCCATCCCATCCAAAATACTGAGGGGATTGGCATTGCTGAATTGTCTGGAGGCAACTATTAGCAGCGAGAAAGCAAGGAAAAGGGCAAGGGACTCAAAGAAACTGGCGCATGGATCTCAGCAGCCAGTCATGAATCCTAGTAACTGGCTCATGAATTGCACCGAGAGGTTCACACACAAACTCCACAGGACAACTATAGAATCTCCAGTTACCCAACACCTACTCCCAGTTCTGAAAATGGCACATACAAGCTTTTGCAGAGAGATGTGGATCTCAGTAGCAGTTGCAAATCTTAGAAGCTGGTTTGACTCTGCCAGGTTGGCAGAAGGAATACAACTTTAACAACTTCAGGACACTGCCTTAAGGAAAATAAATGGGAAGCTCTTAGCAACCAACCTGATTTTGTAGGATGGAGAGATTGTTCACAATCCTAAGACTCCCTCCCCACCACCCCCATGCTAAAAGAGAATTAGAGGAGTGGAGCAAGCACAACCATAGAAAAGTTCTGAAATCCTGAGAATCCCTAACCAGGCTGATGAGTAAAGATTTTTCTCTCCCAAAGCCAGTCAAGTAAAGACTGGAGGAGGTGACTAATGTTTAAACTAGAATACAGTAATGCAAATCTTTCATGAACACAAAAAACTTCAAGAAATGAGAACACCACCAAAGGCATAAATAAAACCATTGCCTGTGGTCATAAACCTGGGCTCAATGCAGAGAGAGCACACAAAATGCCTTTCTCCTAGATACTCTGTGGAAGTGGTTCAACTGGATACTTCCCCAGTTGCTCCTGGGATCTGGCTTCTAATCAGTCTCCATCTAGGTGCTGACTGTGTTCCTCTCCTTTAGGACAGTCTTAGCATACCTTCAATTATTGGGAGCCACTAAAAACAAAGACCATGACTTGAACAATCAGAGTGTTGAGAGCTAACTAGGAGTTGAGGCTGGACTAATAGATGAGATTCATGTCCTACATGAGAACAATCTGTCATGACTGGGAAAAGTGTCTGTTTTGTTAATGCACAGAAATCAACACAATGAGTGAGTGAAGAAAAATGAAGAAACAGGAGGATATGTTCCAAACAAAAGGACGAAATAAACTTCCAGAAACAGATCTTGATGATATATATATATATATATATACACATATATATGTGTATATATATATTTATATATATATATACACATATATATATGTGTATATATATATTTATTCAATACATATAAATAAAATAACAGTCATAAAGATATCCTCCAAGGTCAGGAGAGGAGTGCATGAACAAAATGAGAATTTAAACAAAGAGATAGAGAATATTAAAAAGTACCAAACAGAAACCACAGAGCTTAAGAATACAATAACTGAAAAATTTGATAGAGGACTTCAACAGCAGACCACATGAAGTTGAAGAAAAGGTCAGCAGACTCAAACTCAGTGCAATGGAATTCATACAATCAGAGGAGAAAAAAAGAATAAGGAACTAAAAATAGCTTAAGGGACTTATGGGATACCATCAAAAGAACAAATATATATACAAAATATGAGTTGCAGAAAGGGAAGAAAGACAGAAAGAGGTGGGAAGCTTATTCAAAGAAATAAATGAAATGGCTGAAAACTTCCACAATTTGGGGAAAGAAATAGACATCCAGACCCAAAATGCCCAAACAGTACCAAATAAGAAGAATCTAAAGAGACCCACACTGAGACACATTATAATTAAAATGTCAAAAGTTATAAGATGTTTTATGTTAGCTTCATGTAACCACAAAGCAAAAGACATATAATATATACACAAAAGATAAAAGGAAAGGAATCAAAGCATACACTAAAGCAAATACTCAAATCTCAAAGAAAATAGCAAGAAAAGAAAAAAAGGGACAAAGAAATTACAAAAGAGTGGCAATTTTAAAAAATGGCAATAGTAAGTCCATATCTCTCAATAATTACTCTAAATGTAAATATATTAAGTTCTCCAATCAAAATACACAGAATGGCTGAATAAATTAAAGAAAAAAAAGTTTCAACTATATGGCTGCCTGCAAGAAACTCATTTGAGCTTTAAGGACAAATATAGATTGAAAATCAAGGAATAAAAAAATACATTGCCTGAAAATGGAAACCAAAGGAAAGTAGGGTAGTTATATCAACAAAATAGACTTCAAGCCAAAAACTGTAATAAGAGACAAGAAAGTCATTATCTAATTATAAAGGGATAAATTCATTGAGAGGATAACATGATTATAAATATTTATCCACCCAACATCAGAAAATTTAAAAACATAAAGCAAATATTCACAGATCAGAAGGGAGAAATAGAGAGCAATATAAAAATAGCAGGAACATCAATACCTAACTTTCAACAGTAGATAGATTATCCAGATAGGAAATCCATAAGGAAGTATTGGACTTAAACTACATGTTAGACCAGATGGACTTAACAGACTTACACAGAACATTCTGTCCAACAGCAACAGAATGCACATTCTTGAGTAAAAAACCTAAGACTATATTTCAAGAAACTGAAAAAGGAAAAAACAAGCTAAGCACAAAGTTAGCAAAGGGAAAGAATTAACAAAGATCAGAATGGAAATAAATAAAATAGAGACTAAAATGATAATGGAAAGATCAATGAAACTAAAAGCTGGTTTTTTTGAGACGATAAAATTAAAAAAAAACTTTAGGTACATTGGTGAAGGAAAAAGAGATAAGACTCAATAAATAAAATAAGAAATAAAAGAGGAGACATTACATGTGTTAACACAGAAACACTAAGGATCATAAGGAACTACAATGAACAATTATACACTAGCAAATTAAATTACCTAGAAGAAATACATGAATCCTTAGAAACATACAACTTACCAAGAATGACTTGTTGAAGAAATTAAGAAAAAAATCTGAACAAATCGGTTACTAATAAGGAGATTGAATTAGTAATCAAAACCTCCCAATAAACAAAAGTCACTATCAGGTGGCCTCTGGTGAATTCTACCAAACATTTAAAGAAGAATTTAATACCAATCCCTCTCAAACTCTTTCAAAATACTGAAGGAGAGGAAACACTTTCAAAAACATTTTATGAGGCCAGATTACCTTGAGAACAATGTCAAACAAGGACACTGCAAGAAAATATATTATAGGCCAATGTCCTGATTAATACAGAAGCAAATATCCTGAACAAAGTATTAGCTAACCTAATTCAAGAGTACATTAAAAAGATCACATGCCAAATAAATCCAATTAAAAATGGACAAAAGACCTGAATAGACATTTCTCCAAAGAATATACACAAATGGCTAAAAAGTACATTAAAATGTGCTCAAAGAAATGCAAATCAAAACCACGAGATGAGATTTCACATTTGTTAAAATGGCAATTATCAAAAAGAAAAACAAATATTGGTGAAAATCTGGAGAAAAAGGCAGCCCTTGTACCCTTGTTTTTGGGAATGTAAATTGGTGCAGTCATTATGAAAAACAGTATGAATGTTCTCCAAAGAAATATAGCTTTATCTACCATATGATCTACCAATCCTACTTTTAGGTATATATATCCAAAAGAATTAAAATCAGGATCTCAAAGAGAGATCTGTACCCCTATGTTCATTGGAATATTACTCACCACAGCCAAAATATGCAAACAACCTAAGTGTCTATCGACCAGTGAATGGACAAAGAAGATGCAGTATATACATACAGTGGAATATATACAGCCTTAAAAAGAAGAAAATCCTGTTATTTGTGACAGCATGGATTTACTTGGAAGGCATTATGTTAGTGCAATAAGACATAGAAAGACAAAGCTGTATGATTTCCCTTGTATGTGGAATATAAAATAGTCAAACTCACAGAAGCAAAAAGGTGATTAAACAGGGGCTGTCAAAGAGGGTCAGTGGGGAGGTGATGGTTAAAAGCTGCAAAGTTTCAGTTATACAAGATATATAAGTTCTATAGATTTACAGTTCTAATTTACTTGGCCTCTCTGAAGATGTTACTCTACTGATCATACCTTCTCAAAATATTCTTCTGACTTATTTCAGCTACGGCTCCTAATTTTGCTCCTACTTATTTTGGCCATTCTCTTTTCTTCTATGGATTTTTCTTCTTCCACCTAACCATGAAATATTGGGCTTTTCCCCAAAGTTCCATTTGGCAAGTTTTCTCACTCTACAAATAGTTTTTCAATGAGCTCACTCCCTTGGCTTACACTGCAGAACACCTGCTAATGATTTACAAATCTATGGATCCGTCCAGATCTCACTTCTCACCACTTGAAGACATAAGGGAAGAACTCCCTTCCAAGGGGTGATTGCAAAGAATTTTCAATCTCATATCTAATCTTACAGCAAGCCCTACAGAAAAGAAATTACTTATTTTCCTATACTACCACAAAAGTCCTTCCTTTAAATATTAGCCCCAAGGGACTTCCCTTGACTCGTAAGTCCTCCAAGATGTGGAGTTGTGACCAACTTTTCCCAAATTGCGTGGACTAAGAATTGGGGGAGGTGTTTTCTTGCAGAAAAGTGGAAACGTTTGAATAGAACAGTGAATGACTGCTGGGCAGGCATAAATAACAGGTGCCCCCTGCACACTGTGATACCACCAAAGACAGCTACACTTTCTAACTCCTGACAGCCAAGATTTGAGTGAGAGAGAGAAGTTAAAGAGGCAGGTGACAAACCTCAGTGATTATTGAGGGAACATGAGATTTTGAAAAAGAAAAAGGACCAAGACAAAAAAGCAGTTTGTCAAGTATGTCTTGTGTAAGGACATGGAGAAAGGGCAGAAATATCCATACAAGTATGAATAGGCAGATGAAGCTAAAAGCCAAGGGAAAGAGTCAGACAGTACAGGAGATGAGCAGGAAGCTAAAACAATAAACCGAAGAAGGGGATATAACAACCGGTGCTTTCAGACTTTGTGTAAAAAGCAGAAAAGGACAATTTTGCAGTTGCAAGAATTCAAAAACTAAGAGACTGGCAAACTATGACATAACAAAACTACATGGTAGAATAAGATGCAATCAAAAGATTGGACTGACATAATAGCCAAAATATGGAAAGAACCTAGATGTCCATTAACAGATGAATGGATAAAGAAGATGTGGTATATATATATACAATGGAATACTATGCAGCCATAAAAAGAAACAAAACCTTGCCCTTTGCAATGACATGGATGGAACTAGAGGGTATTATGCTAAGCAAAATAAATCAATCATAGAAAGACAATTATCATATGATCTCTCTGATATGAGGAATTTGATGGGGAGGACGGAGGTTCTTGGGGGGTAGGGAGGGAAAAAATGAAACAAGATGGGATCGGGAAGGAGACAAACCATAAGAGACTCCTAATCTCACAAAACAGAGGGTTACTGGGGGGTGGGAGGGTAGGGATAGGGTGGATGGGTTATGGATATTGGGGAGGGTTTGTGCTATGGTGAGTGAAAGGTGTAAACCTGATGATTCACAGACCTGTACCCCTGGGGCTAATAACGAATGAATGAATGAATGAATGAATGAATGAATGAATGAATAAATAGCACTAGTGTTTTTGATGTCTTAGCTATTGGAGAAAAAAAAAAAAAAAAGATTGGACTGAACCTATGTGTTTGACCATTGATTTAACTGCTTCAGAACCAGGAATTGATTCTGCTGCTAGAGGCCTGTCTAGTGAATTGTTAGCATAATTACATGTGTTCGGACTCAATTGTGGCAGGCCATTTTATGTTCTGCTTAATAGTAAGGTTTTATTCAGATCAAAATTCAAAGGATGCAAGTCAATAAAGAGGAGATGTCTGAGGTTGAGGAATAAGTAAATATAAAATCGAGGGGCATTTAGGTCAATGATGCTAACAACCCTTCAACCCTTAGGGGCTAAAACCTCAGGCTTTACATTTTTCATGGATAATCAAGAATTAATATAGTCCAGTAGGTATTTTTGATTAGGATATTATAGGGGGCCATCCTGAATAGTTGTAATTGGTATTTTATTTATATATTTTATTTTAAAGGCTTTATTTATTTCAGAGAGAGAGAGAGAGATCACAGGTAGGGGAAGGGGCAGAGGGAGAGAAAGAATCTCAAGCAGACTCTGTGCTGACCATGGAGCCCTACACAGGACTGGATCCCAGGACCCTGAGACCATGACATGAGCCAAAACCAAGAGTTGAATGATCAACCGACCAAGCCACCCAGGTGCCCCTGGAATTAGTATTTTAAAAGGAAGTCCATAAGAACAATTCAGGCTTAGGTCTAGAGATGTGACTAGTGAAACAGACTGACAGGGGGTGGATTGTGCTATTGTAAAGTTTAAGATCTTCTAAAGACTAGTTTGGCCACGTAACTGAGAAGGGGGATATACCCAACACTTAGTATGCTTTAAGATTATGAGCTTGTTGGTTCAGTGAGGCTTACATAAAAATAATTTTTATGATTTTTATAATGTGTCATGGTTGATAATTTTACATCAGGAGTTGAGGCTAGGAAAGCAAAGGTCAGGAACAGAAGGGAAAAGGGAAGAAGGACGAAGGGTAGTTCACAGTGGTTGGGGCTAAATCAGGAAAGAAGATGGGTGAGTAGCAGGGAATGTAGGAAGTCATAAATACATTTTATAGGTTTTTTAATGGGACTTATGGTTGTGGATAATTCTACCCAGAATAAGTCCCACTGTTCCAACTTTTGAGTTGAGGTCCTCGTTGAGGTAAACCCAGCTGTGAAGCTGATAATATGATGAAAATTAATACCCCTAGAGGGCTAAGGTCATTATGGGGAAAGAGTGGGTAAATCCAGCTGAAGGGCTGAAAACATCAATGTAAAATCATGCCTATGTTCTTGGAGAAAGTTGGATGTGATTAAGATCTTATCTACAATTATATTGTGCCAAGGCAGGGCTCTAAAAGTACTCCTGTAGATAGCTAGATAGAAGTGTATGGTCCCCCTTCAAAAGGTCAGTATAAAGAAGGACTCCTGAACAGAACAAGGCAGGCATAAGCGGGTTTGGGCTGGGTTAAGTGAGACAGAGTGTAAGTTGACCATTCACTAGCAGTTGGAAGTGGGGAAAAATTCCACAGCCTGTGCTGGAGGGTTGCAAGATTCAAATTTCTTGCTGCTACCAAAAGAGGGAGTGTGTGTGAACTTTCTGATCATTGTGCCCAGATTGTACAAAAGAAGGGGAAGACAGATGGGCTTGAAAACTGTCAGTGATCAAATATAAAAAATAAAGTCAGATTCTCTATTAAGAGTGTTCTACTACTATTATAGGGCTTTTGGTTTTTTTGGGGTTTTTTGTTTTTGTTTTTTAGATTTTATTTATTTATTTGACAGAGAGAGAACAGGACAGCACAGGTAAGGAAACAGCAGAGGGAGTCGCAGAGGGAGGGGGAGAAGTAGGTTCCCCCCTGAGCAGGGAGCCCAATGTGGGCTTTCGATTCCCAGGACCATGGGATCATGACCTGAGCTGAAGGCAGTCTTTTAACAGCTGAGCCACCCAGGCGCCCAACTGTTATGGTTTTTCAAGGATTTAAAAAATATATATGAACATATACAGATTAATTCCTTTTTTAAAAGATCTTTTTTTAAAAGATTTTATTTATTCATTTATTTGAGAGAGAGAGAGAAGAGCATGCGTGGGGGGAGCAGACTGCCCACTGAGCAGGGAGACTGACAACAACAGATAACCTGGGCTGGATCCTAGGACCTTGGGATTATGACCTGAGCCAAAGGCAGACACTTAACCCTCTGAGCCACCCATAGCCACAATTAATTCCTAACTGTAAATGGCATTTTAAATATTGTGATTTGGAATAACAGAGGAGTGTATAATATAATATAATAAAGTAAAACTTTTCATAATTAACAAAGGTTTATAGACTAATAGAAAAACTAGTAATACCCAGAAATTGAAGCTGCTAGAAACTAAGAGATTTACATATGAGTGAACTTGTAATAATAAATTAAACCTTACTTCCTTGAAGTTACTTTCAATTCAAGGACTAAAGGAATTCAGATAGGATAAGAAATAATAGTTTAACCTTTTCAGGAACTAGTCTTAAAACATTTTTTTTTACTATAAAAATAACCAACAATTTTCCCCCATTGTTTTAAACTTAGATTCTGTCCACCTCTGGTTGTTTTTTGTTTTGTTTTGTTTTGTTTTGCTTTTTTAAATAGTTGTTAAAACTGCATTGGGTACCATTTCCACCCAACAGATGCAGGAAATACTGGAACTCTTTTAACAAAATCTGTATCCCAGAGATTTCCTTCTGAATATTGCAGACCTAAGCAATTCACATAGGCTAAAATTTAAAACAAAGCAAAAGAAAACAAAACCCTTTTGGCATTTAACCCATGAGTTACAGATTAAAATTTTTAAAAGTAGAATAATATAAATAAATAAATAAATAAATAAATAAATAAATAAATAATAAAAGTAGAATAATAAACTTTGTGGTTATGTTTTTAACTGAAAATTTTTATATTTGAAAGTCCATTTGGTGATAGAAATGATTTGTTTCTATAATTATCTAAACCACGTACCACAAACAAAATAATGGCATTTTTATAGAGACATACCTAGTTAATGCTCATAAATAAATTCCTTAGCCATTAACCAAATGACCCATTTTAACATTTTGCTGAATATATTCATGTCATTATACCCTGGCATTGTTGACTGTGAACTCATTACTTGTGCCAACAGCTCACTAGATAGGCCTGTTAGAAGCAGAATCAATTTCTGGTGCCAAAACACATCAGTTGTCAAGATAGACCAGATAATCTAATACTTTGATCTCATTCAATTCTTTCAGATGTGTATAAATATATTTTGGAATTAGTTTTCAAATATAAAGCACATGACATGTGAAATAGACTCTGAATTGCCCCAAAACTTGGTAGAATAAATGTTGACTCAATATGAAAAGTATATGTGATTCTCTTTCTTTCTCTTTTTAAGAATCACTTATTTATTTGAGAGAGAGTGCAAGGCAGATGGAGGGACAGAGGGAGAGAGAGGGAGAATCCTCAAGCAGACTCCCCAGTGAGTGTGGAGCCCAATTCGGGGTTTGATTCCAAAGTCCTGAGATCATGACCTGAATTGTTGGCAAAACCAAGAGCAGGAAGCTTAACTGACTGAGTTACCCAGGCATCCCTGTAATTCTCTCTTAAACCACAATTTGAACAAGGTTAAATTTCTTTTCTTTTTTTTTTTAAGATTTTATTTATTTATTTCACAGAGGGAGAGAGATCACAGGAGGCAGAGAGGCAGGCAGAGAGAGGGGGGGAAGCAGGCTCCCCGCTGAGCAGGGAGCCCGATGCGGTCCTCGATCCCAGGACGCTGAGATCATGACCTGAGCCAAAAGCAGAGGCTTTAACCCACTGAGCCACCCAGGCGCCCACAAGGTTAAATTTCTTGACCAATCCTAAAATATCACTGAGTTCTCTCTTTTCTAATATAAAAATAAATCTGCTTAAATTTATACTTAGAAAATCCAATAATCATGAATGTTCTTAAGTAGTTGATTTAGTATCTTATTTATTTATACCTTCTCCTCATTCAAAAAATAAATACAAAGAAATTGAAATGACTGATCATGTGCTCTTCAGTATGATTAGGTAACATACACAAAAAGTGGCCTATAAGGATTTTATCTGTCACTACAAAAGTCCTATTTTACACACACACACAAAAAATAAACAAATTGTTAAAAAATATCTATAGTGAATTCTCCTGGACACCCCCTGTGGAAGTACAACATGGATTTTTCTTGACTATTTCTTACCAAATCCTTCAGCTTATGCCAGATGCATCTCTTCACGGTGAAAAAGGACCAATTTCTATACACTAGGTTTCACTACCTGTTGAGGTGGAGGAGTTTTATTTCCTGTTGTTAT
Source organism: Ailurus styani (assembly GCA_002007465.1). Classification (NCBI taxonomy): domain Eukaryota; kingdom Metazoa; phylum Chordata; class Mammalia; order Carnivora; family Ailuridae; genus Ailurus; species Ailurus styani. The sequence goes on from LNAC01000039.1 coordinate 7,294,429, forward strand.
ACCCCTATATACTTTTATTACCAAAAAAAAAAGTTTTTTATACAGTAGAATTATTGTACTTGATGGTCTGAGAGAGTGGAAAATATTATAAATGAAAGGTTTTCCTTTTTAATATTTCTTAGATTAACAAATATTACTTTTCCTTAATAAATATATTTCATATATATCTAAGTGTCTAATCACATAAGTGTGGGTTTCAGGAGTTATCCATATCTTTTAAACACTAAAAAAACTTAGTTTCAAAATAAATGACACTGAAACACAGAATGGAAAGTAGCTCCAATAATCATATCCAAATTAGAGTAACCTCACAAATGCATTTTAAACCTCTGTGTCACTTTAAGATAGGAAATCCATATGTTAGAATTAAAATTACTTATATATTATGTTATAGCACTAGGTGTTTAAGAAAAAATAAGAAAGTAAATACAAAATTGTTGGCAAGGTCCCTCTTCAGTAACTTGTGTTGTTGTTCATTAATATTGAAATAACCACCATTCCTGAATGGTTAACAGATTTGTGCAGCCTGATCAGGCACTGACAACTTAAAGCTAGATAGCATATGTTATCAAACAATACAATGAAATTCAGTTTGAGGATTTTAAATAGATTTCTACCATAACTCGCAAAATACAAAAAGGACAACTAGTTTTAAAGATTATTATCTAAGGTTGAACAAACCATTGTGATTTAGATAAATAATATAGAGGCATGTTGTAATTTCCCTGTAATGATTTATTTACTCACCTTAGCACAGTGTGTTAAATAGACTGTAACTTTAACTTAAAATTTATTAAATTTGTCATGGTTTTTTTCTAAAACCATTTTGTTAGCAGAGTCACTGTGTACTTATCTCTGGCAATGACCATTAAGGTTCTTCATTTATTTATTCAACTAATATGTATTAAAACTGCAGTACATTCCAGTGCCAGATAATGACAGAATTGAATAATCAACCTCTGGAGCCAGACAGAAAGGAGGAGTGGGGGAAGGAAAGATTAAAATAGAACAATGAACCCAAGAGAAAGTATAAGGGACAAGGCAAGGGCTGGAAATGTTTTTGAAATCTAAGTTACTTTTAGTAAGTATAAGGAATGAGGTGAGGGAAAAAATTGTAAAAATAGAAGTTTGAGATCAAGAAGTTGGCCACTAGAGTTCAAAGTTATAGAAGCTTTAGCTAATAATGCTGCAGAAGACAGTTAGAAGAGGGTGGGTAAGCTACCTTACAGGTGCAAGTCACAGAAATTTGGTTAATCTTCAGTTGGACTTCCATTCTTATAGCTGCTGAAATTACTTCCTGTGTTGATAGGATTTGGGGTAGAGAAAGCCACTGTAAGCAGGGAGAAAGTCCTCAGTGAACATAGCTTATGGCATTAGGCAGGTACTTTAAGAAGTATAGAATAATAAATAAAAATCATGGGTGCATGGAGTCACAAGAATATTGGTCATGTAGCATCATCGGAGAGCTAGAAAAATGTCAAGCCACATTCACCCAGATAAACTTGGGAAAACATTTTCAATTAAAGCAAGAAATTAGGGGGAAAATACTGTGAACATTTCTCTTCTTTTACTAGAGGTGCTATAACACCAGCTATTGGTGATATGTATGTATGTGTGCATTACTTTGAATTTACATTTCTTACATATTGCAACTGCTGATGTATTTTTTTTAATTTATCTAACTGCACCTTTTATGTCTCTAATTGCACTGGGGGGTAATGACCAAGTTTTATTCATCTGTATAATCCATTTAACACAATGTAGCAAACTTACATTTTTTCATAAATATGTTTTGGTGAAGAAATATGCCACTGTTAGTGAATAACACTTTCAGTGTTACATTTCAAGTTACTAAGAGGGTTTAGAGAAACTTACCATGTTCTTCTTTTTACATTACTTATAGTGTTTTAAAATATCTTCAGTGTACCACTTGATGAATTTTGACAAACATATACACCTTTGCAACTATTAGTATACTAAATCCCATTCACAATGGTTCACAAGAACTGTTGTGCACATCTCTTGCTGGTTTTGCTCCAGTAATAAAACACTGGTAATTTGAAACAGACCATGGTGACAGTATTCACAACATGGACATCTGCCTGTACTGCAAAGCAGGACTTCCCACAACTCCAGCTTCCCAGAAATCCAGGACACCACTGCTTATCACCATTAGCCAACACAAGATACACATTGTATGTATATAATTTCATGCCTCTTTCAAGTTAATCCCTTGCTAAATACACTAGATTTCTATAATCATTGATTAATTCTGCCTGATTCTAAACTTCACAGGAAGGAAATCACACAATATGTAGTGTGTGTTTTGTTTTCAGACTTTTGTTTCAGACTTTTAATATGTGTTATTGTGTATATCAATAGTGTGTTCTTTATGGGTGTGTCATATTACATTGTATGAAAATGTCAAAATTTATTTATCCATTCTCCTGTTGATGGACATTTGAGATGTTTCTTGTTTGGGGCTATTATGAATAAAACTTCAATAAGCATCTTTTGTACACATTATGTATGTGTAAATGTATTCATTACATATTCATTCCACTTAAGTATATACTTAGGAGTGAAATCGTTGGGTGGTAAGGATTATAAGAAAGTGCCAGACAAACTTCCAAAGTAATTGTATTATATTTGTACCAATAATCTATGAGATTAAAATGTCTGCATCCTTATTAACAGAAGATATTGTGTCCTGTGATATTTTTAAAATCTAACCCTAAAATGTAGAATAGTTTATATTCATCAATTTTTTAACATCCAAAATTTAATTTAATAAAAAACAAAACATTCAAATTAAAAAGTAAATTCAGTAAGATACTGAAAACAAGGTCAACAAGTAAAATATAATATATCTATATCTATATGTTTGCAAAAAATTATCAAAAATTACATTTTAAAAACGGCATTTATAATATCATAAAAATCTTGTTCCTAGGAATAAATCTAATGGAATATGTGCAAGGTCTCTACACTAGAAACTATAACATATTATTGTGAAAATTATTTGAGAGAAATATTTGCCATATGTTAAGTCTCTCCAAATTGATCTAAAGATTCAATATAATTTCAATAAAAATCTCAAAAGATATTTGAAGAAAATCACAGAAGCCATGAAGTATGAGGTTCTTAAATTGATTAGAAAAAAAACAGTTCTGTTCAGCAAGAATAGCATTAAAAAATCAAAATAAGAGATTATCTTTTCTAGGGCGCCTGGGTGGCTCAGTCTGTTAAGTATCTGCCTTTGGCTCAGATGGTGATCCCAGGGTCCTGGGGTGGAGTCCCACATCTGGCTTCATGCTCAGTGGAGAGCCTGACTCTCCCTCTCCCTCTGCCTTCTGCTCTGCCTACTTGTGCACTCTCTTTCTCTACCTCTCTGTCAAATACATAATAAAAATCTTTTAAAAAGATTATCTTTTCTAGTAAAAAAAGAGTTCTTAAAAATAAATTTAAAAAGATGAAGAGCTCAATTTTAAAATGGTCAAGTAAGTAGTTTATAGTTGAAGAGCTGCAAGTGAGCATACAGTAAAAAAAGATACAATCTTACTCATAAGTACAAATTAAATTAGCACTAATATATAATTTTCAGCTATTAGATATATACATAAGCATTTAAAAATACATAGTTTAGGCTTAATGTTGGTAGGGTTGTGGAACAAGCAATTTCATTTATCACAGGAAGTGTAAACAGAACAACCTTTTAAGGAATATCTACCAAAATTAAAATTGCACATGCCTGTTTTATAGATATGACAATAAAACTAAGTGTTTTGAATAGCTAAGATTATTAATGACCAAAAAAAAAAGCTCAAATGATAAAGAAGATTGAACAAATTAAAGGTATAGTCCTAAAATAGAATCCATATAACTACTAAAGAAATTAGTGTATTTATGTCTTGGTTCCTAAAACATTGAATAGAAAGGATATAGCATTATCCTTTCTTTTTTAAAATACCAGAAAGTGGTATTTATATTTGATTCTATATCTATATATTCTGGTTTATGGATTTTATTCCTTGAAATATAAACATATTAAAACAATTTGTTCATAATGGTTACTTCTCTTAATAGTGCTAGACATCTACTATATTGATTTCTAATTATTACTCATATCTTTTTCTTTTGTTTTTTTCTAACCATTTTGCCCAGAAGTTTTACAGATTTGATAAAGTTAATAGAGATTATCTGTATAATCTCTTTAAAAGACATTTTTACTTTTTTCTTTCTATGTTTCTGTTTAAAAATGAAAACACTTAGGGTACCTGAGTGGTGCAGTCAGTTAAGCATCCAACTCTTAATTTTAGCTCAGGTCCGATCTCAGGGTTTTGAGATTGAGCCCTGCATCAGGCTCCACACTCAGAGTGGAGTCTGCTTAGGTTTCTCTCTCCCTCTCCCTCTGTCCTTCCCTTCTCTCTCTCTCTTCCACAAATAAGTAAATAAATCTTAAAAACAAAACAAAACAAAACAACAACAACAAAAAACCTTGCATTCCTTCGAAGTGTAGTAGATACATTTCTTACCTTTTCTGCTAAATATAGCTAGGCACCCTGGATGTTATAAATAAGATAAACATAACAGCACTTTAATAGCTGACTGGCTAGAATTCTCAAGACCTAAGAAAATACCAGTAGTAAAACCCTGTGCTTTCCTTTTGTTCTAAAAGCAGACTGGGTACCAAGGAAGCAAGTAACATGGAAATACCAGTCAATGGCTCAGACAAAATGCCATAGGATCAGTAAAGGGGCATCCTAGTGAGATAAAAAACTTTTATCAATAACTGCTCCACTCCAACAAAATACCATTCCCCATCCCCATCATACACATAGGTAGCTATATTTCCATGTCAGCAAAGGTCAAATGGTAAGACTTGACTTCCACCTTTGCCCTGACTATAACAAGACATACCTTCTCACCAAGGTGACGTCAAAGGTATGATATCAGAGAAAACCAAATAAGGAGGAGGGTTTTGATCTCTGCTAGGGAATAATGAGGGGTCCCCAGTAGTAGTGTCATTGGAGACATCAAGGGGAACCTGAACTTCTACCTCCCTACTAGTACCAGAGATGGCCAAGTAGGAAACAGGGATTTCATCATCATTTAATAATAATGAGTTTTTCCCTTGATCACAGTGTTAATAGAGGTCACATGAGGTGTGATAACTAGTCATTTCCCTCTGAAACAAAGGCGGTATCATTAGAAACCTAGTGCAAAGGAGTGCCTGGGTGGCTCAGTTGAACAAGCATCTGCTTTCAGCTCAGGTAATGATCCCAGGGTCCTGGGATCAAACCCTGCATCAGGCTCCCTGCTCAGTGGAGAGCCTGCTTCTCCCTCTCCTGTCTGCTGCTCTGCTTACTAGTACTCTCTCTGTGTCAAATAAATAAATAAAATCATTTAAAAAAAGGAAACCTGGTGCAAAACCTGAACACCTTCAAAGTACAGTGGTAGTGAGACATCTTTCCCCTACTGGGGTATCAACAGAGATGAAGGGAAGGAGAACTGAGTAACCATCCCCACTTGGAAGTATCAAGGCAGTGTGCTCTTCCCTTCCAGTGTGGTATCAGAGATATAAATAAAATATAGTCTCCTAATAAAATAGCCAAATGCCTGTGATACAATAAAAAAAATCACTCATCATACAGAGTCCAAGAAAATACCAGCTTAAATAAGAAAAGATAATCCACACACCAAAACCGAGGTGATACAGACATTGGAATTAACTAAGATTTCAAAGAAGCCATCATAAAAATGCTTTCATAAGCAATTATGAAAACATTTGAAGCAAATGAAAAAATGAAAGTCTCAGCAAAACGTTGTAGATATAAAAAAGAATCAAATGGAAATTCTAGAAACGAAAAAGGAAAACCATGACATTTAAAAAGTAAATGAAATGAATGATTTAACAATAGAATGGAGTGGACAGAGAAAACAGTGGTAAAGCAATAGAGATTATCCAATCTGAATAAACAAATGGAAAAATAAACTAGGAAAAGTAAACAGAACCTCAGGGACTCATAGGGATGTCACTAGAGCCCTAGGAGGAGACAAGAAAGAATATGGGACTGAAAAATATTTGAAAAAATGATGACTGAAAATTTCCCAAATTTGGCAAAAGACACAAACCTGCAAACTCAAGAAACTGAGCAAACCCTAAAAAGTATAAACTAAAGGAAATCCATGCCAAATAACATCATAATCAAACTCTGAAAACTAAGATGAAGAAAAAATTTCAAAAACAGTTTAGAAGTGGAAAAATAATTACAATAACACCAGATTTTTCACCAGAAACCACATAGGCCAGGAAGTAGAATTACATTTTCAAGTGCTGAAAACCATCAACCTAGAATTTTATATCCAGCAAAAGTATCCTTCAGGAATTAGTATCCTTCAGGAAATCAAGAAATTTTCAGATGAAGGAAAATGAAGAGAATTTGTCAACAGAAGACCTGCCCTAAAAGAATGGCTAACATAAGTTCTTGAAAAAGAAGGAAAACAATAAAGAATCTTGAGACATCTGGAAGAAACAGTGAATACTATAGAATACTATCGATTTCCCCTTCCTTTTGAGTTTTCTAGATCACAGCACATGGTTGAAAAATAAATCATAATGTTGTCCAACTATATTTATTTAAAAAAAATTACCCATATATCTTTAGAACCTCAATCTGATAGCATATTTGGCAGTGAATTGGATTGAGTGATGAAAGACCCACCTCTGTGATCTATAGACTGTATTACATGTCAGTTTTCTAAACTGAGACAAATGCTACTTTATCTTAATTTTCCTTCATTTTAAAATGAGAATATAAAATCATGAGTTTTATAAAGCTGTTTTAAGGTAAGATTTTGTAAATGATGAAAAACTATAAAATACAATAATATAAATTATTATCATTATTTACCTTTTAAAGCATGCTTTTGTTCAAAGGTAATCTATCATGGAATCTATTGTGCTGAAGTATTTAAGAAGTACTGAGATTTTCAATGTATACTGAAATAAACTTAAAAAAAACTAAGAGGATTGATGGAAAGGATAGAAAGATGGGGAGTTATATGATAAATCAAGTATAGTAAAATGTTAATGGTTGGATCTTCATAATACGTATGAGTATTTACTATAAATTTATTTTAACTTTTCTGTATTTTTATGAACTTATAAGAGTTTTGGGGGAAAACTTTAACAAAATTTTAAATTCTCATAGATTTCAAGTAAATAAAAAATTATCTATGATGTTGCAAAGCATATTGACTACATGTCACATGATAATATATTTTGGGCTACAACAACAGCATTATATTCACAAGAGAAATTAAATACAAGTTCCTCCCCTGGTGTATGTATGTGTGTGCATGTTCACACATGTGCATATACGAACTAAATATGTTTATGAACATACATATATGGGCATAAAACAGCACAATACATACAATAAAATTACAAGTTCTATCACAAACTTATACTAATATTTTACTATCTTTACTACCTTTACTAATTTAAAACATTACTATTAATGTTAATTTAATAGTAAATTAAGTTAATTTAATACTAATGTTTTAAAGTCCATGGACAGTTTTTTTGTGTTTTCTTAATATCCTTAGTATATGTTAATAGATAAGTTTATATCAAATATCTCAGAGAATCCAAAGCCAGACAATCTTCTTTCACTATAGAAGATTTGCCATAATACATTTTTTTCCTAGTCAAAAATTTTTAACACCAGGTCACTATAATCGCATTCATTTTCCAAATATGGTAATTGTGACCAAAACTTCCCACTGCTTTATACAGCATTAATAGTAGATATCTGGATTATGCTAAGCACATACCCAACTCAATCCTTTTGATACTCAAACCCACAAAAATCAACTTCATTTTTCTGGGTCAAGTTATTTTCAGGCAAATAGAAACATACTTAAATTAAAATACCTTTGAAAATGTTCCTCAGGACATTAACCTATTTTTATAAAGCAATATTTGGAGAGGTAAATGTAAATGAGCCATATGGATTGCATTCCACTTGAAATAACCACATATTAGCAACTTAATGGAAAATGGGCTTGGAAACACTTTGGAATGTGTTAGGTACCAATATCAAGGTCTTTTATAACTATGTTTTATGGTTTCAGTTAACAAGCCACAGTTGGAGAATAGAATTACCACATATAGCTGGGGTGGCATTTCAGTGGTATGCATGTATTGGAAAGGACTCAGCTTGAGAGTCTTAAAATCTGTCAGTCTGGGAGAATATATCACATTTCAGGATAGGGTTATACTGGCCTTAGTTATCCTTAGTGGACCCAGAAGCTTAGTTGGACTTAGCACATATGTAATTTAGTAGAGCCATTCATTATACCTTTCATTTATCAATTATTAGTTAGTGCTTTAATTAATTAGTGCTCTATATTATTATTAGCTTAAAGACATAAGGCAAAAGTATAGATCTTGATTAAAACCCAGTAACTCTCACAATTCATAAGTATAATAGATGTTCTTAGTGCCACACCCATATCATCTTGGTACTACTATTTTCATGCATGCCAGACTAATTTCCAAAATCCAGCACCTGAATCTCTCTCTGAGGTCTTTTTCTGGCCACTAAAGTCTGTTCTGCCCATATGAAGTAGGCTGAAGAGCTGGAAATGAATTCTACTTAAAAACAGCTCTAAGCCAATCTCCTGGAGATGAGATAACACTGAAGTCCATGTTCAGATTCTAGAGTTCCCTGTCATGTATAAGCTCCAGTTACCCACAGTGTCACTTTTTTCTTTCCTATCTTGTTTCCTCCATTCTCCTACTCATGTTTCCTGACAGTGTGCTACAAATAAGTGACTTGTCCTAAAATCCTTATCTTAGGGTCTGCTTCTTGGAAAGCCCAAATTAAGACAATAGGTATATTAGTCAACGTTCTCCAGAGGAACAAAATCAATAGAATCCATATACAGATATATAAGGGGATTTATTATGGAAATTGGTTCATGTGATGAGTATGTGGAGATATCCCTCCATATACTATCCATATGCCATAACATGCCATCTATAAGCTGAAGAACCAGAAAAGCTGGTGGTATAATCATTTCAGTCTGAATCTGAACACCTGAGAATCAGGAGCTACACTGTCTGAGAACAAAATATGGTTATCTCAACTCAAGAAAGAGAGAGATAATTTGTATTTCCTTTGCTGTTTTGTTCTAGCTGGGCCCTCAATGGATTAGATGATACCCACCTACATTGGTGAAGGTGATTTTCTTTACTCAGCCTACTGATTCAAATGCGAATCTCTTTTGCAAACATTCTTACAAACTAAAAATTTTATACCCAATTCCAATATGGGGGCAGGGGAGTCTTTACACACCACCAAGTAATTCTCAGACACCAGATGGGTGTTCTACAATTCAACTCAATTATGACACTACCTACCTGTATATAATTGTCAAATCCCACAGGTTAAGGGCTCAGTCTTACAAGACTGCTACCCTAACACACACACACACACACGCACACACACACACACACACACACGTGCACACACACACACACACACACACACACACACACACTTCAGAAGTCAATTGCAAGTCCAGGTTATAATCTGTATTTCTAACCAACAGGCTATAGATCAGAAGTTCCGATCCTCTTTGAGTTTGATTAATTTGTTAGAGCAGCTCTCAGAACTCAGAAAAACATTTTACTCACTAAGATTACCATTTTATTATAATAGAAAATAACTCAGGACTAGCCAGATGGAAGAGATGCATAGGGCAAGGTATGGAGAAAGGACAGGGAACTTCCATGTCCTCAGAGTGCATGACACTGCCCAAATCTCCATGTGTTCACCAACCCAAAAGCTCATTGAACCCCATCCTTTTGGGTTTTTATGAAGACTTTATTACATAGGCACAGGTGATTAAATCAATGGTCTTGGCAATTGAATTAAATCTCCAGCCCTTCTCCCCTGGAAGTAGAGGTTCCAATCCTCTAATCACGTGGTTGATTCTCCTGGGCATGCTCAGGTAGGGTCCCAGGTGGTCCTCATTAACATAACAAAAGACACCTTTGTCACTCACATCACTTAGGAAATTCCAATAGTTTTAGGAGCTCTGGCAGACAACACCAATATACATATACATATAAGTGTATATATTTGTGTATATGTATATATATACATATATATATTCACACACACACATATGTATGTATATTTGGTCTTTGTCCACTTCTAGCACAGAGTCAAAATTATAACATCACACAGATACACCTGAAAATAATATTTTACTAGCTATCTAGACATCCCTTAGCCCAGTCAAGTTGAAACATAAAACTAATAATCACAATAAAAAGGCAGGTATAAAAGCAAATAATCACCAAAAAAATGTGGTATGAGCCATAGTAAATATATTTAACACCATCATGAGAACAAAAGGTAGGTACTACATTCATTAGTTCAAGTAAGAATAATTTACTGGGCACCACTTTTTAGACCCCCATTTGGTATAAATATAAACAAGGCACCAAAGCACTTTCCTGGATATTTATAGAAATATAAGTTACTAACTGGAGACAGAGAATTCATTTGCCTAGGAAGAAATGAGGCGGGATGCATGGAAAGAAGAGGGGATAAGGAGAAAGTAAATATGGAAAGAGGAAATAATGGAGGCTGAAAAATGCTACTGAGGGTGGACAACATGTTAATTTTACTTTTTTCCATGACTATTTTTTCATGTAGGATATGGTGACTCACAGTTCTAGGCAGAAGGGCAGAAAGTTGAAAGGCCCAGAGTCACACCAAATGGCATGGTGACTTAGGGGCAACTGTTCAGTATTCTGAGAACACAGCATGAATGTAGGAGACTTCAGGAGGGTAAAACAGGAAAGGTATATTGGGGCAAGATCATGTAGACCCTTGCATACTACTTAAGAGTATGGACTTCATCCTATGAGCAACAAGAATCCACCTACCTTAGGACTCTAATTGGCATGTCCCTCTGTCCTACATGGTCTGAAAAAAGTCATTTTTTTTTTTTACAAGATGAAATCTGTAGTCTGCCTTAGGTTCAATGGTCACTAGAGAACCAGTGCAAAACTGGATGCATTTGAGGATACAAAGTATTTATTCTATATTACTTTGGTTAAAAGAGTACCAAATGTTTAACCTATAAACACCTGGATCATGGGGAACATCTATCCAGACCCCTAACTTTGCAGAACCAAAACTGAAACACAGATATCACAAATCCTAACCTCTTTTAAGTACACTAAATTGTTCCTTAACAAAATTATTTCACTCAAAATAGTTGTTTAAACGATGTTGTGTATGCTGGTGTTCCTGAATACAGAGAATAACAAGCACTTTACTTCAAAACTTAACTCTCACAAATGAAACAAGATTGGTCACATGTTGATTATTACTAATGAATGATGGGTATGTGTATATGGGCATTCTTTATACTATTCCATCTTGACATATGCTTTAAATTATTCACAACAAAATGAAAAATTCAATAATTCTCATAAAGAATGATAATTAGTTATCTGTAGCAGATTCTGTCAGGGTAACTATGGCATGGTGCCCCATCCTGGTTGCCGCTATCCTGTGCACTCTTCTTCAGAGTATTGCCCTTTTTATTTTATTTTGGGAGCAAAATAAAATTTAGTCTATTTTGGGAACCATCTCACCTGGCTATCCTGAGGAGTTTCTCTCTACCCCACCCTCGGGGATGTCCATAGTTAATGACAGAATGATGAGAAAAAGTAGTAATAATAGATCTCTCACCTTTGGGTGGGAGATCCTTGGGTGCAACTCACACTCCAGGGCTGCCCATGGGATCAGGCTGGGGCTAGACTTCTAAGATCCCATCTCTGTTTGACTTCTTCAGATACTTCATCCTGTTTTCCTCACAACCCAAAAAGTTTCTCCTGGGACTCTCCCTCAGTAAATTATTTGCAAAACAATTTTCTCTTAGACTTTTCTAGGGAACTCAGCCTTAAACAATTTTATTTTAAAATTGATGAGAATTGGGACACCTGGGTGGCTCAGTCATTAAGCATCTGCCTTCCACTCAGGTCATGATCCCAGGGTCCTGGGATCAAGTCCCTCATTGGGATCCCTGCTCTGTGGGAGCCTGATTCTCCCTCTCCCACTCCCCCTGCTGGTGTTCCCTCTCATTGTAACTCTCTGTGTCAAATAAATAAATAAAATCTTAAAAAAAATTTGATGAAAATTAATCTGTTGATTAGAGCATTAGACCAAGTAGGAATCAGTAGGCCTGGATATCAGACTGATTCTGTGTTTTCTTATCTGTGTCAATCAACTCTGTGAATATTAGTTTCCTTTGAAAAATGAGGAAAATATTTTCCAGTCCATACAATATGATATTGTGAGGAGGAAATAAGATTATGCACTTGAAAGTCCTTTTGAAAATAGAAAATTCTATACAATATGGTTAGATTACTATGCTATTTTTATTATCTTCAAAAAGTTAAAAATTGACATCTAATTATTCATACACACTGATTTCTATAAACTGGGAAATTATTTTAAGGCAAATAGACAGTAACTTGTTCTAATATGCCTCATAACTAGAATGAGTTTTCTTGGTTTATTTAGTCCTTTCATTTTTGCCTTTTTCTGATAAGACACTGATGCAAGACATAACTTTGAACCTCTGGTGGGCAATGGAATCCCATCTTATCTATAAAGGGACCACATTTTCATTTTCCTTTTCAGGAGTGAAGAAATTATTTGCAAATTGATTATTAACATCTTACAATTCCTATGAAGGAAAAACAAAACAAAACAGCAACAAATTAATTAGTTATATACTGTAATAATAATAACCATCACAGATCATGCACTCTGTTTTCCAGAATGCCCACTGAAAAGGACAGATACCAATTTCTTTAATCAAGTGACAATCCAGTAATGTAAGTGCTCACATAATGGAGAATGTAGTGCCTGACTACAGTAATTGATGCAAGACTGAAACAGTGCATGAAATATAATCTGAGTGAAAATAAGTAAAGGGAGATATCTATACTTATGTTGAGCTCCTATTGCTCATAGCACCACTTTTTTTTAAAATTTCTTTTGTTTTTCTGTTTCAAATTGTTATTTAAATTCTAGTTAGTTAACATATAGTGTAATATTGGTTTCAGGATTAGAGTTTAATTATTCATCACTTACATATAATATCCAGTGCTCTGGGTATTAGTGCCTTCCTTAATACCCATCACCTATTCACCATATCCCCTTGCCCACCTCCCCTCCAGCAACCCTCAGTTTGTTCTCTATGGTTAATAGGTTTTTATGGTTTGTCCCCCTCTCTTTTTTTCTCCCTTCCTCTATGTTCACCTGTTTTATTTCTTAAATTCCACATGAGTGAAATCATATGGCATTTGTTTTTCTCTGACTTATTTCATTTAGCATAATATGCTCTAGCTCCATCCATTTCATTGCAAAAGGCAAGATTTCATTCTAAATATATATATATACATTTATATACATATATATACATACACACACATATACATACATACATACCACATATTTTTTTTAAGATTTTGTTTATTTGACAGAGAGAAAGAGATCACAAGTAGGCAGAGAGGCAGGCAGAGAGAGAGGAGGAAGCAGGCTCCCCACTGAGCAGGGAGCCCCATGCTGGCCTCAATCCCAGGACCCCGAGACCATGACCTGAGCTGAAGGCAGAGGCTTCAACCCACTGAGCCACCCAGGTGACCCATACCACATCTTCTTTATCCATTCATCCGTTGATGGACATTTGGACTCTTTCTGTAATTTGGTTATTGTTGATAATGCTGCTATAAACATTGGGGTGCATGTGTTCCTTCAAATCAATATTTTTTTATCCTTTGGGTAAATACCTAGTAGTTCAATTGCTGTGTCATACGTTAGTTCTATTTTGAACTTTTGAAGAACCTCCATATTCAAAACGTCACTTTTAAAAGAGTGCCGTTGAATTCTCAGATTCAATTACCCATAAATCTGGTATAAGGTTCTAATATCAGAAATATTTTGGGGGGAAAAGAAAAAATGCTATTAATAATTAGTCTTTTTCCCCCTTCTCTATTTATATGCATAGTTTTTAAAAAAATACTAATCTTNTAAAAAAATATTAATCTTTATTTATAATTACTATCTTAATAGCTATCTTTCACATGTGACTTTTCTGAAATATGTATGGAATTAACTTAAAATATCCAAAATATCCAAAAAAGAACCCATATTATACATTTTCCCTCTCTTGTGATACTTCTGAAAATATACATCACTACAAAGTAGTATCTGGTGATCATCTGTGGCGGGAAAGTAGGACATACTAGTTAAATGCCAACATAGCTTAAAGTAATAAATTGTGTGAAATATATAAATACTATATTTTATTCTGTTTTCTATTGTAGTTCTTAGCAGAACAATGCAGATATAAGAAAAGGGCCAGAAATGACTTCCCTATGTTTATCTCCATGGGAACTGACTTCTCAATCAGGAAAATGTAAATACTGATGATTCCCAAAAGCATACCAAGCATATGGAAAAGAAATGTAGGAGATCATTGTTTTGAAAATCTGCTATGCATACTAACGTGGCTTAATTTAAATAAACATTTGAAGCTTTGAGCAAGAAGGAAAATTAGCATAGGCAATTGTTAACAATTTCTAGGAAGATATCTCTAAAAAATATTTGGAAATTTGCTTATGAGATATTAACTAATGTGACTGCTAAGTAATATAACACTTAATTAAGATATTAAGTGATGTGACAACCTCAAGCGTGTGTGTGTGTATTCATGACTCAGTCTCAAACTATTCCATTTTCCAATTCATCTAAGGTATCAAGACTAAATTTATCTTGAGCTACTACTTATTATTTTTCTTAAGGAGTTATTGAAATTCCTTGTCTTCTCTGGTTAAGGATAAAGTAGTTTGTAAGTTTGTAGCTAAAATAAATGTGTTTTCTTAAGTGAATGAAAATAGGTGAAAAATGGACAGGGAATGAGATAATAATATTCCACGGCTGATGAAGTTAGAGCCATCTGAGTAAGATTAGGTGTGGTCCTAAAAGTGGTCATTCCCATAGGCTAGCATAGTTAAGTACTGGGCTTCAATCAGAATCATAGTTAAGTACTGGCCTTCAATCAGAGACAAAGGTCTTCTTCCACACACAAACATTCAAAGGCAGTGTTTTCCACTGCCTCAATGTACACACCCCCACACAGCTGCAAGCCCATGTCCACGTGCCAAAAAAAGAGAAAGACCTCTACAGGCACCATGCTTAACCTTTATTTCTCAAACAAGTTGCTGCCTCATTATCACTTACTCTGTCATCAATCTGGAGGCTTAATCTAAGTAACACTGAGCAAGTCTTTCTCTTACTCCAACTCAATTAGGGAATAGAAAAATAATAAATAAAGGAAAGATAATATAAAGCGTGCTAAATTTAAAATTCTTCAGTTTTTATCTTTGCAGTTGTACTCCTCCCAAATGAAATAATATTGGATGAAGTTAAGAATGTTAGTATCATTTTAAGAAAACAGAGAAATGGAGATAGATACATTTATTCCCATGAGATTCTTTCATCAGAATACTTTCCAGCCTTTGGGCACTTTCTATGGTAGACCTGATGTCAAGTTTTCATTAAGTTATTTCCAAATTGAAGTAAGCAGGATATTTTTGAATAAGATCTCTGATTATTTCATTGGTAATTAGGTAATTCTGTGACAGATTTGTTATCTGAAGTAATATTGATTAATACACTAATGAAACATTCATTTAGTTTTCTCCTAAGGATTTAAAAAAATTTAGGTTAAAATGTTATACATTACATATTTTAGAAGTCTTAATGACTTTCAGACTTCTGCTTCTGGGAAGATGAAATAGATATACATTTGTATATCTCCTGCTAAGCACAAGTAAAAACAATGGATGTTATGTATAAAACATAAGATTCTAAAAGATGGAGAAGAGAAAGAAGACCATCCAGAAGTGAGCATATAGTGAATTCCTCGTGCTTGCTTTTTATTTCATATATACCAGACTTGGAGCTAAAGAAGCTGATAACCCCAAAACACCAACAGGTGCAGACAAAATAAATAAACAAAAGCCAACAAAAACTACTCTCTCAACCAAAGGACAAGGTAAGAAGAAACATAACAAGACAGAAAACTTTTGGACAATAACCACTCTACTCCAACCTAAATACCATAGGGGGGAAAAATCGTCCTCATCTCCATCCATGTCAACAAAGGCTGAATGGCAACCCTAGATTTCCATTCTTTCCTGGCTGCAATGAGGTGATCTAATCTACCTTCCTCCACCACAGAGGTAGTGTCAGAGAAGGTCAAGTATAGCACCAGTACTTTCATCTCTTTTGGCATTAGCAAGGTTATCTGTCCCCCAATGAATGATATTAGTGGGGGCCATGGGGTATTCTCTACTTTTACTGTCACTTGGGAGTAATAAGCCATTCCTCCCTCTCTTTTCTCAGGCAACGTAAGAGGAAACCTCAAAGAGAGTAGGACTTTCACCATCATCCAGGAGTAAGGAGCTCCCATTATGGAGCTCTTCTCCCATTATGTAGATGGTGGCTACACAGGGAGCAGCAATGAAGCATCCATGGGGCAATATCAATGGAGGCCTAATGGGAAGTTAAAAAATCTGATCTCCACCCACAACGATAAGCCCCTTCCCTTAAATATCAAAGGAACCTGATTGGGGAACCTCAAATTCAAAGCCTACTGGTAGAATCTGAACTTCTGCCCCCACCTGGTAGCTAATGAAGCAGAGATCCCCTTCTTTCCCTGATGGAACCATATCAGACAAAACCAGCTGAAATAGAAGGCAGAAGAATAAGATCTAGTATCTGTTACATAATGCTATACATTTTCAATCTTCAGTAGAAAAATTAAACATCATGTCAAGAACCAGGAGGATCTTAAATTGAATGAAGATAATCAATAGATGCCTACACCAAGATGATGATGGTGTTAGAATTATCTTAAAATGAGAGACTGTGGATTCTGAGAAACAAACTGAGGGTTATGGAGAGGAGGGGCGTGAGGGGTTAGGTGAGCTTGGTGGTGGGTATTAAGGAGGGCATGTATTGCATAGAGCACTGGGTGTGGTGCATAAACAATGAATCTTGGATCACTGAAAAATAAGATAAAATAAAAAAAAATAATTATCTTAAAATGATTTTAAAGTAGCCATCATAAAGAACTTTTTACAAATACACTTGAAATAAATGGGGAAAATATAAAACATCAGCAAAGAAATAAAAAATATAAAGACAAACAAAATGGACCTTTTAGAGCTGAAAATATAACAAGCATAATAAAATTAGTCAATTTATGCACTCAACAAAAGAATGGAAGGAACAGAGGGAAAAAAATCAGTGAATTGGAAGATAAAATAGTAGAAATCATTCAATATGAATGAGAGAAAAAGTAGATTGAAAATAAATTATAAAGAGAACCTCAGAGAACTGGGACTATAAAAAGAGTTCTAACATTCATGCTATTGGAAACTGAACAGAGAAGTGAAAGAGATTCCAAATTTGGCAAAACACATAAACCTAAAAATGCAAGAAACAGGAAATCTCACAGAATAAACCAAACAAAACCCACACTACAGCACAAAAGAGTCAAACTTCTGAAAAATCTTTATTCATAAAAACAATATCTTACCTATCAGAGAAAAATAGTTTCACTAATAGCAGATTTCTCATCCAAAATTATAAAGGCTAAAGGGAAGTGTCAGACCATCTTCCAAGTGCTGAAAGAAAAGAACTTCAACCCAGTATTTTATATCCACTGAACATACCCTTAAGAAATGAAGGGGAAATTAAGCCATTCTCAGACAAAGAAAAACTAAGAATTTGTTTCCAACAAATCTAAACTAAAAGAATGACTATCGTAATTTCTCCAAATAAAAAAGGAAACAATAAAAGACCTTAGAACCTCAGGAAAGAAGAAAGCACACAGTAAGCAAAATTATGGGTAAATAAAGAAGACTTTCCTTTTCTTCATAAGCTTTATAAATTGTTTAACAACCAAAGTAAAAATTATAGCACCATCTGATGTAATTATAAATAAATGTAGAGGAAATATTTAAGACAATTACATTATAAGTGGATAGGGTAAAAGAACACAAAGTCAGGGATAGTTTGTACATCTCACTTAAACTGAAAAATAGCAACAGTAGATTATGTTATTCATATATAGAGTTATACACAGAGTAACCACTTAAATAAAATTACATGAAGCAGTTCACTAAGGAAACAATATAGATAAGTCAATATAATTCTAAAATGTATTTAAACAACCTACAGGAAAGCATGCAAACACACAAAAACAGAGAAACAAAAAAAACAAAGGAGCAAATAGAAAAAATAAATAAATAAAAGACATCTTCTGAGGAAGATGCCAGAGTAGGAGGATGCTAGGCTCAAGTTCTTCAATGGGTACAATGAGATAACACCCACATCAGTGTAAATAGCCCAGAAAATGACCTGAAGACTGGCAGAACAGACTCTCCTAAGTTAAATTTAGAAAAGAGACCATGTCAAAGAGAATAATAAGGCCTCGATGTCAGTAGTCAAACAGACCGATGGGACGACATGCAGGAGCAACAGTTTGAAACAGCATAGAAGCAACAATATGAAAACTGCCTGGGATATATGGGAAGGATATTTATTTGCTAATTTCAGAGCATGTGCTAGAGGGGCAGGGATCTTTCAGAGACTTAAATAAAAAAAGAGGTGTTGGGTGCTATTTCTCCTCCCACTCCCCAGCCTAGAAACATCAACACTTGTGGGAACCAGCACAGCACAAATACTCTCCAACTAGCTTGCTAACAGCATGCCCTGCCCCCCTACCCCCACTCACTCTGTGGATCCATTCCCACAACCTGGCTGGCCTCAGCAGATTTCCTGGGCAGCTGCAGCTCCCAACCCACAACAAATCTACACCCAGTAGGCACCACACACCCTGTCCCTATATTCTCCTGTGGACATACTCAGTCCAGTAGGCCTTTAGTAGAGCCCACTCAAAGTGATGTCATAATCCTGGCAGTGTGCAAGTGGCCCAAGAAAAGCCAGCATCACTCCAAAGTGACTCCTGCCCCAGGAAGAGAGGAAGAAAGCCACACATACAAGTCTGACTGCATTTCCAAAAGTGGGTTGAGGACAGAAATCTTCTATCTACAAGCCCCACCCACTAATAAAAACGTCTAAGGGACAACACAGGGAAAGCGCTCTGCAGTTTGGTGCTACTGTATCTCTGGTAAATACATGGTCTGACACAACTCAAGTCCAAGGCAATCCCATACTGGCCCACTAACAACTAAAGGATCAAACTCAGCCCACAACAGGCAAAGAGAGCCATTGCATATGACTGTACTAAGAAGTAAATGCAACCCAGCCACAAGTATAACACACAACACACATTGGAGACACCCATGAAGCATCGGGTTCTGGTGAACAGGGGCACTGCATTGCAGCATATTACGTGACCTATTCTTCATAAGGCCACAACTTTTAAAAGCAGGAGACATAGTTGACTTTTGTAACACAAGGAAATAGACACAGAGAGTTAAACAAAATGAGGAGACATAGGAATATGTCCCAAATGAAAGAATAGGACAAAATTATAGCAAGAGAGTTAAATGAGACACAAATAAGTAATATGCCTGGTAGAGAGTTTAAAGTAATGGTCATAAAGATACTCACTGGATTTGAGAAAAGAGTGGAGGCCCTCAGTGACACCCTCAACAAAGAGATAGAAAACATAAAAAACAACCAATCAGAGATAAATAACTCAATAACTAAAATAAAAAATACACTAGATGGAATAAATAATAAACTAGAGAAAGCAAAAGAATAGATAAGCAACCTGGAGGACAGTTTAATGGAAAGCAATCAAGATGAACAAGACAGAGAAAAACAAAAATAAAAAATGAAAATAAACCAAGGAACTCAGCAACAGGATCAAGTATAATAAGATGCACATTTTATAGGGATCCCAGAAGAAAAAGAGAAAGAAAAGAGAGCATAAAATTTATCTGAAGAAATATTAGATGGAGACTTCCCAAATCTGGGGAAGGAAATAGAAATCCATATCCAGGAGACAAAGAAAGCCCCCAACTAAATCAACCCAAGGAGTTCCACACCAATACATATAGTAATGTGACAGCAAGAGAATTTTAAAAGCAGTAAGAGGGCGCCTGGGTGGCTCAGTGGGTTAAAGCCGCTGCCTTCGGCTCAGGTCATGATCCCAGGGCCCTGGGATCGAGGCCCACATCGGGCTCTCTGCTCAGCAGGGAGCCTGCTTCCTCCTCTCTCCTCTCTCTCTGCCTGCCTCTCTGCCTACTTGTAATCTCTCTCTGTGTCAAATGAATAAATAAAATCTTAAAAAAAAAAAAAGCAATAAGAGAAAAGAAAACAGTTACATACAAGGGAAACCCCATAAGGTTATCAGGAGATTTTTCATCAGAAACTTAGCAGGCCTGAAAGGAGTGGCATGATGGATCAAATTGCTGAAAGAAACCTACAACCAAGAATACACTATCTGGCAGGGCTACCATTTAGAATAACAGAAGAGATAAAGAGGTTCCCAGACCAAAAAAAAAAAAAAAAAAAAAAAAAAAAAAAAAAAAAAANAAAGAATTCATGACCACTAAAAACTAAACCAGTCCTATAAGAAACATAAAAGTGGACTTTTTAAATGGGAAGGAATGACCACAACAAGAATAAGGAAAGTATGAAGCACAGAAGCAGTAAAATTAAGAATATTTGTAAAAATTAGTCAAGCGATTCACAAAATAAAAGGATTAAAGGATGACACAATGTGCACAATATACCTAAAATGTGCTGGAGGGACAAGAAAAAAAGAAGGGGTTCAAACTTAAGTGACCATCAACTTAATATAGACTGCTATATGCATATTATATGCAAACCTAATGGCAACCACAAATCAAAAACTAGTAAAGTATGCACAAAAAATGAAAAGAAAAGAATCCAAATACATTACTAAAGATAGCCAACAAATTATGAGAAAGTAAGAGAAGCAACAGAGAACTACAAAAACAACTATAAAACAAGTAACAAATTGGCAATAAGTACAACCTATCAATAATTACTTTCAGTGTAAATGGACTGAACACTCCAACTAAAAGACATAGGGTGATGGAATAGATTAAAAAAAAAAGCCTATCTATATGCAAGAGACTCATTTCAGACCTAAAGACACATGCACACTGAAAGTGAAAGGATGGAAAAGAATTTATCATGCAAATTCAAGTGGAATAAAGACAGAATAGCAATATTTATATTGGACAAAATGGACTTTAAAACAAAACCTGCAAGAGGGACAGTATATAATCATTGAGGGAACAACCCAGAAAGAAGATATAACAATTGTAAATATTTATGCATACAACATGGGAGCACCCAAATACATGAAGCAGCTAATAACAAACATGAAGGAAGTAATTGATAGTAATACACTAATAGTATGGGACTTTAACATCCCACTTATATCAATGGATAGGTCTTTCAAACAGAAAATCAGAAAGGGAAGTGTGGCTTTGAATGACACATTAAACCAGATGGATTTAATAGATCTATATTCAGAACATTCCATCCTAAAACAGTAGAATATACTCTCTTATCAAGTGCACACTGAACATTCTCCAGAATAGATCACATGTTAGACCAACAAACAAGTCTTAACAAATAAAAAGAATTTGAAGTCATACAGCAGATTTTTTCCAAACTTAACACTATGAAAGTAGAAATTAACCACAAGAAAAATTTGGAAAGTATACAAATATATGGATGTTAAATAATGATAATAAACAATGAATGGGTCAACAAAGAAATCAGAGAAGAAATCAAACAATACATGGAGACAAATGAAAATGAAACACAATGGTCCAAAATCTTTAGGGCGCAATGAAAGCTGTTCTACAAGGGAAGATTATAGCAATACAAGCCTAACTCAAGAAGAAAGAAAAATCTCAAATAAACAACCTAACCTTAAATCTAAAGGAGTTAGAAAAAGAAAAATAAACAAAGCACAAAACATGTAAAAGAAAGCAAATAAAGATTAGAGCTGAAATAAAAGAAATAAAAACTAAAAAAACAATAGAGCAGATCAATGAAACTGAGAGCTCATTCTTAGAAAATATCAACAAAATTGATAAAACTTTAGCCAGGCTAAACAGAAAAATAGAGAGAGAGAGAACTCAAATAAACAAAATCAAAAATGAAAGTGGAGAAATAGCAACTGATACCACAGATACACAAAGGATTGCATGGAAAGTTACATGCAATCAATTGGATAACCTAGAAGAAATGGATAAATGTCTTGAAACATAAGCTCCAAAAACTGAATCAAGAATAGAGAATTTGTATAGACTAACTACCAAGAATGAAATTGAATGCATAATAAAAAATTCACAACAAACAAAACTCCAGGACCAGATGGCTTTGCAAGTGAATTCTACCAAACATTGAAAGAAGAGTTAATCTCTATTCTTCTCAAGATATCAAAAAAAGAAAGAAAGAAAGAAAGAAAGAAAGAAAGAAAGAAAGAAAGAAAGAAAGAAAAGAAAGAAAAAGAAAAAATAGAAGAGGAAGGAAAGCTTTTAAATTCATTTTATGATACCAACATTACTCTGATACCAATACCAGAAAAAGACACTATGAAACAAGATAACTACAGGCCAATATCTCTGATGAACATAGATGCAAAAATTCTCAACAAAATATTACCACATAAAATCCAAAAATATGTTTTAAAAAAGCCCACCAAGTGAGATTTATTCCTGCAATGCAAGCATGGTTTGACATTCACGAATCAATCAACACAATATATTATATCACCAAGAGAAAGGGTAAAAACCATATGATCATTTTAATACATGCAGGAAAAGCATTTGACAAAGTACAATATGCATTCATAATAAAAATCCTTAACAAAGTAGATTTAGAAGGAATATACATCACCATGATAAAGGCCACATATGAGCAACTCACAGCTAACATCATATTCAATGGTAAAAAGATAAGAGCTTTTCCGCTAAGATAAGGAACAAGACAAGGATGTTCACTCTTACCACTTTTATTCAACACACTACTGGAAATCCTAACCATAGCAATCAGATGAGAAAAAAAATAGATGCCTTCTAAGATTAAGGCATCTAAATTGGTAAGAAAGAAGTAAAATTGTTATTATATGCAGATGACATAATACTTTATATTGAAAAGCCTAAAGCCGCCACCAAAAAACTACCAGAACTGATAAGTAGATTCAGTTAGGTAGCAGAATATAAAATTAATATCATAAATCCATTGCATTTCTACACACTAATAATGAAGTAGCAGAAAGAGAAATTAAGAAAATAATTGCATTTACAATTGCACCAAGAACAATAAAATACCAGGAATAAACTTAACCAAGAAGGTGAAAGACCCACACTTTAAAAACTGTAAAACACTAATGAAAGAAATTGAATAAAATACATACAAATGGAAAGACAATCCATGCTCATGGATTGGAAGGACAAATATTCTTAAAATGTCCATACTCCAAGCAAGCTACAGATTTAATGTAATCTTATCAAAACTCCAACAGAATTTTTCACAGAACTAGAAGAAATAATCCTAAAATTTGTATGGAACCACAACAGACGACACATAGCCAAAATAATCTCGAAAACAAAACAAAACAAAACTGGAGATATCACAATCCCAGATATCAAGATATACTACAGAGCTGTAGTAATCAAAACATTATGATACTGTCACAAAAATAGACACATAAGTCAATGACACAGAATAGAAAGCCCAGAAATAAGCCCATGATTATATGGTCAAGTCAATCTTCAACAAAGGAGGCAAGAATATGCAATGAGAAAAAGTGTCTTCAACAAATGGTGTTTGGAAAACTAAACAGCTAAATGCAAAAAAAAAAAAAAAAAGAAAAAAAGAAACTGCACCACTTACTCACACCACACCCCAAAATAAAATAAAAATGGATTAAGGATTTAAATGTGAGACCTGAAACCATAAAAATCCTAGAAAGGAGAAGAGGCAATAATTTCTCCAACATCAGTCATAGCAACATTTTTCTAGATATGCCTCCTGAGAACAGGAAACAAAAGCAAAAATAAACATAGAAAACTTCTGCACAGCAAAGGAAACAATCAACAAAAGTAAAAGATAACCTATTTAATGGGAGAAGATATTGGCAAATGACATATCCTATAAAGAGTTAGTATCCAAAACACAAAGAACTTATACAACTCAACACACACACACACACACCACACCACACCACACACACACACACACACACACACACACACACACACACACACACACACCAAATAATTCAATTAAAAAATTAGCGGAAGACATTAAGAGACATTTCTCCAAAGAAGACATTAGATGGCCAACAAGCACACAAAAAGATATTCAAAATCACTCATGACCAGGAAATGCAAAACAAGACCACAAAGAGACATCACTTCAGATATGTCTGACTGGCTAAAATCAAAAACAGAAGAAACAGCAATTGTTGGTGAGGATATGGAGAAGAATGACTTCTCATGCACTTTTGGTAGGAATGCAATCTGGTGCAGCAGCCACTGTGGAAAACAGTATGTAGATTCCTCAAAAAATTAAAAATTAAATTACAATACCATCCAGAAATTCCACTTGAGTATTTACCAAAAGATGATGAAAACACTAATTCAAAAAGATATATGAACCCCCATGTTTATCACAGCATTATTTACAATAGCTAAATTATGGAAGTAGCCTAATCATCTATAAATGAATATTTCAAGAAGATATGACATATATATATATATATACACACACACACACACACACACACACACACATACATACATACATACACACACATGGAGTATTACCTAACCATAAAACAGAATGAAATCTTACCATTTGCAACAACATGGATGTATCTAGAGGGTATATGCTAAGTGAAATAAGTCTGTCAGAAAAAAACAAATACCATATGATTTCACTCATTTCTGGAATCTAAAAACTAAAACAAACAAACAAAGAACAAAGAGACAAACTAAAAAACAGACTTTTAACTATTGAGAACAAATTACCAGAGAAGAGGTAGGTGGGGGATGTGTGATAGATGGAGGGGACTAAGAGTACACTTACCACAGTGAACACTGAGTAATGTGTAGAATTATTGAATCACATATTATATACCTAAAACTAATATAACACTATGTTTTAACTATACTGGAATTAAAGTTTTTTTTAAAAAGGCACATTTAAGCCCTAGCATATGAACAGTTACATTAAATGTAAAGCATCTAAGTAAAGAAATGACACAGAGTATTGGTGAAGTGGATTAAAAGACATCATTTAAATATATACAGTCTACAAGGAACTCATTTAGTTCTACAAGGAACAATATAGGTAAGTTGAAATAAAAATAATGGAAAAAGATCTATTATGTAAACATTAATGAAAAGAAAGCAGGAGTAGTTATATTAATATTAATATTGGACAAAGCAGAATTGAGAGTACAGAAAATTAATAGAGGCAGGGAATATGTTATAGAGTAAAAATAGAAAGAAAGAAAGAAAGAAAGAAAGAAAGAAAGAAAGAAAGAAAGAAAGAAAGAAGTGGGAAATCCATCAATAAGACATAGCAATTTTAAATTTGTATGCACCAAAAAACTAAAGCTGTGAAACATATGAAGCAAAGTTAATAGAAATGACAGGAGAAATAGACAAATGCACAATTATAGTTGATGACTTCGACACTCTCCTCTTAACACTTGTAGAATGGTGGCACCTGGGTGGCTCAGTTGTTAAGCATGTGGCTCAGTTGTTAAGCATCTGCCTTCAGCTCAGGTCATGATCCCAGAGTGCTGGGATCCAGCCCTGCATCAGGCTCCCTGCTCAGAGAGAAGCCTGCTTCTCCCTCTCCCACTGCCCCTGCTTGTGTTTCCTCTCTTGCTGTATATCTCTGTCAAATAAATAAATAAAATCTTAAAAAAAAAACAAAACACCATTTGTAGAATGCACAAGAATATATAAGAACTCGGGCACCTGGGTGGCTCAGTGGGTTTAAAGCCTCTGCTTTTGGCTCAGGTCATGATCTCAGGGTCCTGGGATCGAGGCCCACATCAGGGTCTCTGCTCAGCAGGGAGCCTGCTTCCTCCTCTCTGCCTGCTTGTGATCTCTCTCTCTGTGTCAAATAAATAAATAAAATCTTAAAAAAAAAAGAATATATAAGAACTCAACATCAACTAGCATAATATAATCAATATTTCTACACTGTACCCCATAACAACAGAATGCACATTTTTTCAAAGTGCCCGTGTAATGTATACTAACATAAGTTATGTTCTGAGCCACAAGACAACAAATTTAAAAGAACTGAAATTCTCAGATAATGTGTTCTCTGAGCACAATGGAATCAAATCAGAAATCAGTAACAAGTTAACAAGAATATTTCCAAACTTGGAAGCTATACAACACATTTCTAAATATTCCCTGAGTGAAATATCTAGCTAAAAACATAGTGGAGAGGCAAATTTATAGCACTAAATGAATACATAAAAGTACAAATCTCAATTCAATAATCTAAGTGCCTACCTCAATACCTAAAAAAGATTAACAGAATAAACCCAAATTAGCAGAAGAAAGCAAATATAAGAAAGAAAATCAATGAAATTGAAAACAGAAACATAATAGAGAGACACAATGAAACAAAGAATTTATTCTTTGGACAAACCAAGAGAACTACCAAGTCTTTCACAAAGCTAACAATGGAAAAAAAGAGAAGACATAAATTACCAATATCAGGAGTAAAACAGGAATTTTACTTATAGTCCCTATAGACTCTAGTCCCTATACACATCAAAATGATAAGGTAATATTATAATTCTACACACAAACTTCTGACAACTGAGATTAAATGGAAAATTCCTTAAAAATACAGCCTACCACAACCCATCCAAAATTTAACTTGTAATAAAAACTTCCCCCAAAGGAGTCTTAGGCCTAGATAGTTTCACTGAAGATTACTACCAAACATTAGAAGAAGAATTAACACTAATTCCACACAATCTCTTCCAGAAAATAAAAGAAGGAAGAATAGTTTTCGAGTCATTTTATGAAGCTAGTATTTCCTTGATATACAGCTAGACAAAAAAAAAAAATACAGACCAGTATTCCTCAGATAGACCAAAATCCTTAATAAAACATTATCAAATAAAATTTAGCAATATTTATAAAGAATACACCATGACTAACTTTTGTCCAGGAATGCAAGACTGAATCAAAAATTCAAAAATTAACCAAGGTACACTATCACAGTAACAGTCTAAAGAAGAAAAATCAAGTAATCATATCCACTTAGGTAAGAAACATTTAACAGAATTAAAAACAAATGCAGGGCGCCTGGGTGGCTCAGTGGGTTAAAGCCGCTGCCTTCGGCTCAGGTCATGATCCCAGGGTCCTGGGATCGAGGCCCACATCGGGCTCTCTGCTCAGCAGGGAGCCTGCTTCCTCCTCTCTCCTCTCTCT